>JAYEPQ010000012.1:42220635-42568135 GCA_036321105.1 Dracaena cambodiana
TTTTCTCACCCCATTCCACTGTGAATCCAAACCATTCTCCGATAGCTTCTTCCTGTTGTAGGTGTACGACCATTCAACCTCAGAAGGACCGATGGAAGCCTTGGTAGCAATCGAATCTATACAGTGGCTAACCACCTTCAGGTCCTCAGACCAAGGTAGGAGATACTTGGTGGTCTGAAGCACGATGATCGAGTCCTTCCAGCTTCGTAAGATACTAGAGTTGAGGAAGACTTCGATCTTGTAAATGAGATTACCTTTATCAACGGTTTCATGCATCTCAAGGTACTCTGCAGCACAGCGAGCGGCCACCACATTGTAGGCGTTGAGGGTGACCGTCATCCCGTAGCAAAACTTGGCACATATTTCAAAGGCTGCAGGGCCACCAGGGATGTCAGTAATGTCGATCTCATCCATGCTTTCCTCGTTAATAGCTGTCACCAGCTTCTGCAAGCGAGAACTCTTGGACAAAAGAGGAAACTGCGAAGTAAACAAGGCAAAAGACAGTGAAAGGTCAAAAAAGGATGAAAAACAAACGCAAACAAAATTATAGCAGAACTGTTTAAGACTCTCTAGAAGTTGAGTTTGAATTATATGATATAATCGATACATAACAAACACAGACAATAAAAAAGCTTGTATTCTAAACATGAGATATGTGCAGTGTATTCTTAGTAGATGCCAAAATATATGTAAAGAGACTGGAGAAAAATGATGTTTAATTCTATCAGCATAGATCGATAGAAACAACATGCATCGCTATAAGTATAAACACAACGTTGGGATTCAAATCAATAGATAAAAGATACATACTACAAGGATACTTAAGCAGTTTCATGGAAGTCTGATACATAGAATTTCCGTTGATCAGAAAAAGGAGGTCAAAAAACAAGTGTGCGATGTCAATTAAAAAAAATTTATCAAGTATATGGGTGAAAAAATGGCTGGTACCTTGTGTAGATAAAACTTCACCTCTCCAACATTAACGATGATGTCAGTTGCCAGCTCGGTTGCTACGAACCTGCAGAGGTAATTGTTTTCAATCACTTTTCAAGAAGTTCACATATGACATTTCAAAATAAATCAGCAAACATGGTCAAATTTAATAAAATAGGATGCGTCATAATAGTAACACTGGAAAAGAGAATCCCAGTAAGTTCCCATGGGATAAATTCTGATGCTTTGACACTGCACATCTATTAAGGTTCAAGGAAAGAACCAGTGAGGTACATTGTTCTAAATATCAGCCGAAATGAACGATATATTGCCTGAGATATCATTTTGGAGGGTTTTTCGATACGATATGAATGCCCGATATTGGCTAATATCCTCGATATATCGTCTCATATCCCGCTATCCGATATGGAAAACCTCTCATCTGACACGAACTCAATATTCGATATTTAGAACCTTGGTGAGTCACGACACAGTAGTAAAGTGGGGAGTAGGGTAATGGGAGATCTCAGGGGAAAAAAAAAGGAATATGGTTTCTAGCAAACATCATGCAGTTATATAATAAAAGATAAACTCTCCGAATTACAACTAACTTATTTCAGGTCTGGGTCATTCAGAAACTATCCATTAGAGGCAATTTCAAATTGCATAGATTCTAAAACTATCATTGTTGAGCATGTCGTATGCATATGTCCCAAGATAATTATCACCATTGCTAAGTATATTTAGAATAACATGTTTCCTAGCTGTCGCTACAATATGTGAGTCCAATGGGTGGGGAAGACATGCAAGGAATGAAATCCATCAACATATGCCCATCGGTCCTTTTCTACGTTCTAGTCTAAACTTGAATGCATTTTTAAACTCGAGACATCCCTTAATGGAGCCTCTCACGAAAACCTACGCCAATACTACAACAGCTTGAACATGAACTGTTAGAAGGTAACTCACATTGAGACTTCAGGTTCAAACTAGGAAAATACAACTCAGTCAACTAACTCCTACGTCTGGTCAGGTCGATGCCACCCAAACTGACAGGAAGGGTGTATTAAATTGGTGGCTGCAGGCCTTCACAATTTTCTGCAATACAGAGTGGCAACTGGCTCAAATTATGGGCACTTGATAGGTTTGGACCCAAAAGAACTCCGCAGGTTAGGTTCGTATAAGCAAAATTTTATTAGTACTAGACACCTGTAAGGCCAAAATTAGGTGTTTTCTGCTCTAACCATAGGATCATAAACATGTATCTAACTGGGTTGTAGGGTATCATAGTCAAAAGTAGGCTTACAAGATGGGGTTTGTGAATAATGAGCAGTTAGGATTTAGAAAGAATTAAGGTAAGGCTCATTTTGTGGCAAATATTATATTAGTGTAAACTCTGTTTCTTTCTCCCCATGGAAATAAGCAGAAGTTTCAAGCAATTTAAATCGTGGAGTCCACTTTTTTCTATTACTTTTTCAAACACATTAGCAAACACTTGCTCCGTTTAATCATAAAGAACTGCTGGAAGTTAATGAAAAGGGCAGAGAGGATCTTAACTCGACCATGATGCTCTTATAAGCTAATAGGAAGGGTAAGATGGAGTTTATTGTGGCGTTAGGATACACAATTCAACTTTTTAATCAAAACTCAAGAGCACTAGTGAACGAGTAAGGGCAAAATCAAAGATAACTATGAAACTTTAAAATTTGCGGAGAAAGATGATCTTTTTTCTATTACTTTTCGACAACATTGCTCGAGTTCTACGTAGTAGACATGATCTGATATGAAAGTAAAATTTGATATGCCTTGTTTAAATTTGATACCTTGGAGCATAACTTTAATTCAATTTCACCTTAGATTCAACACCAACCAATTGTTAAACAAAATTCAACGGGTTTATTATATTGAAGGCATTTTCTTAATGTGCGAAACATTATTTCTTTAGTGGCGCAATTTTTGGAGGAAAAATACGATTAGCTTACTTCTTTAGATGGTACTATCCCAACTTATTACCCTGCCAACATTTTTCCATCACAAACCATTGAACTGTCCATAATTTCCTGGTTAAGAATTTTGATTCAAAGCTCAAGGTAACATCAGTTGATATACATCACATTGTAAAATTTGGTTAAATCTTTTGTGGAGCCTTCACAAAGTTGTGCATCATATCCGATCTCATAAAAGGCGAGGATAATCATAACAAATATAAAAACAGGCACAACCTCATGCCAGGTTATGTAAGTTTATAATTATAAATTGATACATAACTTTGCTAGAGGAAAGAAAATTATGAAATGTGTCTCTAGCACAATAATGTGTCTCTAACATAATAATGTTGGTCCTCAGGAAAACAAATAATGCTGTTGGAATGTAGAGTTAGTACCGGTGTACAAGCCTTTATATACAACGTTTTATTAAAAGTGAATTTCATAAAATTTCTTCCTACTAGTTCACCCGTCCAACTTTCAACTTGTGAAACCCTAGCATATCCATATTTGCTTTTGCTCCGCACACATCAGCACCTTCTAAATTTCAATGTATCCTCGGACAATTCATCAAGACTGTTCATACCCACTTAAGACTGCCTTGCACCAGAAATCTAGATAGCGGCCATCAGACACAAATATCATACAAAGATCTTTCACACGACAATGTAATGAAAAGATCATAACACCATTGGATGCAACACCTTTAATTATTCATTTTATATGGAAATGGCTTAGAAAGGCAAGAGCACATCGGCTAGTGGCGTAATGTCTATATCAAGCAAAAAAAGTAAGATTTGCACAAAAAAATTCCCTTTCTGGCCCTGAGTTTAATAAGGAGATAGTCTAAGTGGTCAACAGACAACCTTACCAAACATAATTACCCATCAAAATATAACTCAAACTTCAATATTTTTTCCTTTTTGTAGTCAGCAACCCAGTAATACCATAATAGACAAGTCGTTCGTAGTCCATCGTATACTCTCAAAAAAGGATATCATCAATTTATGAAGGAAAAAAGGAAAAGCGAGAGTACACTTTCTTTTAACAACAAAATAAATAATTTCAATCACACTGGCATCGACACCTCCGCCTAACTCATAAACAATAAAACTGGTATAATATGGAACCCATTATGCAATCTAAAGAGAAGGCTGAGAAGCTACATGTTTCACTCATTATAAGATCTAATCACATAAGAAACCAAATTAGAATTACTGGAAAAGTTAAGATAACAATTAATTCTATAATTAAAAATTAAAAGCAGCACTCTTTTGAGTAAGATGGCACATGTCGCATGTGAAAAGAACATCAAGGTCCCACTATAAGCCTTCACATATATTCCCCATTATTAGACTCTCATACTGAGTACATGAAGGAATAGCAAATATCGGTCAGTTTGGTTTATAACTAATTCTAGATGCAGTGTATGAAAGCGAGCTGGGGCAGAATAACACCTAATAAGCACTATATTATTCCAATCACTTTAATATTGAGAAGCATGAACAAAACAAATTTAGCTATTAGCATACTAAATAAGCCAATTACAAGCAAAGAAATTTTACCTGATATTGTTCCCATCAGTCTGAAAGGTGTCGGGCTTCGATCCAAGCTTCATATGCTTCATTTTCAAACCAAATTTCCCCACGGAAGTCGTGGGCAAACTACAAATTACAATAAAGAAAGATGTCTCGGACCTTCCTACTTTCTTACAACAAGAGATGGCAATTAGCAATGAGCAATGGATTGGAGTATGCAGCAAGAGAACAAAATATGCAGTCTAATAGGTACAGTGCGCTGCCACCCCGGCCCTTGGCAAAGGCCACAGAGTCCGGAATCAAACTAGACTTTTAACAGCAAAGGGCACAGGAACTAATGGCCCTCTCTAGACTAAGATTAGTAAACAATTGTACAATTTTGCAATGAGACACCACAACAAGCAGTAAACTGACACCCACCGCCACTCTACTTGTTTTCTTAACCCTCTCTATGGAATAGAATATAATAGATTAAAAAAGAAAGGATTTTGAGATCTGAAGGCAAGCTCCAAAGAATCTCAAAACTTGAGAATCCACATTCTCAATTCTACTGCTCCCAAGCTTGGAGATTACACCGACCTGCGAGGCCAAAGACAGCATCTTGGGGTGAAAAAAACTATAAGAAATTGGAAAGGGATCATATCAAAGATGGAATCTTGTCAAATTATCAAGATGAAACACCAGAAATAGGGAGATTTTGAAGAAGAGAAGGAACCAAGGAGATAACTTCATGCACCTGATGGGGGAAAAAACGATTTTTTTAACAACCCATTAAAAGAAATCCGGAAAAAATCGACAAAAATGAGGAAGGAGAAGAAACCCATCTGAGAAAACCCATAATCTGGCAAATCTGAGACAAAAATGAAAGAATTTGATGGGTTGGTTTGGAAAAGACTGGATTTTGATTTTGAGAGAGCAAACGATACAAGGTGGAAAATGAAAAAAAAAAAAAAACAGAGAGAGAGAGAGAGAGTTTGATGGCAATATTAATTTACCTCTAGTTTGGGAATCCACCCACGCAAGAAAATCAAGAGGATAAGAGAACAGAGGAAGCTCTCAGCAAATTTAATCGCCAATAAATGTCGACAAGAAGAAGCGCATCTCTCTCTCTCTGTCTCTCCCCGTGTACACGAGAGAGTGTTTATATATATATACAAATAAAGATTTTTTGTTCCTTTTTTTTTCCTTTTCTTCTCGTGTTTTTTTCTTTTTCCTTTTTTTTTCCCTCTTCCTTGTGATCTAATATACAGTGGGCACGCATCTGCCGTCGGATTTGTTTAGGAAATTCTAAATGAGCCCGCCTAAATAACTTCCAGTGCCTAGCGGGCGCTCACTTAGAAAAGGGGCGTGCAATTAGCTTGGGAAACTTCTAAATGACCATACTTCTTACCCGTGCGCACAATTTGCTTAGTACGCATACCATCTATTAAAGAAAAGAGAGTTTTCTCAGTGAGCAGTGAGCACGTCTCCTTCCAATATTGTCTCTGTTGTTTCCCCTCAAAACCCTCAATCGTGTTCCCTTTCCTTCCTCGAACCCAGCACCACATTTTCTAATCCTAACCCACACACAAGAGAGAGATCAAGTTTTGAATTTGGAGTTTAGAATATAGAAATACAAAAATTTGGGAATTTTTTAATTTGGGTGTGTGTAGGAAGAGGAAGAGTGATTGTATTGGAGAAGAAGAGTATAGCTGAAGGATAACTTTATCAAAAAAATAACAAACTTGTAATTATTTACAACTTAGAATGTGGTGGTTGACAAGTCAAGTGGTATGCTCGTTTAGAATTTCCCATTTGCTTGGGGGAATTCTAAATGCGCACCATACGTTTTTTAGTGCACCCCAATTTCTTAGTGAGCACCATATATTTTTGAAACCTGATCACTTTTTTTTTAGCGAGCATCATCTAATTTCCCTCTTTAACCCCATAACTGTCCAGCGATACCACAATTTTCTCTTATCTATTGATTGGATGGACTCTCAGCCATAAATAGCGCTTCTTATGGCCGACAGCCATGGATAACGCTTCTTATGGATAGCGCTTCTTATGGTCGGTGTTACCAATTTGGATAGTAGAGTTAAGTTTATAACAAATCTTAACCCCATAAAAAAAATTAAAATCTCTCAAACTACTATTAATAATTGATGGATCAAATTATACTTCAGATTGAGTTAAAAAAAATGTTTATGCAAATCTCTAAATATAAAGATTAATCCAAATTTTGCCAATTTTTTATTTTTGTTCTCCATCATCTTCGTCAATCTCTCTTCATTCAATAATGGATTTTTCTTCTCAGATTTGCAAAAAACAAAAAAAATAAATTAATATCTCAAACAATCTTAGAGAGTATTGCAACTAATGGAATTGAAAATTTTCAAGGAATTTAGAGTCTTCAAGGAATTTAGAGTCTTCAAAAAAAGATTTTTTAACTTTTTTATTAGAATTTGGATTCGTTGGAGATGATCAGGGTTTGTGAGCAGATAGTGCTCACTAAGAAAAAAGGGAGAAATAGTGGAGGGAGCAGTGCTCACTAAAAAAAAGGGAGAAGGTTTTTTTTTTTTTTTTTTTTTTTTGGAACTACTCACTAAGAAAAATATAGTGCGCATTTAGAATTTCCCATTTGCTTGTGTTAGATGCAGATTTTTTTAGTGACAGAAATGCCCCTGAATGATTGCATGAAGCTCTGATGTGCCACTGGGGCTGCCAGAAAAGCGACTTTCCTGCTGAGCGGAACATTTTTACATGGGAAAGTTTAGGAGTTTCCAAAGGAGCACACCAATTTTCTCACTGAGCCCACTAGTGAAATTTTGACCAGGCTGTGAAGAAGTGAGCTCACTAAAAAATATTCGTAGTTTACTTAACTATAATTATCAGATTGAAGTAGGCTTAATTGTAGTTTATAGATATCTCAATCAAAGTAGATTGAATTTTAACTACTTATTTTTAGATTTTCTTTTAATGGTCAGTTTGTAAATAACTCTATTTATATCCAGAAGGATGATAAAATTTGTTAAATTACAGTATAGTCTTCTATAGTCACTAATAGAAACTTCAACTAGTAAATATATAAATATGATTTGAAAAGAACTACAATTAGTATATAATCATCAAACAAGTCTCTTAAGAGTAGCAGATATTCTGCTAAGTCATTTGTGAGTCTAATCTTCAATTAGATTTTTCAATCAAGAATGACACATCATTACAAGAAAATTAATAGGAATTCTGTAATAATAACCATCGTCAGTAAAACTATGAAAGCCGTCGAAATATTTCAATGATGACTTAACTGAAGACTAACTATCACTGTCTATGTGGCTATCGCTAAAACGTTTTTTTGTCTATAATGAAAAAAGTTTACCTGTCATAAAAATCTTACCATTTTGTCACTAAAACTCTATTTTTTGTGACAATTGTCATCGTCACTATATCTAATATGTGGTAATATTTTTCAGTCATTATATTGAAAAAATATTATATACTTGCATCACATACATATTCAGTGGCAACATTTATTGTTATAGAATCTACTTACCAGTAACAAGATTAAATATTGTTAGTAAAAATTTATTTTGTGGCATTTGTTTTCACTGTATCTAACATTTAGTAATAATATTGATTGTCACATAAAATACTATTCAGTGATGAGTGTCTACTAAATCTTAGTTTAGTGACAAATTTCACTACAATTATATCATCACAAAATCACGTTCAGACAAATAATTTACTGATAATCGGATCATACTTATTAACTTACAATACATAAATAAAATTTGATCACAAGAATTTGATAAATTAATAAAATACATATTGTTATTTATAGTGTCTTATACAAATATTAAAATATTTAATTATGTTCAAAACTACATATTAATATCAACTAAATGCGAAAATAGTCAATTTTTATACTAAGAAATAGAACTTGAAACAATAGCCATATGATTTTGTAAAACCGAATTGAACTCAGTTTATATTTTAGCTCGAATCTATGTCTTCATTTTATCATGCATCTTAGCTTGAATTCCGGCGCATACTTTTAGAAGTTTTGTCTTCATTTTCTTCTGCATCTTAGCTTGAGTTTAAGCTTGTACTTTTAAAAACTTTATCTTTAGTTTCTCATGCACATGTATCAGTTTATACTTATTCCTTAATTCCCCCTCTCCCCCAAAAAAAAAAAAAAAAAAAAAAAAAAAAAAAAATTGCTGCTTTATTGTCATTATATACACGTCTTTTTTAGTCCTCTTGCATAGTTTTTTCCTACTCCATTTCAATAGAAATAACATGATTTCTCAATAAGAATGTGAAAAAAAAACATATTATCATAAGTCATCAAAGGTTCACAATCTTTTGATTGTTAAACAACAATCTCATATAGTTTAATTCTTCTATATTTAGATAGATGCAATTGAAATGTTTTAGAAATAGAAAAGAAATTATATCACTTTGTTTACATGATTAGATGAGGGTAAAACTATAATCAGATTTTAATCATACAACATGCACAAAAACATGCGCGCACACACAGAGATATACTTGTGTGTGTATGTATATATATGTATATGTTTATATATATACACACACATATATATGGGATTACTGTAGGTGAGCCGTCAGCTCAGGAAAAGTTACGTGAGCTAAATTTTTCTTCAATTTTTTTAATAATTACTATCTCTACCTTCTTAACTTCTTTCGGATTAAATTTCATAAATTTTGGAGTTCATTTACCCTTTAATCAAGTGCATACAAAATGTTTTATTCATTAAAAACTTTTAATTTTGTGTTAACTTGATGGAGAACCAAATCAAAACTAAAACCTAAAAAATTTGGTATGAGTGAACCCTAAGGGGTCGAAATCATAATCCAAAAGAAAATTTTTAAAAAAGATTATTGGAGATATTGGAAATGAACTACAGCTCAGGTAATTTACGTGAGCTGTCTGCTCATTTCCATCTCTCTCTCTATATATATATATATTTATTTATTTATTTATATATACACACACATTCAACTTTGATATTTTCATAGATCTATCTAAACATGTAATTTTTAACAACATATCAATAAACTAAGGGAGATTTGATAAAATTAATAACTCATTAGAAAAATTAGCTTGTGCATAGGACAAATTCTTGCGCACCTTAGAAATAAATTAGTCTGAGATCAATCTCATCCATTCAACGTAATTGCTCGCTAGAAAAATTAACTTGATATTTTTACGAAGCATCTAAAAATATAATAATATGACATATCAAATTTGATAAGTAATTATGGAGATTTGATTAGAAAAATCAAGTTGTGCACATAACAGATTCAGTCTCACCAGATAAACAAATTCAATTCGAGGTATTAATCTCAGTTATTCAACTTGATATTTAAATATCAAATTTGGTAAAAGATTATAGAGATTTAATAAGTCAATTGTGTATTGACAGATTCTTACATACATGATAAACAAATTTAGTTCAAGGTCTATATTTCATTCATTCAATTTGATATTTTCATGAGACGATTTAAACATGTATGTATAAGAACATATCAAATTCATGAGGAATTGTGGAGATTTGATAAGTTGATTATTTATTAGAATAATCAACTTATGCACATGACAGATTTTGACACACTTGAAAAATAAATTCAATTCGAGCAATTTGATATTTTTATGAGAGTATATTAACATGTACTTGTACTAATAGAGAAATTTTAAAAGAGAAATTTTAAATTTATTAGGAAACTACGGAGATTAGATAAGTTAATTACTTGTTATAAAAGAATCAATTTCATTACAAGACAAATTCTGACACACACAATAAACAAATTCAGTTTGAGA
This sequence comes from Dracaena cambodiana, assembly GCA_036321105.1. Lineage (NCBI taxonomy): Eukaryota > Viridiplantae > Streptophyta > Magnoliopsida > Asparagales > Asparagaceae > Dracaena > Dracaena cambodiana. The sequence continues at coordinate 42,230,916 of JAYEPQ010000012.1, forward strand.
CTTAGATCTCATGCATTCAACTTGATTTTTTAATGGGACTATCTAAATATATAAGTACAGCGACATATTAAACTCAGTTAGTTTGATACATACATAAATTAAATTCAATTAAGGGTCCATATCTCATTAATACATTTTGAAATTTGGGATATAAAATCTTAAAACGTAACTTTAGCTAAGATAAAGTTTTGGATAAGTATATAAACATTTTTTTTTTTTTTTTGTAATACCCTAGCTCAATAGTTCCACATCAGATATGAGATAAGAGATAGAGTAGCTTATACTGATGCTAGAGTAATAACTCCCATAAAGCCATCAAATAATCGTAACTGATTTTTTTAGAAAAGGAAATCGTGACTAATTATAAAGTATATTAACTCTTGTATATTGTATAATGAAATTAATGAACCATGTTAATCAAAGTTTTAAAAATATACTACATAATGCATGAATATTCTAAAGGAGGTGAAAGCATAAATTTTTACACATTTGTAAAACCAATATGAAAACTATTTAATACATTCTTTAGACTATCTCTCGTGATTTCCATTTTGTGCTTTATGTAGTATATATTATTGGAATTTGGCCCATTATATAATAGAAGATTGGGTTAATATCTGAGATACCAAATTTAAGACTAGATGTGAATTTTATTTAAAAAATGGAAATAATAAAGGTGGAATATATATATATATATATATATATATATATATATATATATATATATATATATATATATATATATATATATATATATATATATATATATATATATATATATATATATATATATATATATGTGAGAAAAATAAAAATGAGCTGATAGTTCACGCAAGTTACCTGAGCTGCAGATCATTTCCATTATCTCCAATAATTTTTAAAAAAAAATTCTTTTTGATTACGATCTTGACCCCTTAGGGTTCACTCATTTCCAATTTCTTGGATTTTAGTTTTGATTTAGTCCTCCATCAAGTTAATATAAATTTAACGGTTTTCAATGAATAAAATTTTTTGTATGCACTTGATGAAAAGATAAATGATCTCCAAAATTTATGAAATTTAATCCTAAAGAAATTAGGAGTTAGATAGTAACTGTAAAAAAAAAAAATTGAAGAAAAATCATTGGATCATTATAATTTCGCCGCTAGCAGCTCACGTAACTTTTTCTGAGCTGGCGGCTCACTACAGTAATCCCATATATATATATAGCAAGAAATTCAGTCAAATGAACATTGAAAAGTAATCTTGAAAAATAAGGAGGTTTCCTTTCCCCTCTAAAATATTTTTATTAGTAGAATGTCTAACTCCATTCCTCTCCTCTAGATAGGGAAAAGATCTCCCATTGGAAGTGAGATTTGAAGATGTATCATTATCATCATCCTAATCACATGTATGTGGACATGTCTTGGGCATATCCCCCTCCAAGTTCCTTTCAAGCACAACAAGATCTTAGCATATACTTGTTTAGTGATAGTTACTGTCACTCAGCAAATTATGCATGGGGACTTCAAGCGACATGGGCACAAAAGTAAAACAGAACTTAGATAAGAGTTGTTCAATGAAATTTGAACTCTCATGTTTTATGGAATACAATAATAAAGTCTTATTATTTGAAAATTTTTATATAGAACATATGTTCAAATCAATTTCAAAATTTTGTTACATAACATATTCTTTTTGCTAGTCAAACTCACACACTTTTTTTTTATAAAATTATCCAAATTGAGTTTTTACTAGAAATCGAACTAATAACCTCTCACAAATTATAGTCTAAACAAATGCAATATTTATTTTCTTTTTAGTTTCAAATTGAATTCAAATTCTATAATCGATGCGACACTTTCTGCGTCATTTTTGAATTCAGATGTATGTATGGGACCCAGCCAATAGTTATAGGGTTACTATTGGAATTAAGCGTAATATTTATGAGAAAGAAATATGGAAAAAGAAATGTAGAGGATACTTTATTACAATAATCTTATTATGTGTCTTTGAGCCTTATCCTCTCTCTGCCTGGATGGAGACTCAATTAATATAATATTAAAAAAATATAACGTGAGTTTGACCAGTAAAATAAAAATAAAGCGGGAATTTTTAGATGGGCACATTTTTTTTTTTTTTCCTAGTGAGCCCATTTAAATCTTTCCTTATATTCATCAGACTGCCATTGAGATTTTATTTTAAAATTGTCATCTCCTTCATTTTCTGATTGTCTTCTCTTCTTCCTGTGCAAGCAGCGGAGAAAAGGGGGGGCAAAAATCTCGAACCTCCTCTTCTTCAACCTCTTATTCAATCTCCTCTTACTTACTTACTCCCTTCAGTAAATCAGCTCGAAAATTAGTTTAAATCATCTTTTTTTTTTTGGCGGAAATCCTAAAGAAGGAGTAATTTTATTTGTTGGTTGGTCAATGACGAATGAAGAAGCCTAACATGCATTGGTTCCAATTGACGATCAAAAGTTTTTGGAAATATAAATCTATCATCCTCTTCGAATTTCAATGTTTTTTAAATTAAGTTTTAGATTTAATTAGCATAGAAATGGATTCGAAAAACGGTTCGGATTTTTGGTCCGGAGACAGAGAAGTTTGTCTCCTTGATCCGAGCTAGACAGTCTAGATCCTCTATAGTGGATCCAGGACTGTAAGCCCAGATCCACCTTATCAAATCCAGGCTGTCTAGCCCGGATCAGGAGACAGACTACTGTCTCCTTGATCCGGGCTAGACAGCCCGAATTCGATAAAGTGAATTCACTTTTACAGTGTCGGATCCACCATAGAGGATCCATGTTGTTTAGCCCGGAAATTGCTGTAATGATATATCTTTAAGATGCATATAGTCAGGTTGGGGTTTCAAGTTGAATCACAGTCTTCACTCTCAAAATTAAAAATAAAATAAATAAATAAACAAGAATGTAGCTAGATGCATATCATACAGATATCCATAGCCAAATCCAAATAAGACTGTAGAAATAAATGATACATTCAACTAAGTTTGCATTCAATCCAATGTCCGCATATACTTTTAAAGATACAAGTAACTTATGCAGTAGTTAATTCTCATCTGCTCAAATCTCATCTACCATGCAAATCCATGATTGCAAAAAAAAATAAAAAAGAAAAAAAATAGTATAATTTCAAGGGCTTTTTCCTTGAAATCACGTCTTCATATGTGTGTATGATTCCTTCTTTCTCATCAAGCAGTATCATACTTTCGTACAGAGAAATATCATCAAACACCTTTCGTACAGCCGCAATGTCCCCACACGACGCGTACATATGGATGAGAGAGTTCTCCACGAACTGATTGAGCTCCAGCCCGAGTTTCGCGACGTGGCAGTGGACTGAAGCGCCAAGTTAGGCAGGCGATAGGCGGGCGCAGAACTTCAAGAGGAAGGGGAAGGTGAGGTGGTCCGGGGGAGGCCAGAGCGGAGCATGAGGGCGTAGAGCGAGGCCGAGCGGTTTAGGGTTTTTGTTCGTGTAAAGCCGCGAATGATGGTATTGTAGAGGAAAGTGGTGGATGTGATCGATCTAAAGAGGAAGTAGGAGTAGTCGATGTCGCCGAAGTCGAAAATTGCAGTGAAGAAAAGGAGCTTGGAGGTGAGGAATGGATCGTCGGAGAGACTGAGGGTGGTGACTAGAAGAAGAAGAGTAGTTGAGGAAATTGTGGGTGTGCTCACTAAAAAAATCCTGTATTTTCAAAAGAAAAAATTGGCTCACTAGGAAAAAAAAAAAAAAAAGGGCTCATTAGGGAAAAAAAAAAAAAAATAGTGTGCTCCTTGGGAAATTCCCAAATAAAGCCCAGTGCATTGGGGTTCTCAGTCAATAGACACATCACAGCAAACAAATCCAACGAATACAAATCAAATAAAATAACATATATTTTCCCATCCTCAGTCAATGCAGATTACGGAAGTCAACGATCAACACCTCCCGTTTACAGCTTGTCGCCGATCTACCTTCCAAGGAAACATAATAATGTGACCTCATGCCCTCGATCGCAGAAGGGACGGTTGAAATTGGAGCGACAGTCTGTTGGTGGGCCCACCCTTGTCGGGAGGTTGACCCTAGTCGATTGTCAGTATGACGTGTAGAAGGCAGTTTCTAAAGGAGCAAACCATTTTTTCTAGTGAGCCCACTTAACAACGTCCAGTCCGGATAAAGTGGCCTCACTAAGAGAAATGGTGTGCCCCTTTAGAAATTCCCATGTAGAAGAACGTAGAAGGGGAACGAGACGGCGACAGGAGAGTGGACGCCATGGAAACAGTCTAAGTGTCGCGCATTAATTTTTTTTGGTTATTAATCTTTATAAATTATAATTTAGTTACTTAAATTTTCATATTTAGGATTTAGTCCCCCAAATATTTTGAATTATTATAATTTAGTCCCCTAGATTATTTTTTGTCCGATTTGTCTATTTTACTCCTGAATTCTTTCACTTAATTTCATATGTATATATATATATATATATATATATATATATATATATATATATATATATATATATATATATATATATATTATTTTCTAACTATTCACTCTCTAAAATTTTGATCGGCACATATCTTTTATATTTTTTATATATATATATATTCTTTTCTAACTATTCACTCTATGAAATTTTGATCGGCACATATCTTAGAGCAGATCAACGATGAAAGATGTATTAAATCCAGTATTTTAGATTTAATGGAAAGATTATATTGTTCAACTCATATATATAATATATTATTATTGGTTACAAACTTTCAATTAAATCTTAAAAGTTATATTAAAATATGTGTTGGTTAAAACTTAAAATGGTGAATAATGAGAAGTGACAAATAATGGTGTTCGCAGCGGAATTTCTTTGCATTACTTCCATTGAATAAACTCGAATTACAACAGAAGAGAACAAGAAAAGAAAGAATAAACGAGAGGATTTTATATCTCAATAGCTTTCTTTTACAAAATAGTGTGGGATCTGTGGCGATGGGATCTGTCAAGCAGCTCCTTTTGACGATCTGACGTCAAAATCTTATCTCTTGAAGATGACGGCCAACTGTAGACGATCTTCTCTGGTCTTTCACGAAGTTAAGGCTCTATGCGTAACTTGAATTCTCTAAGATGCCGAAAAGAAGAAAGGAAGACCGAAAAAAGACCCCTAGGGCTTCCCCAAGAGGGTATTTATAGCCTTAGGATGATTTGAGAGTTTCTATCTAAATAGAATTTGTTCTCATCAAGGATTCCAATCAAATATCTTAGTTTTGATTTAGAGTTCTGATCGGACTTAATTTGGGTACTTGGATAAGCCTAAATCTTAATCTCAATCAATTTGAGATTCTGGTTATCTATTCAATCGGAGCTAATCGCATCAAAACGCGGAGCTGTTGAACCAGAACGTGGAACTGACGCGGAGCTATTGAATAGCTCCGCGTTTTGTTCAAACGCGAGGCTAAAGTAGCCAATCGCGGGGCTGCGGAGTTAGCTCCGCGTTCAGTTGTGGAAAACTCTATTTACTTAGAAATTTTCACCGCCAACAGAACCCCCTCCAAACTTTTCAAAATGGCTTAGAACTTAGCAAATTTTGAAATACTTTGGATCTTTAAACTGAAAACGTAGAGTTAAAATACCAAGTTTATCTCGCGTTTTGTTCACTTATGCGGAGCTAAATAGCTTCGCGTTCTAGTGAGTAACTGCTCATTAATTGCTCAGTAATTACTCAATTAATAGCTCAGTAATTACTCCGAACCTTGCGCCGAATACCAAGAGGCGGGTTCTCTCATTTAAATAGAGCCTCAAGCTCTTCTTCTTCTTCATTTCATCTGAAGAATTTCAAAAGCTTAGAGCTTAGGCGATTCAGGAGAATCAGTTTGAAGGGATGATCTTCAACCGAACTTCCTTCGACTTTCCAAAGATTTTTCATCACTAGGATGTCATCTAAGAAGAGTACGGCATCGTACGCCTCCTCACCATCGGCGGCCAGCGTTAGCAGCGGAGGCGGCGGTCGAGGCAGTGGCCACAATGGCGAGCCAATCCATGCTGCACCAATTGAAGGTAGAAATTCTCAACTTTTAGACTCCTTAGATCAATTTTGGAGTGTTTTGGCTCAGTTTTAACCGACCAACCATTTTTTGAACCGGCGAGATCGCCATTTTCCCGCCATAAGGCTTGGGACGAAAGGAGAAGACAGAGAAGAACTCTGGTCTTTTTCTTACGCGAAGTTATCGCGTCATCCTCGTGTTTGAAACACGGGGCTATTTTAACTAGCAGTCGCGTTTTAATCGCGAGGCTATTTTGACTAGCAGTCGTGTTTCATTCGCGAGGCTATTTTGACTAGCAGTCGCGTTTCATTCGCGAGGCTATTTTGACTAGCAGTCGCGTTTCATTCGCGAGACTATTTTGACTAGCAGTCGCGTTTCAATCGCGAGGCTATTTCCTCAACTGCGTGCGGAGTTATTTTTAGCTCTGCGTTTTTATACTTAGAAGATTTTTCGAGTTTTGTAAAAAAAAATTCTAACTCTTGATTCTTCTTTTGCAGTGAAGTACTTGGACCAGATCCTTTTTGAAGTGGAGTGCATGTGGCTCTTCCGATCTTCATCAGCAAAAGTAACTCTAAGGAAGCAAGAAGTATATGCTTTACAACATAGTTGCAGGTTTCAAGCCCTGGTTTCAAAAGATAAACTTTTGAAGGAGTTACAAGAACTCTGCGGCAGCTCATTAAGTTTTCTTGATGACCATTTCTGTTAGATGACAATCTCTGTTGCTTTCCAAAGCAATAGAGATGATCATCTAAGGGCTTGTAGCATGTCGAATTCAACTTGTACATCTTCATTAGGATTTTTGTAGCAGTATCTTCGGATGATCCACTAAGGACTTTAAACAGATCATAGTTGACATTTGCAGATGAGATCTCTTGCATGTGAACCAGGGATTTCAACACTCCATGGAGGCTTGTTGTCGGGTTATTGAAGCTTTTGGGAGAGCTATAACTCCCTCTTGTAATCTTTTACTTCATGAATAAAGATAATTCTTTTTCTCTTTATTTGTTGGCTTCAAGAATTTTGCTTGCTCAACAAATAAATAACACATTATTTTGGTAAAACAATCTAAGGCCCATTTGCGTAACTTAGATTTGTTAGTACCTGAAATGATCAGATAAGGATCATTTAACTTAGACAGAGGCGCCTAATTGCACATGTCTTAGTTTGATGGAGGAAGTTCAAGTGCTCATCTGCGTAACTTGAACTGCTCATGCCAAGTCCGAGTTTCATAGAAACGCGTAGCTAAAATACCAAGTTAGCTTCGCGTTTTGCATAGTTACGCGGAGCTAATAGCTTCGCGTTTTAGATGACCATGCAAAGCTAAATAGCTTCTCGTTTAGGGAGTAACTGATCAATCAGTCGCTCCGATTTTCGCGCCAACTACCAAGAGGCGGTTTTCTTCATTTAAATGGAGTTTTAAACTCTTTCTTCCTTACTCCATTCGAAGAGATTTCAAGAACTCAGGTGACTAGAGCTCAGGCGATTCAGGCGACCAAGCGACCTGATCGATTTCTCCAAGTTTTTCGTCGATTTCTCTCCGTTTTCTTCAAGATCAATGGCACCCAAGACTCGCGCTTCCTCTCGCGCATCCTCACCGTCGGCGGCCGGCACAAGCAGCGGCGGCAGCGGCCGTGGCAGCGGCGAGCCAGTTCACGCCTCGCCTATCAGAGGTAAGAGCCTCACTTTTTGGGCTTTGTAGAACATTTTTAGAGTGATTTGGCTCGGCTTTAACCGGGCAATCATTTCTTTTATCGGTGAGATCGCCGTACTCCGGCCAACTGGCTTGTAGGAAAAGATCTTTGATCTTCCTCCTCGCGAAGCTATCGCGTTATCTCCGCGTTTTAAACGCGAAGTTATTTTTGCTAACTATCGCGTTCGGACGCGAGGTTAGAATTTTAGCTTCGCGTTTGAAACGTGCAGTTATTTTATCATCCTCGCGTTTTGCCAAAGCGCGAGGCTATCTTCTTAACTTCGCGAGGAGTTATCTCTAACTCCGCGTTTTCATACTTAGAAAAAATTTCTGATTTGTAGAAATTTTCCTAATTCTTAATTCCTCTTTTGCAGTTGGCTACTCAGTGGATCCAATCTCCCAAGGGCATCATTTTGGTTATGGCGGGGGTGCAGACTCAGTCACCCAGTTTCGTTTCACCACTGTTCTTGCTGCCTACAAGCCAGGTTTGAGAGAGAGCAGGGAAATGCTGATCAGATACAGCCCTGTTACCGCATGAGAAATCATAACGGATGCTCCTTTTGAAGCTATGAACCGGGAAGTGTTGGAGAAACCAGCGTTCCTTTTTGGAGACGCAATGGGGCAATCAGACCAGATCCTCTTTGAAGAAGAGTGTATGTGGCTTTACCAATCTGGTGATTTGCTAATGTTTCTGCCCAGTATGGAGCGTAGTTACCCTCTAGTCTATCTTCAAAGGCTAGCCATGCACCGTGAATTGGAGTGGGGACTGAGCCAAGAATACGATTGTATCCCTACCGGCAAATTGGGCACACACGGGGCTTACCAAGATGGTCCCACAAGATGTATCACTGGGTTGCTTCCTGGAAGAATTACTAAGGAGCACCCAGTAGGAGAGGTCCCCATTCGCGCACGAACTTTCCTAAATGAGTTCATGGCGCAAGGAGGTCAATACCCAGCTAATGATTTCAGGATGCCTGGCTGGGTCTACTCTTCTGGCAATATGTGGTGGGCTCGCCTTGTCCAATACATGCTAGATTCCCATGAACTAGTTCTGAGAGAAATTGACTTATATAAAGCTATTAAAAATATTCAATTCGGGATTTCTCAGAGTGCCTATCACTTTTTCGGTCTCTTGGAGATGTACAACCCTGAGACTGGCACTTTCTTTACACCAGTGGGCGAGCTGGGATGTGCTCTCCACTAGATGTTTGAAGTGTCCGAGTTGTCAATGGGCGAAGTCCCTTATGAAGAGTATATCCCCACACCGAAGAGCTGAATCTGCTGAAGATGATGGACGAGCGGATCTACACCACTTACTGGGAGATGATGTGTCATTACCGCATCTGTGCCGACATGGCAAGTGTGCGTAATCAGGGTATTGGTCACAAGAAGTGGACAGACTATCTTTTCACTAATCTGAAGGAGAGTCTCCCTATGGTTCGTGGACGTCCTTCCATCAGTATCGAAGAAGTGAATGAGCGTATCTCTAGCTTAGAAGCCACATCATACACGACCGAATCAAATGAAGAAGGATTTGGTCCTGGCACGGTCTTTCAGAGCTTCCACTATCAGGCACAGTTTCCAATTTCAGATAGGGGTCTGCTTGCAGGATTTCTGATGCTTTGGTTAAAGAGATGCGTTGTCCCTTCTCTTCCCAAGGAGGCCATTGCAAAGAATGTCGTCTATCCAGCCGTTCTATTGGCCTATGGTCTACCGTTCGGGTTGTTACAAGCAATGGTTGCCAACCTCCAAAGCGGGCTCCGGGCTCTTTTCAACAGCTTTATGCCAGCGGAGAAGAATAAAGGCAACGCTGGGAAGGGCAAAGCGGCCAAAGAAACTGCCACGGTGAAGACACCTAACCCAAGGGTAGAGATGCCTTATACATATCTAATGGCGTGGCTAGTCATGCACTGCCCGTTTTTGATGAGTGCTGCGGATTACAACCCAACTGACAAGCCGTTCTTGGTAGAGAAGTATGAGCGCTCTGTCTGGAAGAGCAATTACATGTCTCAAATCCGCAGAACACTCTGTCATTATCAAAACTATGAGATTTTCCGCTGCTTCCCAGACTTCCCTGGGGGAGAGTATGGATCTAAATTTAAAGATATTTTGGGTGCAGACCAGTTCACCAACTTATCTTCATGGGTTTTCTGGTGGTTATTGAATATTCGCTCCGGACACTTGGTGTACAGGCAAGACACCATGTGCTACATAGAGCCGTATATCCCGAGCAGATTTGCTCGTCAATTTGGATATACGCAGCTTTATGTAGGAAATCCTAACAAGGAATTGGCGTACGAGAGAAATCTGTATGCTGAGGTACGGGGCTGGTTCCATTTTGTTGCTGGAGGAACCGGAGCAGAATTTATGCTACCCCTGAAATCACCAGAGCTAAGCATGGTGTTAAGCTTCTGTAACTGGTATAGCGTTGCAAACGCTGAAGTGCCAAGCTTCTCCATCAACCGCAGCTGCTGCAAGGAGATAGAGGCCTTCTATGCCAGCCGCAAATGGGCAAAAAGAGTGTGGGTGAAAGGAATAAACGAATTCCTTGGTGCGGCGGCCGATCCATCAGATTTGGGCAACTCTGATGGTAATGATGATAATGGTAATGATGATGACGGCGATGATGGTGGTGCCCCTCAAGACTTGATTCCCCATCCCCGGAGTCCAACCGTTAAACGCCGTAGACCTGTAAGAGGCGAACCGGCGAAGAAGAAGCAAAAATTAGCCCCGGGGACCCTCTTAGTCTCTCAAGAGGCGGCGGCCAAGTTCGCTTCAGACTTGCTGGCCTCAACTCTGCCTCCGGCACCAGCAGAGGAGAGTAGACCTGCTGAACCTCCAAGAGCTACTGAGGTCCTGACTTTCCCAACAGCAGAATCTGTTGATCATTCCGCGAACCCCTGGGTAGTGAAGCGGGCGCGCTCCTGGAAACAGCGATGGCTCCTCCTTCAAGTCCGACCACTGGACTTGTTTCTCCTGGTATGGCTCTTTTATTCTATCTTCTTGTTCATATTTCCTCATTGTATGTAACACTATTTGTTTGCTTTTCACAAGTGGTCAGCCCCACTCGCCGATGCATTCGACTACCAGGGGAGAGTCTGAGGAGAGGGTGGATTATTCGGGCACCATTGGCTCAGCGGGTGGATTAGGTAGTTTTGCAAATGAATTTGATGCAGACTACTTCATGACAACTCCTCCCTCTGTTCCTTCTTCAGTTCCCCCAATAGATGAACTCGGGAGTGATGATAGGACATAGGTGGTTGTCGAGACTGCAGCAAGAGAAGCAACGCCATCCCCAAGTCTGCCGTTTCCAACACCATCGGTCTGCTTCGAAGAGACCTTTCCAGTAGTCATTGGTGTACCCTCTGATTCTCAGCCAGCAATGTTAACATCTTCTACCATTATGACTGTTGAGCCGTTGGTGACTCCTCCAGCCCCGAGTCCTTCACCGGCGGGAGATGAAGAAAATTTGAAATTCTCATTCGAAGCCACTTCTGCCGCGGGAGGAACTTCGGGTGAAGACACACCATTGTCTACCCCTGCTGGTAGCGCTGTCCGGGTGATCTGTACTAATGATACTTCTCCTCGGGTTCCTAGTTCTGCCAAGTCCATGTTGGCTTTACTGGCCCCTCATGTCATGAATCTGGTACAGGGACGGGCTTCTTCTTCCTCGACACCAACGGACGCTACTCCTCCCCCAGCGACATCTTCAACCATAATATAAATGACTTTATGCCGCTACTAAGGAGGTGTATCGGGATGATTCTTGACTGAAGAGATTTCTTTAATCTTGGACGTCTAATATTGTCCAGTTATCTGGATAATATTGAAAGGGTTGGGGGACAAGACCGAGCAGCTCCCCACCAGGCCCATCTCGAAGTTTTAAAAGATCAGGTGAATACGCTCAACACAGTTCGCCAAGCGGATGTGGAAGCGATCACTAAGATCGAGTTGGCGCGTCTTCGGGTAGAGTTGGTGGCTCGTCAAGAGGAATTGAGGCGCCAAGAGGAAGTCTGGTCTCGGGAGTTGACAGAACTACGAGCTAGCTAAGAATCAATCCTCAGGGGGTTAGAGGTAGTGGACTTCGAGATTGAGGGGAGTCAGGCCGCTATCCTCAGAGCCAGAGATACTATTGCTAAGGCCCGAGCTATTCTGAAGGCCAGCGAATCTCGGCTAGGAGAATCCGTTAAGAAACGGGAAGAGTTGATCCTCCAACAAGGACAACTCGAACAAGAAGGTGCAATAAGAAGCCGCACTATTGAAGAATCTCGTCAGCGGTTGGCCCAGCAACTGACAATAAACGATGATGATTTACGCCGGCAGGCTCAACACTCCGTGGAGGAGACTCGTCGTCGAGTGATTGATGAGGCGACGAATAAGTTGAGGCTTCTAGGAGATCCATAACTTTTTTCTATTCTTTTATTCTTCATTCTTTTTTGTAAGAACTTGTAATAAAAGAGAGAAATTTTGTAACTTCATTCTTCATTGATGAATAAAGGTAATCTTTTGATTCTTTTACCCGTTGGCTACCAAATTTGTTTGCACAACAGATAACTTATCATCAAAATGATTTAGTTGTTTTAGGTAAAGTAGTCCAAGGCTCATTTGCGCAACGTAGACTGCTAATACCGAGGTAATCGGCTAAGGATCACCAAATTTCGGTAGAGACGCCTAATTGCGCATGACTAGTTTTAATCAAGAAGTTCAAGTGCTCATCTGCGTAACTTGAACAAGTGGAGGCGGTTCAAGGCTCTCATGCGTAACTTAAACTGGGCACACCAAGATGATCGGGTCAGGATCATCAGATTTTGGCAGAGACGCCTAATTGCGCATGCCTGGTAAGAAAGAAGTTCAAGTGCTCATCTGCGTAACTTGAACAAGTGGAGGCGGTTCAAGGCTCTAATGCTTAACTTGAACTGGGCACACCAAGATGATCGGGTCAGGATTCATCAGATTTTGGCAGAGGCGCCTAATTGCGCATGCCTGGTAAGAAAGAAGTTCAAGTGCTCATCTGCGTAACTTGAACAAATGGAGGCGGTTCAAGGCTCTCATGCGTAACTTGAACTGGGCACACCAAGATGATCGGGTCAAGATTCATCAGATTTTGGCAGAGGCGCCTAATTGCGCATGCCTGGTAAGAAAGAAGTTCAAGTGCTCATCTGCGTAACTTGAACAAGTGGAGGCGGTTCAAGGCTCTCATGCGTAACTTGAACTGGGCACACCAAGATGATCGGATCAGGATTCATCAGATTTTGGAAGAGGTGCCTAATTGCACATGCCTGGTAAGAAAGAAGTTCAAGTGCTCATCTGCGTAACTTGAACAAGTGGAGGCGGTTCAAGGCTCTCATGCGTAACTTGAACTGGGCACACCAAGATGATCGGGTCAGGATTCATCAGATTTTGGCAGAGGCGCCTAATTGCGCATTCCGAGTTTTAAGCAAGAAGTTCAAGTGCTCATCTGCGTATCTTGAACAAGTGGATGGTTATACTCTTAGTGATCTGAACCAGATGTGACAGTTACTCTGTCATCATTCTGGTTTAGTTTAGGCATAGTATTTCTTCAGAAATTTACTGTTGATCGGCATCATCATCCTATCGCCATCCTGGTTCATTAAGAGATAGGCTCCACTAGAGTATACCGTCCGCACAACAAACGGTCCTTCCCACTTGGGTTCAAATTTACCCTTAGTCTTGTGGGTTAGAACCATTGGCCTTTTAATAGCCAGGACCAAGTCTCCTTGTTTAAAGGTCCTTGGTTTAACGTTCTTATTGAATATTTTTGAGATTCGGGCTTGATACAACTCAATTTGTTGCTGAGCCCTGAGACGTTTTTCATCTAACACCTCTAGTTCTTACAATCTTTGTTGATGGCGCTCTTCTGTCGTCATCTTTGTGGCTAAGGCCACTCTCAAAGATGGTATCTGGATTTCAAGAGGTAAGACGACCTTACTTCCGTAAACCAAGGAGAACGGGGTAGCTTTTGTCGGAGTGCGAATGGTGGTGCGATAAACCCACAGACACTCTCCCAGCTTTTCATCCCAGTCCCTTTTGTTAGAGGAGACAAACTTCCGAAGGAGTTTAATGATTGTCTTGTTGAAACCTTCGGCTAACCCATTTGCCGCGGGGTTATATGGCGTTGAAGCAATATCTTTGATTCTGAATTTATCGCAGAATCTTGAGAATACTTGGCTGATAAATTGTGGTCCATTATCATGAATGATCCTTCGGGGGACGCTAAAACGATAAATGACATGATGCTTGATGAATTTAATCACATCTGTCATTTTCACCTCTTTCATGGGCACGGCTTCGGTCCATCTTGAAAAATAATCGGTTATTGCAAGAATAAACCGATGTCCTCTGGATGACGGGGGAGTTATTGGCCCCACAATATCCATTCCCCATGCCTCAAACGACCAACTAGCAACGGTATTATGCAAGTATTCTGGGGGTTGATAAATAAAATTGGTATGTACTTGGCATGCATGGCATCGTCTGGCGTATGCCATTGCTTCTGTAATCATGTTTGGCCAGTAATATCCCAGCCTTTTTATGCAGTCTCCGAGTTTTGGACCGGGCTGATGAGCTCCACATACTCCATCATGTGTTTCCTTCAACACTTCATCTGCTTCTACTTTTGATATGCAGCGTAATAGCAGACCATCATTTGATTTTCTATATAAAGTCTGGAGTGTACGATCAAAGTAGAATCTCGGGGCCTTCCTCTTTATCGAGGCGGCCTCCTTTGGATCCTCTGGTTTGGATCCTCTGGTAGTATCCCATGTAGGGCGTAATCTACAATTGAAAATTGCCAATCTCAGGGCTCCAGTATTAGACCTGTCTGGCACACCTCTTCGGTTTGGGACACAGTGTCTGGGTGGAGGAGTTCTCTGCTACCAATGGTGATGCTTTTGGCTTCACCTGGCGGGATTGCCAATGTTGCAGCTAACGCAGCAAGAGCATCTGCATAGACGTTCTCATTCCGAGATATATGATATATATAAAATTGTTCAAAATATCCTGCTAGCTCAGTAGCTAGCTGATGATAGGGGATGAGGGCTTCATATCTGACTTCATACTCACCCGTCATCTGATTGACGATGAGCTTAGAGTCTCCATATGCCTCTAAATAATTCACCCCCAGTTGCAGAGCCATTTTCAGGCCGATAATGAGCGCGTTGTATTCCGCCACATTATTCGTGCACGGTTCTGTTAATGAGTAACCGTTAGGCAATATATGTTTATGTGGGGATATTAGGACAACCCCCACTCCAGCAGCAGATCGTCTGGCAGCACCATCAAAGAATATTTTCCATAGTTGTTCTTTGTTAATTGTGTTGACCTCTGACGTCTGTTTGGATTTGGACCAAATTGGATGTCTGCAAGGAAATCGGCGATCGCCTGTCTCTTCATGGCCTTTTGAGGGACGAAGTGTATATCATATGGCGATAGTAATAACGCCCATTTTGCCAATCGGTCGTTTAAGGATCCTAGTTTTGTCATCAGGATTTTCAAGGGATTGACCCGTGAGATAACATGTATCGTTTGCCCTGAAAGATAGTGTCGCATTTTCTGAACAGCGAACACTAGGACTAAACATTCTTTTTCAATCGGGGTATACCGACGCTCGGCTCCGATCATTGTTCTGCTTAAGTAATAGAGGGCGTGTTCATGGCCGTGCTCATTATACTGAGCAAGTAATGCTCCTAACGCATCATCCATGGCCCTTACATATATAAGAAATGGCTATCCAGGGACTGGTGCCATAAGAACATGAGATTTAGTGAGATATTCTTTGAGATCGTCAAATGCCTGTTGACATGCCATATCCATACAAAAGAAACCCCCTTTTCTATGAGTTTAGAGAACGGCTGGCATTGTCCTGATAAATTGGAGATGAAGCGCCGGATATAGGCTAACTTTCCTTGTAACCCCCTTAATTCCTTAAGATTGCGGGGCGGTGGCATTTCACTAATCGCTTTCACCTTTTCGGGGTCAAGAAAAATTCTTTTTGAGGTTATTATGAACCCAAGGAATTTCCCGCTGGACACCCCCATGAAAGACTTGACAGGGTTCATCTTCAAGTGATATTTTCGCATAAAATTGAAAACCGTTCTTAAATCATGAAGATGATCTTTTTTGTTCTTACTTTTGACCGCTAAGTCATCCACATAGCACTCTACCGTTTTGCGCAGGTGTTCTTTGAATATGACACTCATTGCACGTTGGTAGGTGGCCCCGGCGTTCTTCAGTCCGAAAGGCATTACCGTGTAACAGTATACCCCCAGCGGCATTCTGAAAGCCGTGTGCTTTTCATTATCTGGGTGCATTTTAATCTGGTTATAGCCTGAGAAGCCATCCATAAAGGACATCCTCTTATAACCGCAAGTATTATCAATCATTACATCGGTGATGGGGAGTGGAAATTCATTCTTAGAACATGTAGCGTTCAGATCTCTAAAATCGATGCATATCTGGATTATTCCGTTCTTCTTACGAACCGGCACTATGTTAGCCACCAAATCAGGATGTTGCTCTTCACGGATGAAACCAGATTTTATAAACTTATTGACCTCAGTAACTATTGCCTCCATCAATTCCGGTCGAAGACGCCTTTGCTATTGTTTAACTGGCTTGGCATCCTCTTTAATATTTAACTGGTGCGTGGTAATTTGAGGGTCAAGTCCGGGCATGTCTTCATAACTCCATGCGAACACGTCTATATACTCTTTGATAAGAGATATAAGTTCCTCCTTTTCCAAGGGAGTTAGCGTGTCGCTTATGAAGATGGGTTTCGGATTTTCTTCCGTTCCCATATTAACTTGTACCAATTTATCTTCTGTGGGCGGGGCACGCTGTTCAAAGCGGACATCCCAGAGAGTGTCATATGCTTAGCCCATGAATCATGTTGAACATCAATTGGTTCCTTGTCGCTTTCTGGTGCTGCTGAAACCATATTGGCTGTCAAGGATTGAAACCAGGTGCCGGTACTTTGATCCGAGTCATGGTCAAGTGGGTTTAAATCCTCATTGGACGAAGATCTTTCTTCATATTGGCATGGTGGTAAGGGAGGAGTTGATACATAGCCCAACCCCCTGCGAGTCTTTTGATAATAGTCTGGGCTCTTTCCTCTCGATCTAAATGAGGGTATAAGATTCCGTCGCTCTTTTCCAAAGTTTAATCTCGGTTTCTGGGTGAAACTATAACCCATCTTCTCCATCATTTGCCGGGATTTCTGTTCATACAAGTGAAATTGAGGTGATATTTGTTCATCACTTTTATTGCTTTGTCTTTATCGAGGCGACGTAATTACTTTGCCAAGCAGGATCGGCTTTTGGGATCCCTGTCGAGGAGGTACTTCAAAGAAGTGACCTTGTCCCTTAGTTATTCTTGATTGAGAGAGGATGGATGACCTGAGGGGCAAATTGTATGCCGCCAGAACTTCAAGTTCGGATAGGCCATCCACTTCAGTGGAAGTACAAGAGGGTTCAGACTCAGTAGTTACAGCATGCTCGTTGACTAACTTTATGTTTTCATTAATAACCCATTCACTCTCTATTACATCAGCTATATTATTATCAAGACTTAAACTAAAATCTAAGTGAGGGTTGATTTCATAATCACCCCCATCGTCTTCTTCAGGAAGCTCGTATTCAGTATCCGCCTCGTTGCAGCTTTTGTCAGGCTTTTGAGGTTTACTAAGATCGTCATTGGAGACTTCATGGGCTGGCTTGTAGAGTAAAGCATATGTGAAGTAATTTTCCAGCCCTTTAAATGGTTGCTTATCTGCAACTAATGTCCGGACTTCTCCTTCTTCATCGCAATATTTCATGCATTGGTGGAGAGTCGACGGGACTATCATGTAAGCGTGGATCCAAGGCCGTCCCAGTAAAATATTGTAGGAGGTATCTGCATCAATAACGTAGCATGTGACCTCCGTCCTCAAATCTCCGATTTGACACCGGAGTCGGATCTTTCCGAGGGGACATCTATTATTGGTATTAAACCCATATATTGTTGTGTTGGTTGTGTCAGATGATGGGAGGAAATCCCCAATAGCTGCATCAACCTTCTGGGAATGATACTTAGTGCAGATCCAGGATCGATTTGAATTCGGTCCACCTTCGTGGATCCGACATATCCGGTGAAATATAAAGGCTTGTTATGCTTTATATTCCTTACCTGCATATCCTCCGGAGAGAAAACGATTTGCGGAACCTGCCTCCTCACTTGATGACAGTGGGGGCAAGGGTCCTGTTCCTTGTCAACCGGCTCGACGATCTGAGCTAAGAATGACTCAGAGTCTGCCATGGCCTCTCTTAATGCTTCACGTGTTGATTTTGATAATCTCAACAATTCGTAAAGCGTTTCTCGTGCTGGAATATTAGCCAGCTGAGCTATTATATCGAATTTGAAGGAAGTCTCCTTGGCTTCTTCATTTCTAACAGGATTCTTCTGGAAACGAAGTCCCTTTTGTTTTGTGGGCTTCGCGAGTTTCGCATATATATCTTTCGGATCTACTCTGGTGTAGTCCTTGAGATATGTTTTTCCAGATCGAGTACCGGAAGGGCTTGCCCCATCTTGATGAGTGGCCATTATTTTGGGCTCTTCTTCAGAATCTGCGAAGGCTCTCGAAGCTATATATTCTTCCTTTATTTCTGCGGAAATGACATTAACAGTCCGTTTTTTTCCTTGACCCCCTGTGGTAGTCCACTGCTCATCCTGTAGTAAATCAGGGTGGACCCACATAACTTTCCCTTTTTGGGTTGTTACGGGGACAAGTCCTTCTTGAGCCTTATTGTGCGGGTCATGGTTTTTAGTAACCAGCTTCCCCTTTGGAATTGGGGTCACCTCTGTGGGGAACTCATGGGTTCCAACTACTATGGTTGCTATATTGGCAGTGACCTTCTTTTGTTTCTCTTTAAGCGTCAGTACTCCAGCCTCTATCAGTGCTTGGATTCTGTTCTTTAGAGGGTAACAATCCTTAGTAGGGTGTCCAACATTCCGGTGCTAGAGGCAATAATTGGGATCGTTGGTTTTACCAGCGTCCTCCGGCTTCCTATTCTCCGGAACTTTTAACATTCCCTTCGTCAGGAGCAGGTGGAAGAGTGTAGGCGTCTGTTCCACCTTGAAAGTATAGGTCCTCTCCTATTGAGGCCTACTTTGCCTTGGGCCCTTTTGATTTTGGGGCTTTGGGCTCGGAGGATTTGTCTTTTGTGGAGCTGCCTCTGATACCATTGCTGCTTTACCTTTATTTTTATTGTTTTTTTGGGCGTATGGCCTACTACTTCCAGTACTTCTTGGTCCGCGAGACTCTTCAACTCGACGAATCAAATCCTCGGCTGCTCTCCCTGTTTGAGCAAATCTCTCCATGTCTTAGACTCTACGACCCCCATTTTTAGGAGCACGTTAGTCTTAAGATTATGTCGATATGTCTCGACTAGAGTTTCCTGGACCATTTCGTGTTTACAATGCACGGACTTCTCCCGGAACCTTTCTATGAAGTCTTTTACTGTTTCTTGTTCTCCTTGTTTAGTTGCAAGGAGGGAATGAACCGTAATTTCGGTATCATCATCAAAGAAACGTGAGAGAAATAATTTCTCAACATCAAACCAGGTATTAATAGTATCTGGGGGCAGCTGTATAAACCAAGTAAAGGCAGGCCCTCGCAAGGTACTTGCGAATACCTTGGTCATTATCGGGTCATTACCCATCAAATGTTCTGCTTGGGATAAGAAGTAATAAATGTGTTGACTTAGAGATCCCTTCCCGTCATATGGCTCTAATTTGAGCGGCTTATACTTCTGAGGGTATGGTACCATATCCCATTCAGGTGGGTATGGTCTTGAGACCCCTAACTCTTTCAACTCCTTTTTAATGCATCAATGCTTCGAGTTGACTTTGCAATTTTTCTATTTTCTCTCCATGTGGATCATGAAAAGAAAATCTATTCTCGTCCTCGTGCATCGAGTGGGCTTTCTCTTCTTTTTCTTCTTCGTTCATTTTATTGAACAGTGTTTCTTTGCCCTTCTTGGTATTATCCTCAACAAATTTTGAGAGCATCATTTTAAGATCTTCAATCGTCTTTTGTTGCTCTCGAATCATTCTTTCTTGAACTTCAAATCTCTGATTGATGTCGTCAGATTTATCTGCCATATGTGATGCTGACTTTTGTAGCCGAGATGATGCAGAGGAACAAGGTGAAACTATAGCTGAGTTATCACTGTCATCGTCATAAGAATCTCTTATAAGCCTCTTATAGTTTCGAGGCGGGACGGCTCCTGATTTAAGTCGAGTGATATGATGAGATTCTTCATCACTCGATTCTGAATCATCATCTGTCTCTATAACCTTCTTCTCTTTTCCCACCATATTGGAGGTTACAGTTCTCCATTCTTTTAAGGAAGTAGTTTTTGTCTTCTTAGTAGGGTTCTTGTCCGACTCGGTTAATCGGTCGAACACCGATACCCTGCTCTTGCTGCAGCCACAGTTGTCCATTACAGCGGATACCGCTGTCATAAACTGCTGACAGTGACAGACAGGTTCAGCTTGAACTTGTTCTATGCCTCTCTTCTTGGATAGATACTCGCTGAGGTCAGTGACCTTAGCCATGGAGTCGTGGGACCCATCCAACTTTTGAGAGGGTCTAGAAACCCACTGAAGCTTCTTAGGATCATTGGAGTCTGGTTCTGGTCCACTGACGCGACGATCAGCCCTAATTCTGTAGTCGGGTTGATCTACGCGGAGCTTAGAAACAGCTTCGCGTTTTGGAACGCGGAGCTGAAAATTAGCTTCGCGTTTTGCTACGCTAGCCTCGCGTTTTACGCTGGCTTGGCGTGCCTTCAGAAGTTTCTCTTCTTGAATCTTAGCCCCGCGCAGAAGAAAATTCCTGCATGCTGGCTTATTCTTGTAATTAACGCAAGTCATAACTTCGCGTCTAGCGCGATTTTTACGATTGACGACAGTCTGCCAATCATCTTCCCGATTTACACGGAGGTGAGGCATCTTGCATTTCTCGCAAATACTACTGGCTTCGCGTTTCTCGCTAAGCTCAGTATTAGCCTCGCGTGGAGAATCACACGCTGGCTGTAAGGAATTTTTATCCTCGCGTTCCTCGAGAGTATTAAAAATCTTGCGTTTCTCGCAAGTCGTACTGGCTCCGCATTTATCGCTAAGCCCAGTAGTAGCCTCACATGGAAAATCACATGCTGGTGTTCGCCGCAAAAAGTTTCTTTGCTTCCTCCCATTGAATTAACTTAAATTACAATAGAAGTGAACAAGAACAAACGAGAGGATTTTATATATCAATCTCTCTCTTTTACAATAATTGTGTGGGATCTGTAGCGAGGGGATCTGTCGAGCAGCTCCTTTGGACGATCGAACGTCGAACTCTTCTCTCTTGAAGATATCGGCCAACTGTAGACGATCTTCTCCGGTCTTTCCCGAACTCAAGCTCTGTGCAAAACTTGAATTCTCTAAGATACCGAAAAGAAAAAGAAGAATACCCCTGACTTCAAGGCTCTCTCGCGTACTTGAATTGCCAAAGGATCCAAAAGAAAGACCGATGATAAAAAAGATTGATCTATTATTGATTGATTCCCTTTAAAGTCTCCTCAAAGAAAGTATTTCTAGACTTTAGTGGTTATGAGAGTTTCCATAGGAATAGGAATCAAGATTTCCATAGGAATAGGAATCAAGATTTTTGTATTCATCTTAATATTGATTTAAATCCCTTGATTTGGAATTCTGATTGGATTCAATTTGGGTATTGGATAAGCCCAAATCTCAATCACAATCAATTTAGGATTCTAATGAAATCTGCTCACGCGGAGCTAAATTCATCAGAACGCGGAGCTATGGATTAGCTCCGCGTTTTGCTCAAACGCGAGGCTAAAATAGCCAAACGCGGGGCTGCGGAGTTAGGTCCGCGTTCTATTGTGGAAAATCCTTTTAACTTAGAATTTTTCACTGCCAATAGAACCCCCTCCAAAGTTTTCAAAATGGCTTAGAATTTAGCAAATTTTGAAATACTTTGGATATTTAAACTGAAATGCGGAGTTAGAATACCAAGTCTATCTCGCGTTATGCTCACTTATGCAGAGCTAATCAGCTTCACTTTTTCAGGGAAATGAGTAATTGCTTCATTGATTACTCTGAATTTCTGTGCCGAATACCAAGAGGCGGAAATCTTGTTAAAATAGAGTCTTTGATTCATCTTCTTCGTCATTTAGAGGAGTTGAAAAATTCAGAGCTCCAGCAACCGAGCGAGCGATGTCGACGAATGATCTTCAATTGATCTCCGTTCGACTCTCCATAGATTTTCATCATTAGGATGTCGCTCCAGAAGAGTACGGCTTCGTGCACGGCGGCCGGCACTAACGGCGACGGCAGCGGCCGTGGAAATAGACACAGCGGCGAACTAGTCCATGCCGTTTCTATTGAAGGTAAAAAAACCTTAACTTTTGGTCTCTTTAGAACCATTTTGGGGTGTTTTGGCTCAGTTTTAACCGGCCAACCAATTTTGAACCGGCAAGATCGCCGTTCTCCGGCCGTAAGGCTTGGGAAGAAAGGAGAAGACGGAGAGAAACTCTAATCTTTTGCTACGCGAAGTTATCGAGTCATCCGCGCGTTTAAAACACGGGGCTATTTTAACTAGCAGTCGCTTTTCAATCGCGAGGCTATGTTGATTAGCAGTTGCGTTTAAATCGCGAGGCTGTGTTGATTTAGCAGTCGCATTTAAATCGCGAGGCTATGTTTCTCAACTGCGCGCGGAGTTTATCCTTAACTCCGCGTTTTCATACTTAGAAGATTTTTCGAGTTTTCTCTAACTCTTGATTCTTCTTTTGCAGTGAAGTACTTGGACCAGATCCTTCTTGAAGAGGAGTGCATGAGGCTTTACCAGTCTTCGTCAGCAAAAGTAACTCTAAGGAAGCCAGAAGCATAAACTTTTGAAGGAGTTACAAGAACTCTGCGGCAGCTCATTAAGTTTTCTTGAGAACCATTTCTGTTAGATGACAATCTCTGTTGCTTTCCAAGGCGATAGGGATAATTATCTAAGGGCTTGTAGCATGTCGAATCCATCAGCATGGTGAGTTGTCGAGGAATTGATTTCCTCTCCCCTTTGCCTTTAATCAGCATTGGGTAGTTGATTCATACTTTTACCCCCAGTATGATAGGGTTGGCGAGGAACTTGATCTCCTCTTCCCGCTGCTTTAACAGCATTGGGCAATTGATTTCATACTTTTACCCCCAGTATGATAGGGTTGGCGAGGAACTTGATCTCCTCTTCCCTTTGCTTTAAAAGCATTGGGCAATAAATTTCATACTTTTACCCCCAGTATGATAGGGTTGGCGAGGAACTTGATCTCCTCTTCCCTCTGCTTTAACAGCATTGGGCAATAAATTTCATACTTTTACCCCCAGTATGATAGGGTTGGCGAGAAACTTGATCTCCTCTTCCGTCTGCTTTAACAGCATTGGGCAATAAAATATTTTTATTTATAGCACCCAATTAACCATTCCAATGGCTGTTGAGAATAGCAGAAGCATGATGTTTATCATCGTCAATATTTTCGGCAGCTCCAGTCAAATCTGGGTGTTAACCAATGAGGACGATTCGATCGCAGCTGTGGTTTGGAGCATATCCAAGGGGCTAGCTTGCAAGTGCGGGCTGCCCATGCTTGGTGTCGATATTGGTTTTCTTACTTGTACAGGGATCGCTCTGGCAGGGAACTCATTGGTTCCTACTACTAAAGTTACCATATTTGCAGAAACTTTCTTCTGTTCCTCTTTAAGTGTGAGAACTCCGGCTTCTATCAATGCTTGAATTCGGTTCTTAAGAGGATAGCAATCTTTAGTTGGGTGCCCGACGTTCCGATGGTACAGGCAATAGTTAGGGTCGTTGGTTTTACCAACGTCTTCCGATTTTTCATTTTCCGGAAGTTTTAGCAAGCCTTTTCTAAGGAGGAGATGGAATAGAGTACCTGTCTACTCCGTCTTGAATGTATAAGTTATATCTTGTCGGGGCCTATTTTGACCTGCACCTCTCGAATTTTGAGGTATTGGTTTTGGATCTGCAACTGATGCCATCACAGCCTTCCCTTCATTTTCAGGATTCTGTGGATATGGCTTGTTATTTGTAGAGTTTCTCGTGCTACGAGATTCCTCAATCCGGCGAATTATATCTTCCGCCTGCTCTCCCTGTCTCAGCAGATCTTTCCAAGTTTTGGACTCTACAGCTCACATTCTTATCAGCACGCCAGTCCTGAAGTTATGCTTGCAGGTTTCTACTAGAGTTTCTTGGGTCATACCGTGTCGACAATACACGGATTTTTTCCTGAAGCGTTCAATGAAACTTTTGACCGTTTCTTCTTCCCATTGTTTCGTTACAAGGAGGGAATGAACCGATATTTCGGTATCATCCTCAAAGAAACGTGCCAAGAACTGTTTCTCGATATCATACCAAGCGTTTATGGCTCCCGAGAGCAACTGCATGAACCATGTAAAAGCAGGCCCTCGCAGGGTGCTCGCAAATACTTTGGTCATTATGGGATCGTTTCCCATTAGATGACCTGTCTGCTATAAGAAGTAATATATGTGCTGGATTGGGGATCCTTTCCCGTCATATGGCTCCAACTTAAACGGTTTATACTTTTCGGGATACGGTGCCAAATTCCATTCAAGCGGATATGGTCTTGAAACCCCGATTCCTTCAGTTCTTTCTTGTGCATCAAGGCATCAAGTTGGTTTTGCAATTTCTCGATCTTTTCTCCATGAGGATCATGGAAAGAGTATTTGTCATCATCCTCATGTATCGAATAAGCCTTTTCTTCTTTAATTTCTTCATTTGTCTTAGGTGGCGGTTCCGAAGAAGTTTTAGCCTTATCATCGGCTATCTTCTGGGTATTTTCAACCACTTTTAGAAGCATTAGTTTGAGGTCATCAATGGCCTTCTGTTGACCTCGAATCATCTGCTCTTGGGCTTCCATCCTTTGGTCAATGTCATCGGAGCTGTCCACCATATGTGACGCTGATTTTTGTGGTCGGGAAGATGCACGAGATTTTATGGAAGCTATAGCTGAATTATCGCTGTCATCATCATAAGAACCTTTTGAAAGTTTCTTATAATTCCGAGGAGCGACAACACCTGATTTGAGTCAGGTAAAATGATGAGGTTCCTCATCGTCTGCATCCGACTCATATTCTTTCTCCATAATCTTTTTGCCTTTGCCGACCACATTTGAGGTCACTGCGTTTAATTCTTTTTCTTTAATTTCGTATCTCAGATCATTCTTTCTCCTCTTTGGAGTTTCTTGACGAAACTCAGTTATTCTGTTAAATACAGACACTCTCTTCTTAGTACAACAGTAATTATCCAATACAGCAGATATGACTGTTATGAGCTGCTCATAATGACATGTTGAGTCTGGCTGAGCTTGAGTCATATTTCTCATTTTTGTCAAGTAATTTCTGAGATTGGTGACCTTGGATGACGAAGAATCGTGCGGCCACCTGGTTATTGAGAGGGTCCAGGGGCCCACTGAAGCTTCTTAGGATCACTGGAGCCCAGTTCTGGTCTACTGACGCGAGGATCAGCCCTGATTCTGCAGTCGGGTTGATGTACGCGGATCTTAGAAGTAGCTTCGCGTCTTGGAACGCGGGACTGAAAATTAGCTTCACGTTTAATCTCGTGGGGCTGAAAAATAGCTCCGCATTTTGCTACGCTAGCCTCGCGTTTTACGCTGGCTTGGCCTGCCTTCAGAAGTTTATCTTCTGGAATAGTAGCCCCGCGTGGAAGAGAATTCTTGCACGCTGGCTTATTCTTGTGATTAACACAAGTCATAACTTCGCGTCTAGCGCGATTTTTACGATTGACGATAATCTGCCAATCATCTTCGCGATTTACGCGGAGGTGAGGCATCTTGCGTTTCTCGCAAATACTACTGGCGTCGCGTTTCTCGCTAAGCTCAGTATTAGCCTCGCGTTGAGAATCATACGCTGGCTGTAAGGAAACTTTATCCTCACGTTCCTCGCGAGTATTAAAAATCTTGCGTTTCTCGCAAGTTGTACCGGCTTTGCGTTTATCGCTAGGTCCGGTAATAGCCTCGCATGGAAAATCACATGCTGGCTTTAAGAAATTTTTATCCTCGTGTTTCTCGCGAGTGTCAAAAGTCTTGCGGTTCTCGCAAGTGCTACTGGCTTTGCATTTATCGCTAAGCCCAGTAATAGCCTCGCATGGAAAATCACATGCTGGTTTTATAGAGATTTTATACTCGCGTTTATCACGAGTGTCAAAAATCTTGCGTTTCTCGCAAGTTGCACTGGCTTCGCATTTATCGCTAAGTCCAGTAATAGCCTCGCGTGGAATATCACACGCTGGTTTTAAGGAGAGTTTATACTCGCGTTTCTCACGAGTGTCAAAAATCTTGCGACTAGCGCAAATCTTACTGGCTTCGCGTTTCTCGTTAAGCTCAGTAATAGCCTCGCGCAGAGTATCACACGCTGGCTTTTCCTTGCTTTTAAGGCAAGTTGTAACTTCGCGTTTCACGCGATAATGGCTGGTCTCGCGATTAGCGCGAGCCAGTTTGCGAGGGACCATAGCCTCGCGTTTATTAGCCTCGCGTCCAAGGCGGTCTTTGAGGGCTTTCCGCCTCGCTCTCTGATTTCTATTTCGGAGTTGGGTTCTGGTCAATCCAGTTCTCAGGTCTTCTTCGCAGCAGGAAGCTCATCCTCTGCTAGGATTTCCTGTCCGAGCATCGGCCCTATAGCCGTAGTCTCCAAGGATCCCCGTCTCTCGGTCGATACCTTTTTACCCGTTGCTCAGGTATTGGAGAATATGCGACGATAGTGTCGTGTCTCGTCCAAGTCACCTAATTCAGAGGAGAGAAACTCCTCGTACTTCTGCTGGTCGATTTCAACGACGAGCATGTCTACGTCGGATCCGATCAAATCGACGTCCGATTGCGCCACAATCTCTTCTTTCTTGAAAGAGATGGCTCCCACTGTGGTCGCCAGTTTGTTCACCGCAAAAGTTTCTTTGCTTCCTCCCATTGAATTAACTTAAATTACAATAGAAGTGAACAAGAACAAACGAGAGGATTTTATATATCAATCTCTCTCTTTTACAATAATTGTGTGGGATCTGTGGCGATGGGATCTGTCGAGCAGCTCCTTTGGACGATCTAACGTCGAACTCTTCTCTCTTGAAGATATCGGCCAACTGTAGATGATCTTCTCCGGTCTTTTCCGAACTCAAGGCTCTGTGCGTAACTTAAATTCTCTAAGATACCGAAAAGAAGAAGAAGAATACCCCTGACTTCAAGGCTCTCTCGCGTACTTGAATTGCCAAAGGATCCAAAAGAAAGACCGATGATCAAAAAGATTGATCTATTATTGATTGATTCCCTTTAAATTCTCCTCAAAGAGGGTATTTATAGACTTTAGTGGTTATGAGAGTTTCCATAGGAATAGGAATCAAGATTTCCATAGGAATAGGAATCAAGATTTTTGTATTCATCAAGGATTCTAATCCAATATTTAATATTGATTTAAATCTCTTGATTTGGAATTCTGATTGGATTCAATTTGGGTATTGGATAAGCCCAAATCTCAATCACAATCAATTTAGGATTCTAATGAAATCTGCTCATGCGGAGTAAACGCGGAGCTAAATTCATCAGAACGCGGAGCTATGGATTAGCTCCGCATTTTGTTCAAACGCGAGGTTAAAATAGCCAAACGCGGGGCTGCGGAGTTAGGTCCGCGTTCTGTTGTGGAAAATCCTTTTAACTTAGAAATTTTCACTGCCAACAGCTGGCTTTAAGAAATTTTTATCCTCGCGTTTCTCGCGAGTGTCAAAAGTCTTGCGGTTCTCGCAAGTGCTACTGGCTTCGCGTTTATCGCTAAGCCTAGTAGTAGCCTCGCATGGAAAATCACATGCTAGCTTTAAAGAGATTTTATACTCGCGTTTCTCGCGAGTGTCAAAAATTTTGCGACTAGCGCAAATCTTACTGGCTTCGCGTTTCTCGCTAAGCTCAGTAATAGCCTCGCGCGGAGTATCACACGCTGGCTTTTCCTTGCGATTAACGCAAGTTGTTGCTTCGCGTTTAATGCGATAATGACTGGTCTCGCAATTAGCGCGAGCCAGTTTGCGAGGGACCATAGCTCGCGTCCAAGGCGGGCTTTGAGGGCTTTTCGCCTCGCTCTCTGATTTCTATTTCGGAGTTGGATTCTGGTCAATCTATTTCCCAGGTCTTCTTCGGCAGTAGAGAGGTCATCCTCTGCTAGGATTTCCTGCCCGAACACCGGCTCTATGGCCGCGGTCTCTAAGGATCCCCGTTCCTCGGTGGATATCTTTTTACCCGTTGCTCGGGTATTGGAGCGCACGCGACGATAGTGTCGTGTGTTGTTCAGGTTACCTGATGATTCAGAGGAGAGGTATTCCTCGTACTTCTGCTGGTCGATTTCAACGACCAGCATGTCTACGTCGGATCCGATCATATCGACGTCCGATTGCGCCACATCTCTTCTTTAGTGAAAGAGACGGCTCCCACTGTGGTCGCCAGTTTGTTCGCAGCGGAATTTCTTCACCTTCCTTCCATTGAATAAACTCGAATTACAACAGAAGAGAACAAAAAAATAAATAACAAACGAGAGGATTTTATATCTCAATCGCTCTCTTTTACAAAATAGTGTGGGATCTGTGGCGATGGGATCTGTCAAGCAGCTCCTTTTGACGATCTGACGTCGAAATCTTCTCTCTTGAAGATGACGGCCAACTGTAGACGATGTTCTCTGGTCTTTCACGAACTCAAGGCTCTATGCGTAACTTGAATTCTCCAAGATGCCGAAAAGAAGAAAGGAAGACCAAAAAAAGACCCGTAGGGCTTCCCCAAAAGGGTATTTATAGCCTTAGGATGATTTGAGAGTTTCTATCTAAATAGAATTTGTTCGCATCAAGTATTCCAATCAAATATCTTAGTTTTGATTTAAATCTCTTGATTTAGAGTTCTGATCGGACTTAATTTGGGTACTTGGATAAACCCAAATCTTAATCTCAATCAATTTGAGATTCTGGTTATATGTTCACGCGGAGCTAATCGCATCAGAACGCGGAGCTGTTGAACCAGAACGCGGAACTGATGGGGAGCTATTGAATAGCTCCGCGTTTTGTTCAAACGCGAGGCTAAAGTAGCCAATCGCGGGGCTGCGGAGTTAGCTCCGCGTTCAGTTGTGGAAAACTCTATTTACTTAGAAATTTTCACAGCCAACAAATGGTAGGTTCATTAGTGAATGTTTTTTTAGTGGAAAAAGTATTAAAACTAATTTTTTAGATTTAAGAAAAAGTTTGTATTTATATATGCAAACACAAGCACATACACATGCTTACACATGTATGGGAATGATGAAAGTGAGCTGACAACTCACTTATCATATACTGCAATTTATTTTTACTGTCTCCAATATTTTGTGAGTTATAATCCCTATTTCATGACGTTGACTCATATCCGATATATATGGTTTTAGTTTTTATATGGCATTCCATCAAGCAGACATAAGACAAAGACGATTTTCAGTGAATAGAGCTTTTCATATCCAAGAAAAGGGGGTATTTTGCAATGGTTATCGTACAACAGTTTTAAAACTATTGTAATATAATATATTTAGTAATGTTTAAGTTAATCGTTACAATATATTTTTATTTTGCAATGGTTACTATATAACTCTTCTTAAACCGTTTCGATATATTATATTTTACAATATTTTTAAAAAATGTTGCAAAAGATAGCTTATTTGTCACGTTGGAACGCTTATTTAGTTGTTACTAAATAATTATTTTGTAACGGTTTAAACAATTGTTACAAGAAAATAGGGTATTTTGCAATGGTTTTTTTGCAATAGTTTTAAAACCATTGTAATAAAAAATATTTAGTAATGCTTAAATTAACTGCTACAATAGATCTTTATTTTGCAATGGTTACTATGTAACTCTTCTTAAATCGTTTCGATATATTATATTTTACAATGTTTTTAGAAAATATTGCAAAAGATAGCTTATTTGTCACGTTTGTGTTGTAACGCTTATTTAGTTGTTACTAAATGATTATTTTGTAACGGCTTAAACAATTGTTACAAAGTAATATTTTCTTGTGACAATTTTGATGCAACATTTTAAGAATCGTTTCTAAATATTAAAATTTAATGGAAAAGTAAATAAATTTCAAAACCCGAAAGAAATTAAAAAGGCAGAGATAATAATACAAGAAAAAATTGTAAAAAGAAAAAAATGGGACTACTAATTTTTCTTTGACAGCTTATATAAGCTTTCTATCTTCGTGTATGTATGGCGTGTTAGCTCTCAATATATGGTTTCTGGAAAGTTTAAATAATTATGATCAAGTTTAATTGAAGCATATTTTAATTATTATGTGGTTAACATAAAATCGAACCTCAATTAGAAGAATTTGACTACAACTCTTTCTGGCGGGAGGCAAGTCTATCACAAGTTATTAATTAAATGGTTAATTGCAACAAGACTCTCTATAGTATAGGGTAATATAGCTTATTATCCCTTAAATTTAAAACTCTCAGTTTACTTTCTGGAGTCCTAATGTCGTTAATTAACGGTTTGCTATTCTCACTGTTTAACTTAGACTGTATATTTTTTTATGAGATCTCCAAATTACTCCTTTTCTCCCTCACTAAGAACTCACCCAAAATATGTCCGGAGGAGGGTAATTTAGGGATTTTATAAAAATATGCAAGTTAAATTATGGTGAGAATAACAAACTGTTGATAATGATGTAAGGAGTTTAGGAATTAAACTGGGAGTTTTAAATTTAATGGATAATAAGTTACACTCTCTAATTAACCTTTAATTAAAAGATGGTACTATAAAACAAATAAATGAATCTTATTGAATGAAAGTTGAGGAGCATTCAACAAATTTTACCTTATTGCTTGTGATCTCTATTTCATCTAATTTTAGCAAATATGTTAAGTAGGGATAAAATCATTTGTGTTCACTAATTTCTTTTCTCTTTTATAAAAAATTTATTTACCCTATAGAGTCAAAACAAGTATCCACATTTCATGGGGGTAGAATAATTAGGATGTATAAATTACCCTACTAGAATATGGTAAAAGATTTAGTACATAAGGTAAAGTTGTGGCCTATACCCATCCTTATAGTTATATGTTTTATTAACTTTATAAAATGCAAATTTGATTAGATTCCAAGTCATGTTTTTAACTATCCTTGTTGGGGAGAGACATCGGCTCTCTTTGGAACATGATGAGCTTTAACCGTAAAAACTTAAACTGATAGGTAGTGAACTCAACTTTGTATTTAAATATGAACGTTTAAGACAAAGTTCACCCACACTTGAAATAAGGTCAACAGAAGCAGTAATGGCCTAAGAATAAAATTAATTAACACGTGAATAATGCATGCGTAGTAGGTAGAGAGTTATGGGGAGCAAAACTTGACATTTGATTCAAGCGCAAGTGAAAACATAAACCAACTCTAAAACAATTAATACACGATTCACGCCTCAATAAGTGTTGTTAGGTATGGGATCAAGTGAACCCTAAGTTGCCAAGTGACATGACTCCCTTAAAATAGTTTAAACAAAGTTCAAAATCATTTACCCCTTCATTTTTATTTTTATTTTTATTTTTAAATTTCTTGTACAGTAAGCCTGTGGCATGATTCATTATAGGTCAAATTTTTTTAATCAATATTGTTGAAGAGCAAATCAGAAACCATCCTTTCGAAAGCTCAAACCGTTACCAAATAGTGTACCCCGCTTACTCATTAATTTGTTCCTTAATTGAGATTGATAATAAACATAAGCTCAAAGTTTGCACAAATTTAACTCATTTCTTCTTTTATTTTCTACTTTTTGGTTTTCTTTGAGTATCATTTTTTCCCCTTCAATAGATAGAAGAAGTTGTTTAATTTTTCTCTTTAGTATTTTGTTTTCCATTGAGGTAATGTGATTTTATTTTATTTTTGTTACAAGACAAAGGACAAAAAACTTAGTAGCAGATTTTTCTCTTTTGTTTCCAATGGATTAAGCCATTAATAGAGCCTAACAATAATATAATATTTTGCTATTCTCGTTCGTTCTGATCATAATACGTAGAGAATTTAAACCCCCCGATGAGAATCAACTGCACTAATTTATGGTCTTTTGCACTTTCTCACGTTTTCATTTTTTACACGCACATATTTTTGTACAACACTTATCGAAAATCAAATTCAGAATCTCTTACAAATTGAGGAGTGTTGATGCCATTAGAGATAAGGCTCATTGGCATTTGGGCTTTCTCACGTGGCATATGATCTCTAAGTACACTTGTAATCAACTCTATCAAGATATGCTCTCTTATTAACAAAAACTAATTAGCCGTATTTTCTCGATCCAACCGCTTTTTTATTTTTATTTTCGTGACCTTTTCTCAAAATTCTTTCATCCTCTACCCTAGCTATCAATGTTTAACTATCTTGCCTATGATCGCGGACGATTTGAGTCCACTAGCTTCCCAAGTCCTTTCTTTCTAATCAAATTATTTAGGCATACGTACTATATTTAGAACCTTGATGCATGCGTACATTTCTCTCTCTCTCTCTCTCTCTCTCTCTCTCTACCTCCACATTCTCCGGCAAGACGAACTGGCAACATGTGGTGCTAGCTCACTAGCTACAAGGAGATATTGAGAATCTATGGACATAACATGTACGAGATATCGTGCATATGTAGCTTTTATGTTTAGCATATTCTTACCAAAATCAAAAACGATATTGTCAGACAAAATCTAATACAGAAGGATTTGTAATGTTGTTGTTGATCCATGCTTTAACAACTTGTTAAGATCTTGTTGTTCCGTGTAATCTTGAATTTAAATTTGTTAAAATATAAATTAATTTCTCTCAACCCTCATTACAACTATGGAGTTTTGGTGCAGTAGAAGGGATTTTCAACTAAATTCTTAACCGTTATCAAATCACAAGTCATACTCACTAGTGGAGAAGTATTAGTTTGCTTAGTGCAGACGAAGTAGGTTTGAGCTAGGTGGAGCATGGGTCCAACAAGCTTAATATTCAAATTGGCTTAGGGTCCAAGTTTTGGACATTAACATAGACCAAGAGTAGGAAATTATCGAGCTTTCAACTATAATGAATCTAAGTTTTCTGCGAATGAGCCTTGTCTGTAGTGACATCACCCATTTCCAATTTATAGGAGGTTCCGAGTTTGACTTTCTGTATGGACTCAGTTTGGATAATATCGTAAAAAAACGTGTATGAATTAACACACAGTCATCAATTTTTCTCTCTACTCGACCTATCCATGCACAACAAGCGAAATATGACAAGAACAAGTCAAACTTTGCAAAATTCTTCAGTGTCCAGACCAAAATAAATAGAATCGAGTAAAACTGTGAAAAGGCAATCTTTCGATATGGGTTGGTAAGAGATGTGCTAACTATCTTTTGGTTCTAGGGATGATAATGTACGGTTTTAAGAGTTAATCATTGGCCTACCCTATTCAATTCAAATTTTTTAAATAGGGTGGGCCAAGAATTGGCTCTTGGAGTATTCACCCGTTCTCTTTCTTATGTGATTCTTAAATATTTCTTATACTCGTTAGCTCATGATCAGAACAAAATAGTTAGTTAAACATTTACCCATCCATATGATTAGAATACAATAATCAATTATATTTTTTTTTTCCCACACACTAACCAAATAAACTAAGTGATAATCTGATTACACTTGGATGCAAGCATCTTTAGGAAAATTCATTTAGGTGTGTTTGGCTACTGAAAGTAGTGGAACTAGGAAAAAAAATTAAGAAGTAACTTTCAAAATGGAAGTAGAAACAGAAAATTCTTCTTGTATTTGTTGTTAACTTTTGGAAGAAAAAAATGTATTAGGAATTGGTGTGAGTATTATTTAATTGATTAGATAAATAATATTTATATAATTTTATTTGTTTATATAATAAAAATAAAGCTTTTTAAATGGTAATGATAACGAAAAATAATTGGCTTGTTCCTCCTAGAGTTTTTCAAAGTTTAAATGTGTGGAAGAAAAATTTGAAAGTAAGGTGTTATATAGGTGCCACCTCAGTATATAAGAAGTAATTTTCGACTTTTTTTTTTTGCCAAACAAGCACCTGAAATAGTAGAATTAGTCATACTTTCATTACTTCTATTCTACTTCTATGCAAACAAACACGCCCGTAATCTCATTTAGTAATCTCAAACATTGGTGACTTACCAATATCATGTTGCCAACCTAGCTCATACTACAAACTTAGCAAACTTCCACAAAGAGTACATGATGGGGGTTCAGTTGATCAGTACTGACCCTCATGAGTCAGAGCCCATCTACTTGCTTGCACTGTTTAATACTTAGGTCATGTCCCCTCCAACTCAAAGGCTTGGGGGTCCCCTCCACCACCTGTTCCATATATATTATCCCTGACCCAGGGCTTACCTGATCACTTCACTTGTCACTTGCTACTTTTAGAAAGTTGGCTTGGCCTGGTCCCTTTTGTTTCGTCTGTTGGGGCCTTTCCTTCTTCTATAGATTCAGGATTGGACCATGCGTTCCTCAAATCTTCCCCACTATCAGGCGGGTCCTATGGGAATTTCTAAAGGAGCACGCCACTTGTCCTGGGAGCGCACTTTTTCTGAGTCGGAATTAGTCCCTGAACGGTCTTCAAACCATTCAGGATTGATCCCCGAACGGTTTTAACAATGTTCAAAGATTAATTTCCGACCATAGCAATAAAAAAAAACAACAAATAAAGTGACAAACTTATAATTTTTTTTAAGCTTTAGAAGATGCATTTACTAGGACAAGTGGCGTGCTCTTTTAGAAATCCCCATGCCCTATCTCACCCCCCACCCGCCCACCTACCCACACAAATGAGACCATATCCCTTGAAACAAGGGATGAGTACGCTCACAGTTATGATGCTTAATCCTTGTTTGGTTAGAGCTGGAAAGTTTTTCATGTATTCCCTTTGAAGATAAGCATTTTGCTTATTATTCACTTCAGGGTTAGCTATGAGAATGGACGGATTTAAAGGTTAATCGTTAGTCTGTCTCATTCAGATGTTTGAATTAGAAAAATGAGAAATATTTGCAAAGTTGTATTTTGAGGGATAAATCTATATATATTTATAATACAGCGGATTATTCAGGAGGGGTGACGCACTTAATATTCTCATAGACTTTCAGAATGGTGACGGAGGTTGCAATTCCTTACTCCAGGATGGACACTTATTTTCCTCATCTTTGTGAGGGAGGATAACATCGGCTGATTTCATGACTAACAAGGGTGCAGACCGTAGCTCAAAAGTGGTTTGGTTGAATAATTTTCCTCAAAGATTATAGAAGT
Source organism: Dracaena cambodiana (assembly GCA_036321105.1). NCBI lineage: Eukaryota > Viridiplantae > Streptophyta > Magnoliopsida > Asparagales > Asparagaceae > Dracaena > Dracaena cambodiana. The sequence goes on from JAYEPQ010000012.1 coordinate 42,266,037, forward strand.
TAGCGGCTAAGGATGTTTCTGAAGTTCGATACAAGGGGCATGCGTTAAAAAAGAAAAAGGAGAAGCATTAGAAAATAGCTTATAGCCTCTAAGGAAACATGAAGGACATCATCTTAGAAAGTTGATGGGGGACATGAGATAGTGGGGACAATGACGAAACAATATCCGAACGAATAGAAGATGGTTGATCAAAGAGTACCCAACAAAAACTCCAAGATCCAACCCACATGGCCTTTTTTGGGTGCTTTGCTCTTGGACTCGCTTGTTGCCAAGGGATCCAAATCTCCAACAAATGCAGAGATTTGTGTCTCAATGTGCGTAGATCATCATTCAATAATTTTTTTTTTTTTTTTTTTTTTGCTATTAATCCTCGAAGTAAGGGTCCAAACTGTTCTATATTTTGGCTTAAAGTTAAGTTTCCTTAATTAATTTAATTTTAGATTTAATGATAGTTTACTATTGCTAGTGATGATTTTGGTTTTTTTTTTTTTTTTTTTGGTTTGGAACATGTAACGGTCAAAGTTAAATTGAGATTAATATGCTGATATAATATTTATAATGGAATACATTGTTTCTTTAAGGGTAAATTACAGTTAGATCTTTGTAGTATTGGAATTGTGACACTTAATATCCCTGAATTTTGAAACTCTTAAAAAAACCCTGGGCATCGTAACGGTGTGAACTGGACTTGAGTTACGCGGGTACGTGATGTGCACGTATTATAAAAAGTCAAAAATACCCTTAGGAAATATGAGAAGTAGCAGCACCTGCTGCTCTTAGTTACCGTTAGCAGCAGCTGCAGCAGCAAGCAGAGCTGCTGCTTGCAAGCTGCTGCTACTGCAGCAGCTATGCTTACTGCAGATGCTGCTAGCAGCAACTAAGAGAGATTAGAGAGTTAAGAAGTTAGAGTTAAGGAGTTAGAGATAAAATACAAAAAAAAAAATCATACTCAAATCTTAAGCTTAATAGAGTTTCATACACAAAAAAATTCAAAAAAAATAGAGGAGGGTGGGATTAAGAGAGAAAGTGGATGTGTGAGTGACTGAGAGAAAGAGGGAGAGAGGGGAGAGAGAGAGAGAGAGAGAGAGAGAGAGCCGGTTAAAGAAAGGGATGTGGGTAAAATATATATTAAAGTTAAGGAGTGCACTTTAGTATAAACCGGAGAGTGATAATAACTAACCCCTCACTAACAGTATTAAAAATTCAGGAGGTTTTTTTAGAGTTTCAAACTTCAAGAGTGTTAAGTTATACACCTCCAGTACTATCGGGGGTCTGACTGTAATTAACCCTTTCTTTGAAAAAAAGGAAATATTGGATGATGAAGTGAAGATAGATAAAATCATCATCCTTCTTCTCAAACACATTCTCCTTAGTTTTCTCTTTTGTTATTTCGTAGGTAAATCAAAAGCATCCATTCGAGCATGAGACCAACCACTCGTTGCCATTGTAAAACAATTTTGCTTGACTGTATGCACGAATGTGATAACTATCTTTCTAAAACAGTGAACACACGCACCAAACATATTAGCATATTTTCTAACTTATTTTTTCAGTTTATACCATAATTTCTAATTATGCCTAAGAATTATTTCTAACACAAACAATATTCTCATTTCCTTTTTCTTCTTATTCTTTTATTTATTTATTTATTCGCACCATATTTCGTCATCCCTCTTGATTTTACTCATATCCCTAATTAATCAATTATCCAGATCGATATTCTCCAAATATTTTCTATAAAAATCGAACTCGAACTTTTTCAAAAAAAAAAAAAAAGGAAATATTGCGGACTATATAATTTGCTTTCACTAGAAAAGTGCTTTCGGTGGAATCCATTGGATATGGCCACCTTAAGGCGTGTAAGTTTGGCGCAAAACCAAAGAAAATAAAAGGCACATAAAGAAAGAGAAGTGGGCATTTGTACGATTTGGATAGTTAGTACGTAGTATCTAGACTAGAATTCTGATTGAATTTAAAATTCATAGATGCTTTTGTTTGCCGTAGCATTTAGCGTGAATGCATGCACGCATGCATGCATGTACCTACTTGGGGGACTTTCCCTAGAAGCACACCACTTTTCTTTGTGAGCCCATTAGATATTTCCTTTGGTGTCCTCCTTTGGAAAATCCCCCCATTTGGTTCACTACTTATTACCAAGAGTAAAATATTTCATGCTAGCTTTCTTTTCTCTAAGGAACTAGCATTAGTTCTCATAACACGACATGATGGCTTTGGCATTCTGCTATTTGTCCAATTTTAGCAGAACTAGGTTCCATGGATGAGTGGTTGGTGTTTAATCCTAATGAAACGGTGGTCAATAGACCAATACCTAGAGATGTTTGAGAGTATATTGCGAAAGTTTAAAGGCAAGATACCTTTCCGTTCCGACTATAGGGATGCAGCAAGAGTGAGCATCGGTCGGTTTAGATCAGTTTTGGCCAATTTTGATGTAACTGATATGAAATAGTTAGAGATCGAAATCGAAACCGAACAGGACTTATTCGGTTCAGTTCGATTAGATTGTTTGTTTTAACTTTTTGAATAAAACTTGTTTAGAATTATATTTTTATTTATTTTAGTAAGTATATCTTTAAAAAAAAAAACACATATATATTTTAAATTATTCGGTATGTTCTTTTTTTGTTTTAATTAATCTCTCTTACTCTTTTTTTAGGGCAGTGTAAAAGAATAATAAATATAGAAAAGTCATTTGATAAACAAAATGAGAGCTTTGCCCCTAAACAATTAGCAAAGCAATTCATTAGAAACTACGAAGATGTTAATTAACAACATCAATTAGGTCAAATAAAAGTTACCTTTTTTTTTTTTTCACCTTTTAACATTTTGCATAATAATTAAACTCTACAATACATCTAAATGCATGTGATTACCTTTTAATCCAATGCCATAGATTCCTTGTGGATCTTTAATTAATGAAAGAAAATTAAAACAAATTTTTAAAAAATCAATCGACTAGTCTTAGATTCTTTACAAATCTGATATTCAATCTAATTTAAAATAAAATTCCTTCAATGGATCAATCAGTGGGTTAATTAATTAATTAATTAAAAAAATAATGTGACCGGTTTCAGTTAGGTTCAAACATAGGATTCGATTTTGATTGGAATATTTTGTTTAACTAACTTGTGTTAATTAAATATTAGTGATGACGATAGATTGGATTAATATAATGGGATGAGATTGGATTAGCTGACACCATGTGCACATTAACAATATTTAAGTTGCTTTTGTTCCCTCTAATTAGGGAGTAGGGTGTCCTAATTGCAATGTACGTTCCCTAATCACATAAATTTGGATCATACATTTATATAAAAATGTCAATTGGACTAATTTTGGGCTTTTTTCTTACAATGTTAGCCCATGAGCTCAGGGAGAAAGAGTCCGCATGTTGAAGAAAAAACCAAGATTGGACTAAGCATACACCCAAAATGATAGAGTACATTCCCGTAGTTTGAAAAACCAAGTTTTCACTAAGGATACACCTCGACTAATTTTTTTTTTTTCCTCCCTGAAAATACACTTTCTATCCTAAACCCCCACCCCCTCTGCCTCCCCACCGCCTCCTCCTCCTCCACCCACACTCTAGCTGCGAACCTACCACCCCCTGCAGACCCGTCATCCTTCTCCTCCTCGTCCTCCTCCGTCTTTAACGCTGATCCACCTTAAGATATGAATAGGTTATATTCTCCAAAAAAAGAAGAATAATAAGAGTAAACTTGTAACAAAAATCAACTTTAGTTGGGTAAATGCCCTTTAATATTTGGGGTGTGCCGTTGGAATTTTCCCAAGGCTAAATCTCATGTCAGTTTACATCATGGGCTGTTCTAGGCCCATGTCCAAAATATAGATATGTGGGCTTCTTTGAACACACACCACCTTCTCCGCTGAAAAAAACATAGAAACCTACCATTTAAACTCTCATGGACTGTAGGAGCAATACGGGAGTTTCCAAAGGTGCACACCATTTTTTCTAGTGAGCCCACTTAACAACTTCCAACCCCGACCAAAAATACACTAACAGGTGGGCTCGCTTACTAGGAAAAATGGTGTGCTCCTTTGGAAACTCCCAGCAATAGGGGAAAAAGACTCTCTTGAACTTCCCCATAGTCTCCTTGAGTTCAATAGGCATGCACTCTGCTGAGCAGGGAAAAAGATCCCCTCCTCCTCCTCCTCCTCCTCGCTCCACTAACAACAAACTCTGCCTTCCCTCCGAGCATCTCGAAGCAATGAGATTTTGTTGAGATAATAAAACCTAACAAGTTAGATATTATCTCATATCCAGATATAGAATTATATTTATTTTATTAGTTTGAATTGTTAAGAGTTGTTATTGAGAGATTTATTGTACCTAAATATAATTTGATTTTATCTTTATGGACGTCATTGTAACTATTTATATATTCAAGTTGAATGAAAGAATGAATAGCACTTGAACTTTCAGAGAGTCTGTTAACAATACCCCGGGCTGTATTTGATAAGTCATTGAGAGGTCCAACCTGCGACTCTACTTTTTTCTTTGTATTAACTACAATCTCATGCAAGTTTTTATACTTATCAGTAGAGTTGAGGAAATATATATATATATATATATATATATATATATATATATATATATATATATATATATATATATATATATATATATATATATATATATATATATATATATATATATATATATATATTATAAATACATTTTTTCAAAGTATCCTAACTTTCTAAATACACTCTCTACTTTAGTACCCGTTATATAACTAGTTGTTAAATTTCAATTATTTGTAAAATTTATCTCTTGAAGTTGCAATATCACTTGATATACTTGGCGTTTAAATTGCAATTCAACAAATGCTATGCAGATTTATGTATTTGTTAATTTTCATTCAAGCTACAACTTTCATAAATTTTCCAATTAAAAATTAAAAAAAGAAATAGAGAATAGAGAATAATCGGAAGTAAATAAAATACAAAATGAAATATTGCAAATTGAAACACCAAATTGTTTATAGCATTAAGATTCCTAAGCTCCTTTAGCATTGAGATTAGACTGATTAGTGCCCCTCTAATCATATATCAGTATTTTTTTTTTAAATATTTAATTTGATTTTTGGAATTGGATAGATACATTTTGAATCTACATCAAAATTAATGTTAGATTGTAGCAAGAATATTTCAACAAAGGTGGCGGGGAATGGACTGTGATAGCTTGTGCCGAGTCTGTGATACTTTGTGCTGAGTGAGCGATCACAGACAGGTCCAAGAGCCAGCTCAAATCAAATTTTTGAAATTAAAAATAAAATTTCTCGTCATTAAATTTTCGGTTTGCTGTGTAAAGTGGGTATTTTACCCATACAAATATATACCTAGTACCACACAATAACAAACGGAATACCAAATATGAACTAATGAAAGAAAATAAAAAAATTAATACAAATAAGAGGAGACATAAAATTTAACGAGATTTGATAAATTTTACCTACATCCTCGGGTGCCGATGATCAATCCACTATCACCAAGATTCAAATTACAATTTGAAATTTTTCTAAATTGGAAAACATCTCAAAATAAAAATTATTTTTTTTTCAAAATAGTTTTATAAAACGAAGAAAAACTAATTATTTTCGAGATGCTTATTACAAAAAATCTAAGGCCCATGGATAGTATCTCCTTACTTTCCAACCGAATATGGGACTATTGGAGCCACACACAATACAACAGTGTTGATTGCGAAGATCTTTATAGAGAGAAAAGTCAATGATATCGATTTGGTCAGGGGTTGCTTTTACGTTTGAAGCTATAATATCATGATACTAAAATTTCTTTCTTATAGCGTTTAATTTTTCAGTAGTAGGATTGCAAGTTGAGAACAATGGCTAAAAGTGAAATATGGGGGTACTATAAACACATTTCTACTGTTACAAATGTAATTTTGAACCTATTCATCTTTACAAATATATTACGGTTAAGAATAAGAATAAGCGGGTCTAATTCATAATTTTGAATTAAAAAAAATAAAATTTTTAATTTTTGTTTAAAATTTTGAATAAGACTGGCAAAAAAAATTAGCCATTGAACCCGTTTTACTGATTTGGTATACTCTAAATATACTTTTGGTATATAATTGACAATCTCACAAAGAGAAAATATCAGTGATTTTCTCTTTGCTGATCTCATCCTTCACGAAATCAATTCCCTTTTTGAATGTACAAGAATTTTTGGAGCTCAGCATGTCTGGAAGTACGGGAGAACGTTTTTTTACTATATTATTACCAGTATTCGATACTGGGTTATTCATACCATTACTATACCTTCCCTATTTATTGCGGGTTGGTTATTCGACAGTACATGTTTAGCTTACGATGTATTTGGACTCATCCTGCTTACTTATGGTATCAAGCTTACACAAGTCCGTGTCAAAACGAGTAGAAAGAGACTTTGGAGACGAGTTCGTTGAATTCCTCAAGCAAACCGTGTGCAACTGCAGAATTGGGTGCCCCTTGACTTCTCATTAGTAAGGTTAGGTTACTAAGCAACGGGGGTGGCAGTGGATTAAACTTAAAATTTGCTAAGAGAAGATTCTTGGCAACTCTTCGGCTGGCTGCCTCTAGGCGATGAGATCAGGTCATCAAGTGGTTGGTGGACGTCACGTTATGCAGCGAGCTGGCATTGAACGAGACAGAACGGGTGCAATGTAGGCGCCCTTTTGTGGCTGATTAGGATTGTTGAAATATGGTACTAAAACTCCTAAATTATAGAGATATGGTGAATTGAATTTGGGTTGTTCTAATACCACGTAGAAATACCCTTTCGCTGTACCAAAACTCCGAAGTTATGGAGAGTGTTGAGAGAAATTATTTAGTATTGGCATATTTACAGATCTGTCCCTTTAATCATTATAAATTATAATTTAGTCCTTCAAATCTTCATATTTAGGATTTAGTCCCCCAAATCCTTTAACTTACTACAATTTAGTCCCCAGTTTATATTTTTGCCCGATTTTCCCGTTTTATCCTTAATTTCCTTCACTTAATTTCCCCTTCTCTCTTACCCCTCTCCTCTTAGTTCTTATTGGGTTCCTCCCTTCTTCTCTTCTCTCTCTATTCATTTATTGAGTTCTCCCTCTCTTTATTGGGACCAAATGTATTATTCTCCACTAAATGTATTAAATCTAGAAATGAATTTATCAAATATAGAGAGGGAGAACCCAATAAATAAATTTATATTGAGATTTAAAGGTTTAATATATTTAGTGGAGAATAATACATTTGGTTTGGTTTCAATATAGAGAGGGAGAACCCAATAAATAAATAGAGAGAGAGAGAAAGAAGAGAAAAACAAAAGGGAACCAATAAGAATTAAGAAGAGAAGGGGAAGAGGGAAGAGAAATTTCGTGAAGGAAATTAGGGGTAAAACGGAAAAATCGGACCAAAATATAAACTGGAGGCTAAATTGTAGTAACTTAAAGATTTGGGAGATTAAATCCTAAATATCTTAAACATTTGGGAGATTAAATCCTAAATATGAAGATTTGGAGGACTAAATTATAATTTATACAGATTTAAGGAACAAATCTGTAAATATCCCTTTAGTATTTTAACAAGGATCCAGTCTCTTAAGCTATTTCCAAGTGGAGTGGAGTCCACATGAGCTGGCATTTGGCCGGAACAAGCTATTCATTCGATGATGATGATGATGATGATGATGAGCAGTATTTTTCATGCTTTATTTGTAACTTAGTGTGTCTTCATTCGATGATGATGAGCAGTATTTTTCTTACACATCTCCATGTCTAAGAGTCGAGCGGGAAGATTATGCACCGCTTCAGTTCTGGTGTAATTAGGAAATCTTTTCTGCTTATCTCTTGGATATAAATATTAATAAGAAATAAGCTGTTCGTTTCTTGGATATAAAGATTAATAAGAAATGAGGAAGAAAAGAATATTTATTTTCTCTGTTACAGAGAGTTTTGATTTAGAAAAGCTTTGGTCCGGTTGCCTGCTTCTATGCCGTAAAATTAATTATGTGGGTTATGTTACGAACCACATAAATTTTAATTTTCATGTTCATATGATTGGTGGGCAAAAACCTAACTTTATACGCGCAATGGGATTTGAACCTAGTGTTTTCAGTGAAATTTTGATTTCTCTTTATTTTCCACTGCTATTAAATTACAATGATTTCACAATTACAACGAAAAGGAAATTATAATCAAAATAGAAAATAAGAAGAGAAATTTATAAATTTATCTTTCTTTTTACAAAAATGATGGGCTCTTCACGTGGCTATAAGTTTTGCTTCGACCCTCATTGACTCTCTGACATAAATGAGAGCAATGATGTATTTTTATTGGCATAAGTTGGATGGATTTTCTGTCTTGTAAACAATGATGGAATTATACTGTAATCCAATCAAATATTTGATTTAATCTAATCCGATTTGGTTCAATATATCTCTTATTGATTTGATCAAGGGATGATTTGGCATACTATGAGATTTCCAGCCTGATTATATTATATTTAATTTGGATTTGATTAGATCTGAGATCTCCATCCACTTAGAGATTTTATTTGGATTTTTTGAGATATTGACAGATGTGAGCCTCGCCTCACAAATTTTTTTCGGTCAACACCTATGTTACTATGATACCATCCTAATTCTTAAAGTCTCTGTCATTATATCAAAACTCCAAACTTGCATTAAGAGCTAAGAAACTGGATATTGGTGCCTATGTTCAAACTATTCAAACTAGGGATGGGAGCGGAAAGGACAATGGGTCCATTTTTTGGACCGCTCTAAAATTTTGAATTAGAATAATAAAATTTTATTTTTAATTCAAAATTTTGAATAGTACGAATCATAAACTGGACCGGAGACACGTACATTATCATCCCTGCCTCAAGCTCGTGAAACGTTATTTTGACTGCAAAGTACTTTGAATATATTATATTGTATGTCATGTAATGCTTGTTGATAATAATTTGTAATATTGACTTCAAGGAATGTCAACAGTGATTCATGTCTGTAGGAAATTAACCTTTGTTTCCTGTTTCGATACCGAACATCTTGAATCAGTAGATAATTTCAGGGGTTACGGACTGCATTTGTTTTGAGTTCACCAACTCTTGTTTCATTCTTTTGCTCCTGTAAAGCAAAAGATTGATTGGAGGAGTTGCCGCTGCCCCTGCCGCCGCCGCCGCCTAGAGATGTTGCGGTCACTGAAAATTCTGATGTTGCCGGAGATGAACTTGCAGCACTTCGAACGCATTTCATACTATTTCGATTTTCTTCTTGGTGAATACTTTTTATTGCCAAAGGGGCACACCATTTTTCTTAATAAGCCTACTTAATAACTGTCCGTACTGAAACCTCGAATAAAAAATACACTGTCCAGTAGGCTCACTAGGAAAAGAGGTGTGCTTCTTTAGAAACTCTCTAAAGATTTATTACAATTTGAATCTTATCATCAGTACTGGTCTTAATGGATTTTTTTATTGTATATGTGTGAGAATGAGATAGTATACATGTATTGTTTTTCCTGGCGTATTTATTTTGAATATGTAGATGAATGCTACCAGTGACTTGGGAAGCTGGATGTTATAATTAGATCAGAGAAGAGTGCGCATGTAGTCATCCACCGAAACCCTTAACTCTAAGGCATACGTAGCCATGGAGGCCCAAGTGTGCAACTAACTCACACCTGGAGTGAAGGGTGGGTCATTCAAAATTTTAAATTTTGAATAGGGCGAGTCAAGAGCCGGCTCTTCGCTTCACTCATTCGCATCGCTAACTCACGGTGACACCCTTTCAAAGTCTGATCTTCAACATTTTTGAACTATTCAAAGCATCACGAGTTAAGCTTGGCATATAGCTAGCTCATTCAAAATTAGAATACCGTCCAAAATTTAAAATTTTGAATAGGACGAGTCAAGAGCAATCTGCCAATTTGCATCTCTAACTCATGCAGACACCCTCTCAGTGTTAAGTTCATTCATATGTGAGTATAGTCCCACATCAGATAGGACAAAGAAAATCTATGGATTTAAATACAAAGCTGAGGTCTTAACCTAATTGCTTAAGTTTTTGGGTCAAACTGATTCTCAGTTTTGTGTTTAGGCTCATCATGCTCCCCGTTGAACCCGGCATTCTCCCTAACAATTGGTATCAGAGCCTACCAAGTTGTCGTCGGGTCAATGGGCCAGGTTATGGTCTAAGGGGGAGTGAAGCCGATGTTTGAAACCCAAATTAGTCGAGTTAATTTTGTGTTTCATTTCTCACATGTCGGCTCTCCACGGTTTGGTTTCCCACGTATCTGCTTCCACGTGGATGGTTGCTAAACTTAAGTTGGTATACTTAGGAGTTCATATATGACATCGGATAGAACAAAAAAAAGTTTATGGGTTTAAATACAAAGTTGGAGTTTTAACCTAATGATTTAAACTTTTAGATTAAACTGGTTCTTAGTTTTGTGTTTAGGTCCAAACATTCAGAGCCTCAACTCAACTATTTGAAGTGTCACGAGTTAAGCTTGGCATATAGTTAGCATATTCAAAGTTAAAATACCTTGGATGCATGATATCTAGCTAGTTTGATTGGAAAAAAAATTATTCTCTTGTGACTCTGATGTAGGAGCCAAACGCAGATTTTAGATATTATATACTGCTGCGTCTGCTGCAACTTCAAAATTATCCTTATCCAAAGGCAAACACTAGCTATTTTTGGACAAAAGATGAGCTCCATTGGAAATAATATATAGTTCTCTAATTGCTAGTACTTGATCCTAGATGTTGGTTAAATGTCTCATTGACTTTCAGTACTACAAGTTGGGGCAATGACTCCATACCAAGTTCATGTTTTTTTTTTTTTTTTTTTTTTTTTTGAAGTATATGCTTCCCCTTGATGCTGTTTAAGAGTTGTATTGACTTTTGGTGCAATATGATTGTTAGATTGGTTCACAAGCAATTTACCGTGATATTAATAATATTAGTTCCCATAGGAGTTTTCATTGACATTTGGAACTGAATATTTATTGAGACAGTGGATCTATTGTTTACTGCATGTCAAGGTTCCTGAAGTTGAATTAGGCACTTCAGGGAACTTCCCTCCACCATGTTATCATGCTGGAAATGATATTAATTTGTGGATTTGATACATGAGGAAGAAGACCAACGACCTTTGGTAGCTAGTTAGGACGTCTCATCGAGATCTCAGGAGATGCTTGGATATCCGACGAGAGAGCAAAGAATATCCGACGGTGGTACTTCTTTCATAAAGTGGGTAATTTCCTTCCTTTTTAGTCCTCCTTCAGTAAATGACAAAAGGGGAGGAGAGTGTGGGTATTCTTATCAACGGTTTATCCGATCGCTGAGCTGTTTAGTTATCACCGTTGAATATGCAATCCTGAACAAACTGCCGGTGATAGGCCGGAGGAAGGGACGACACATATGCTTCAATTCCTATTACCTCCATTGCAGAAGGAGAGGGGAGTTAGGCTCTGCACTCCATGGCTGACTAGAGTTGGAAGGTCGGAGGGTTCATAATGTATGATAACCGTACTTGTTTGTTTGTCCTTTTGATATCTATGTATGCTACGTCCTCTCTCGGTAGTATCGAGAGAGAACATATTATCTATTATTAATATGATCGTTAAATTCTAATTAATAAAACCGGATAATCTATCCACCATAATCTTGGTCAGTCATCTCTAAAGTTTTATCTGCGTGATGGATTGATATCTCAATACATTCTGAGAACGGGACAAACACTTGGGAACTGTTCGACCAAGTGGAAACTGTCGCGTTAACTTCTCAAGTTGCTCTGATGTTCAACTTGCCACAATAGGGGGGTTTCTAAAGGAGCACACCATTTTTCTTAGGGAGTACACTATAAAGTGGGCTCACTAGGAAAAATGGTGTGCCCCTTTGGAAACTCCCCATAATAGCAGACCGGCTACTATTAGTGGAGATTTGTGTGAAGCGACTCCATTTGCTTGTCTTTTAGAAAATAGAAAGAGACTCGAGAAAGTTTGTTGAACACACAAACTCGACCAAACAGTGTGCGCACACATTTTCAGAATTGGGCGTCCCTTGACTTCTCAGTGTTCATAAGTAAAGCCACGTGGGTGTTTTGAGAGGAAGATTCTTGGCAACTCATAACATTGCTGGCTTCGTTGATTTAGTGATTGATGAGGAGAGCAGAGGAGGCCATCGAGCCATGAGAGCAAGCCGGCATTTAGTTTAGATGGAAATAATAATGGACAAGTCCACTGACCAATTTTTGGTCTGCTCTATACAAAATTTTAAGCCAAATTAAATATAATAAGAACTATTTAACTTAATTTTGATCTAGATCCAAAACGAGTCTGGATTGAGATTATGGTTCGGCTTCTTGTTTAGTCCATTTTCATATAATATTTATGAAATCAAATTCCATTCATATCCATTGCAAAACTGAATTAAAGGTTAAAAACTTGTAGTGAAATCCAAATTTACACTAATAATCATATCAGATATCACTTACGGTCATATTTGCTTGCGTTCGTGTAAATACCAGTAATTATAGGGGTGTGTATTGTTCGGTCCGGTTCGGTTTTTTCAAAAAATTACAACCGACAACCAAACCGAATTGTAATAATCGAAACTGAAACCGACTTCAAATGAAAACTGATACCAAAACTGAAATTTCGATTCGATTATTGGCTTTTTGGGCCTGAGTCGAAAGCTCAGTTAAGAAAAAAAAAACTAAATCTATTTAAAAAAATGGCACATTCACAACAGCATCCCATTTACAACAAAACGAATTTCGGTTGGATAATTCGGGTAAATAGATTTAAGAGTAATTTAGTTTTTTCTATCGATTTCAGTTTCGGCGCTTTTCCATTGAAATCCGACCCAAAATCCATTTTATAATTCGGTTTTTCAACCGACCCAATCCGAAAACTGAACAACATGACCCGATAGGTTCGGTTCGAGTCGATTTTGCGAGTCGATTGGTTTTTTCAGATTTGTGCCAGCCCTACCAGCAAAGTGGTCCATCTCTTTTAATAAATACTTCCAAGTGGACCATGAACAATATCTCACCCTAATATTTCCATGTGGAACTTTGCCAACTTTAAAAAAAAGGGCAACCGCTAAACACCACTATAATCGTCATTGGAAAGCCGCACAAATTAGACCAAGTATCTCTTTTACACTCTAACCACCACCACTACTATTTAACTATTTATCATACACTAATACAAGTTACACTTTATATTATAACTAGTAAAACTACAATAATAAAAATTATTACAATTTGTATTATTGTATTGAGCTTGGAAGTTGCAACTACTAATTAGAGTTGCAAAACAATAAGTTTTGTTTTTATCGGTATTACTGCCTCTCTCTAGTTCGAGAGATTTCAAATTTGACTTTCAACGGAGCTAAATCTGAGCAATGTTGTAAAAAAAAAAAAAAAAAGTGTGTATGATTTGCCTAGCAAAAAAGAAATAAAACTAAAGGTGCAAAATTTTTTGAATTTGAATTTTTTTTATTTTTAAGCGCTATGAAAAATATTGCATTTATCCACATTGCAATTGGAGTTTGTAGCTTTTTTTGAAAAGTGTATACATACTTGTTTCGGCAATTACAGTTATAGTAAGCAATACTGTAAATTGCAATTGCAGCCACATCAGTATAGTGAAAATTGTCTATAGAAATGAGAATGGATAAGTCTAATAAGGCTCACTTATTGAATTTTATTATTAAAAGATTACTTTTAATTTAAATTTTTGAGTATGGCGGATCCTAATTTAAATTATTTTTTATTTTATTTTATTTTTCTCTTCTGATTAACGTTACTTCTGTTGAACGGCACTTTTTTTTTTTTTTTTTTTTTTTTTGGAGGCCTCATCAGCATGCAACCGACCACACCAACCTTTTGAATAAAACCAAACCGCTTTGCTAACTAAACTCATTCCAACTCTCACTAGCTTTCACTTGGGCCCCAAGCCAAGCGGCAAGCACCGCTCTAAAATTAAATAAATAATAATAAAATACTTAGAAACTAGCATAGCTGGCAAATTCCAAAGATAAGCACGAAAAAAACAAGTAATTTCATTATAATCAACTTCTTTCATAAATTAATTCAATTTAATCCTTACAAAAAGAACTAAAAACAACACAAATCCCCAAAGAATTGAAGTTGCAACTACCAAAAATGTACAATTCTCTGTACACACAACAAAAAATTAAACTCACTACAATAACTAATTGAACTACCAAAGAATTCAATTCATCCGATCTATGCTTCTATCAGAAATCTCGGCTTCTTGAATGCAAGAGGGCTCTGCACCTCCTCCTCCTCCGCCGCCGCCGCCGCCACGCACCGCCTCGCGGCGTCGAACCCGGCTTCAGGCAGCGCCGGCAGATTAAGGTCGAGCTCAAAGCCTCTGTGACCCTGGCTCGAGCTCGCCGCTTCGGAGCTCGTAACTCCACTTCCATCAGGAGTCGTCACAGTTCCGGCACCAGCTCCGCCGCCGCCTATAGTCCCTTCGTAGTGGGACCTCTTGTGCCCGCCCAGAGCCTGGCCGGACGGGAAAGTCTTGAAGCAGACCGAACACCGATGAATCCTCCCGCCGGCGGATGCCACGGCCGAGGACGCGGAAGCGGTGGCCGATGAGGCGGGGGTCGACCCACCGGAGGACAATTCATCGGGGGCCTTGACCCTGTGGCTGGCCTTGTGCCCGCCGAGAGCCTGGTACGAGCCGAAGGCCTTTCCGCAGACCGTGCACTTGTACTCGAGCTGTTTGCTCGGTGCTACTGCGGCTGCGGCGGCGGTTGTTGTTGTTGATGGAAGGGAGCTGCGCTGCTGGTGTCCTGTGCCTTCTTGTTGGCCCCGAGCGAGCATGACGAGGCAGAGGGCGAGGTACTCCTCCTCGGTGGGCGGGCGGGGTCGCTTCGACCGCTTGCGCCTGGGGATTATTTCGTCGCTGCTGCTCGATTCCGGCCCTACGGCTGGGGGAGGGATGGTGGAGATTGTCGTGGCCTCGACTGCCATTTCAATTTCGAATTGAATTTGGTTGTTTGGCGAGTGAAATTGAGAGAAAAATTAATAGAGGAGAGTTGAGTGAGCAAGCAAAATGGGGGGGTGCGAGTGTTCTTATAGAGAGAAGAGGAGGGGTTGGGAACTTGGAAGCTGCGTCAGAGTTGTGGAAGTTTGGAGAGGGGATAAGATGAGTCGCGAGGCACGTTAGGGGTTGGTTGGAGTGTTGGAGGATTTCGTCTTATGGGCCGGTCAACTAACGTGACAGAGTCGAGGAGTCAGTGAAGGGGATGAGTTGGTGGCTTGTATGGAGACAGAGGAAAGTGTGAGGGAGTGTCCCAGTGCCAGTGGCAACCGGTGAGGCAGTGACGAGAACGAGAAGACCTTCTCTTCCCCCACCTTTTTTTTTATTTTTTTTTTATTTTTAATTTTTCTTTTGTTTGGGAGGTGGTGGGGTCAAAACAATACAGAACCGGCGTATTAAATTTTTGTTGAGGTAGCTTGTTCGGTCTTGATTTGACGCTAAACTATTTGACTGGTTCAAATATGAAAAAGAAAAATAGTTGGGGAGGCTGTTGCTTTTACGAATTTATATTGATATACAGCAGAAAAGTATGTTAATATATACTACGTATTGGATTTGTGACCCTCTTTATCACAGCGTATATCTTAAAATTACACTCTTGTTAAGTTTATTCTCTTCTCCTTGTAAATAAATTTTGGGGTATTTACTGGTTTGTCCCTCAAATCTTTATATATTATGATTTTGTCCCCCAAATCTTCATATTTAGGATTTTGTCCCCCAAATCTCATAAGTTACAACAATTTAGTCCCCCTCTATAATTTTTCCTAACACAGTTAAATATTTGACCATTTTACCCATCTTTTCCTCTTCTATTTTCCTCCTCTCTTCTTCTTCTCTCTTCCTCCTCTCTTCTCCTTTTCTTCATTATTTCTCCTCTCTTCCTCCTTTCTTCTCTTTCTTTTTTCTCCTTTTCTTCATTCGGTTCATGTTCGTGCATTTTTTTTCCTAAAAGAGTAACAAAAAAAATGAAGAAAAAATACATTTGTTACTCTTTTAGGAAAAAAAAATGCATGAACATGAACCAAATGAAGAAAAGGAGGAGCGGAGGAAAAGAGAAGGAGAAAAGAAGAGGAAGAGATGAGAAATAATGAAGAAAATGAGAAGAGAGGAGGAAGAGAGAAAAAGAAGAGAGGAGGAAAATAGAAGAGGAAAAGAGAGGTAAAATGATCAAATATTTAACTGTGTTAGGGAAAGTTAGAGAGGGGGACTAAATTGTTGTAACTTATGAGATTGGAGGACAAAATCCTAAATATGAAGATTTGGGGGACAAAATCATAATATATAAAGATTTGAGGGACAAACCAGTAAATACCCTATAAATTTTCCCAAAATAAACTCTGCTGCTTAAGTTGAACTTAAAGTAGTTATATTTTTTTTTTTGAATAAATTGCTTTTATATGCAAGTTACAATACACGACTGTTACAATTGCACCTTGTAATTTCAAATACAACAAGTAATTATTCACTACAAAATTACCGAATCAGAGTCATAATGGCTGCAAAAATATTTTTCATATTTGTATGGGCACACTTGTTTTTGAAGTCATAGCCATGATAAAATGTCCACCACTTTACATTAATAAGCTATAAAAGAGCATGCTATGAACAATGTGCCAAACTGCAAAATTTCTATCCCAAAAAAAAAAAAAAAAAAAAAAAACTTATTAGGCACACTTGTTAATGTGCCTAATATTGGTGTAGTATGGGCCATATTGAATTTGGATCATTTTGAAAGTAGATATCTTAAAGTCGAGTGTCTAAGACATGTCTTACCTGTGAATAGTTAAAATATTTTCTAAGCTAATCTACACATTACCCAACTTGGACTTGGAACTAACATGCATATTACATGTTGGAGTTAGATCTTAATCCTGAAAGAATGATAGGTTGTTTCGTAGCCTCGAAATGGATAAATAATCAGTTTTGTGGACAGTTGCGTATAGGTTGCGGTACAGTATAGAAATAATATTGTAATTATATCCGTACATCATTAGGATTTGCATATACGTGTGTATGGTGTAACTCTATTTTTTCACATAGTAAAGATTGAGCCGTCGTCCCGTAGATATAGGCATATTGACGAACTCCGTCAAATCTCTGTATTGATTTCTATCTTTATTGTTTACCGTATAATCGTTACGTCACAAATTACAACATTACACAATAAAAGGATGAAATTACAGACTTAATTAATAGTCTTCACACTCTTGCGCCTAGCTACATCCTGCATCCAGCTGCCGTACCCAACGCGCTGAGTGACGGGAGCGGCAGGGCCAGCTTAACATTAGTGCGCAGGGATAGCAGACCAAATTAAGATGGGGTCTGGCCTCGTGAGTTGGGTGTGGGGTGCCACGTCACGTCGAGGGCGATGGATTTGTTAGCGAGACGAGTGGAATTTCTAGAGAGACTCCACCACCGCAACAAAGTCGGCAGCAGGCGGCACGAAGCAGCGCCGACGTGAAGACCACGTGTTTATCACCTCGCTTTTATTAATTAACAAGTTAGCGATGGTCTACTCTCTTAGACTCTGACTAGTCTGTTGATTTAGATATTTGGACAACAATTTTTGGAATATTAAAAATTAAGCTTATTCCTAGCTAGTTTCTGGGGATGTAAAAAAATGTGAAAGGTGTGATAAATTAGCCTGCATGCAGAGGCTATTTCTATGTACCTACTATATATATATATATATATATATATATATATATATATATATATATATATATATATATAGTGAACAACTTTGTTTTGAAAGGCTTTCACCGTTATTAAAAAGGGTTAATTATAGTAAGATCCTTTTAGTATTGAAAGTATGTAACTTAACACTCATAAAATTTGAAACTCTTAAAAAACTCTTTGGACTTAGTTATTTTCACTCTCTTTTTTTTACTAAAGTGCACTCTTGTCCATCAAATTCCTATTCTACCCTTATCCCTCTTTTTTAACCAGCACACTCTCTCTCTTTCTCTTGTCTGATCTCTCTCCCTCTCTATCCCTCTCTCTCAGTTACTCTCTCTCTATCCCTCCCTCTCAGTCAGAGAGGGAGCGTGAGTGACTGAGAGAGAGGGAGAGAGAGAGAGAGGAGAGAGAGGAAGTGTGCTGGTTAAAAGGAGGGATGATGGTAGAATAGGAATTTGAGGGATTAGAGTGCATTTTAATGAAAAAGAAGAGTGAAAATAACTAAGTTCAGGGGATTTTTTGAGAGTTTCAAATTTCAGGAGTGTTAAATTACACACCTCAATACTACATGGGGTCTGACTGTAATTAACCCTATTAGAAATTAGGATAAATAAAAGGTGGGATAGGTTTGAACTTACAGGTATTATTTGAGAGTTATCTCTTCTATTTTTCCATTGGACATCGAAGGCGGGAGGAGCTTCAGGAGCAATTGCGGGACTCAGATTGACCTGCGGTCGATGCCTGATTAGTCGCCGCTATCGATCGATGACGCTGTGTTAGCGTGCGATGGAGTTTCAGGCGCGTTTTGGCCTTGGACTAATCAACCACTATTTAATTTAGAGTTAGTTCCTATACATCATAACCTATATGAGAGGTTCTGATAGAATTTTGGAATTTGAAGATTTCCTTAATATCTTCTTGAGATTTTGAAGAACTCTCTTTCACAAAGCTTTTGAGAAGGGAGTTGCTAGATCAGCCCCATACTTGTTCTAATGGTTCTATGTAAATGACTCACTTTATTTATAAGTTTGCCAGTTATAAATTTGGATGAAATTGTTCTTAGATTTTTCTTAGTGAATCCCAGCATATCTTTTCCCTCTTCCCGTTTCTCCTAGTGAGCCACAATCCCTTAAACTCCCTCTCATTTTCGAGCGAGCGCTCAAAAAAAAAAAAAAAAAAAAAAAAAAAAAAAAAAAAAAAAGAGGAAGAAGCGACTCTAAAATCCTAAATTTTTGCCAAAATTGAAATCTCATCGTTTGCATGTCATTCTAAATTTTTTTTATCCAAATTTTTTTTATCTCAGTGGTCGGGATTACAACACCTGCATAGACCCACTGGCTGGAACTGTAACCCTGACTTATTTATTTAATTGGCTGGTTTTCCCACTCCGGGTAGGAATAATTGGAAATTAGATTAAACTGACCTAGATGGATACTGCTGAAAATTGAATTATCAAACCCTAAATCAAAAGTCTAAACCCTATATCCTACCACTATTGAACAACATAGAATTTTAAAATTGGAATGAGAGGAAAGAAATAGGGAAAATACCTTCGCAGCAGGGCTCAACGGCACGTCGTCGCGTCTTCTTCTTCACGACACTGGACGCGCTAACAGTGACAGGGTCGAACGTCGCTGAAAAGAGAGGGAGGAAGAAAGAACGAAGAAGAGAGTCGGGAGGAAGAAGAAGGAAAAGTATGATTCTCACTAAGAAAAAATTAAGAACAATTTCCTAGTGAGCCCTATTTTTTCTTAGTTAGACCCATTTTTCCCTCTCAAATAGTTTCAGAGGCAAAACTGAAAAAATTATGGGGCTCACTAAGAAAAAAGGGGCTAGTTTAAAAGTACCCTGGGGCTCAATCCCTTAAACTCTCTCTCATCTTCATACGAGCGCTCCCAAAAAAAAAGAAGAAGGAGAGGATGAAGCGACTCCAAAACCCTAAATTTTCGCCAAAATTGAAATCTCGTCGTTTGCATGTCATTCCAATTTTTTTTTATCTCAGTGGTCGGGGTTACAGCACCTGCATAGCGACCACTGGTCGGGACTGTAACCCTGACCTATTTATTTAATTGGCCAGTTTTCCTACTCCGGCTAGGAAAATTGGAAATTGGATTAAACTGACTTAGGCGGATCCTACTGAAAATTGGATTATCAAACCGTAAATCAAAAGTCTAAACCCTAAATCCTACTACTATTGAACAACATAGAAATTCAAAATTGGAATGAGAGGAAAGAAATAGGAAAAATACCTCCATAGAAGGACTCAACGGCATGTCGTCGCGTCTTCTTCTTCACGGCACTGGGCACGCTAACAGTGACAGAGCCGAACGTCGCTGAAGAGAGAGGGAGGAAGAAGAACAGAGTGGGGAAAGCGAATGGAACGATAAAGAGAGTCGAGAGGAAAAAGAAAGCAAAGTATGAGGCACACTAAGAAAAATCTAAGGACAATTTCCTAGTGAGCCCCATTTTTTCTTAGTTAGACCCATTTTTCCCTCTCAAATGGTTTCGGAGGTAAAACTGAAAAATTATGGGGCTCACTAAGAAAAAAGGGACTAGTTTAAAAGTACCCTGGGGCTCAATCCCTTAAATTCCCTCTCATTTTCGTGCGAGCGCTCCCAAAAAAAAAAAAGAAGGGGGAGAGGAAGAAGCGATTTCAAAACCCTAAATTTTCGCCAAAATTGAAATCTCATCGTTTGCATGTCATTCTAATTTTTTTTTATCTCAATGGCCGGGGTTACAGTCCCAACCAGTGAGATTGTAACTCCGACCTATTTATTTAATTGACCGGTTTTCCCACCCCGGCTGGGGATAATTGGAAATTGGATTAAACTGACATAGGCGGAACCTACTGAAAATTAGATCACCAAACCCTAAATCAAAATCTAAACCATAAATCCTACCACTGTTGAACAACATAGAAATTCAAAATTGGAATAAGAGAAAAGAAATAGGAAAAATACATCCGCAGCAGGACTCAACGGCGCACCGTCGTGTCTTTTCCTTCACCGCACTGAACGCACTAACAGTGACATGGCCGAACGTCGCTGAAGAGAGAGGAAGAGAGAAAAACAGAGTGGGAAGAGCGAATGGAACGAATAAAAGAGTAGGGAGGAAGAATAATAGAGTGGGGAGGAAGAAAAAGAAAAAGTATGGGGCTCACTAAGAAAAATCTAAGGACAATTTCCTAGTGAGCCCCATTTTCCCCTCTCAAATGGTTTCGGAGGCAAAACTAAAAAAAATATGGGGCTCACTAAGAAAAAAATGGACTGGTTTAAAAGTACCCTATGGCTCACTAAGAAATTGGAGCTCACTAGGACGAGTATGGGGTGCATCTGGCAACTCCCTTTTGAGAATTTTATAGTCATCTTCTTTTTGAGAGATCAGTTTGTAGGTTTAAGATATTTGAGAGATCCATAATTTGTAATTGCAAATATCACTTGCTCGAAAGTCGAAACCATATAAATTCTTATTATTCACTTGTTTGATTTATTTCCTCTCTAAAGTTTCTGATTTTTCTATTGATTGATTTATTTAATATTAATAAACTCTAGTTCTCTATTTGGATTATTACTTGCACTTCCACACAGCAATATAAACCTCTATATTTTGTTAGCATTCGCTCGATATATGCTCCCAGGTCTGTGAGTGGGCCTGCGTATTTTGAACCTATCAATATGCTGATCCAAAAATTCATAAGAATAAAATTCAAGTATGGTAAATTTGATCAAGTACAGGTTAGAAAGCTAGACTAGGTTTCAAAACAAGTAACTCTGTTGGGAGAATGTTTGACCCAAAATCTTAAACCATTAGGTCAAGATCCCAATTTTATATTTAAAACTATAGATTTTCTTTGTTTTATCCGATGTGGGACTATACTCACATATGAACTAGTGAGAAACCAAATCTAAAATTAATCTGACCAACTTAACTTTGGTAACCATCCACGTGGAGAGCCAACACATGGAAAATCAAATCTAAAGTTAACTCAACCAATTTGGACTTCAAATCTGGCCCATTGACCCGATGACAACTTGATCCGAATCTGGGCTCTGATACCAATTGTTGGGGAGAAACACCGAGGTCCAACGGGGAGCATGATGGGCCTAAATACAAAACTGAGAATCAGTTTAACCCAAAAACCTAAGTCATTAGGTCAAGGCCCCAACTTTGTATTTAAATCCATAAACTTTTTTTGTCCTATCCGATGTGGGATTATACTCACATATGAACTAACTTAACAAACTCATTGATCAAGTTCAAGTTAAGCCCGAGTGGATGAAGAACTCAGTTTCGTAAATATTGTTAAAATACAAACCAATTTTCCTCAATGTTCACCATAATTTCGAAGATTTGATGCAGTGAAAAGGACTTCAAAATGGTATCGGACTTACCAATATTCAAATTCTATCAGGTACATATTTAATTGCAGATTTTAAAAAAATATATATATATACTATTGGATAAAAACTGACCCAAAAAAGGAAATTTGTTATTGTAAGTGGAGAAAAATTCAAATCAAGAAAAATAAGGCCACATGAGGCAAATAGCCTCGTGCACGCGAGCCTGATAGCCTTGTGTATGCGAGGCGCTAGCAGCCCTGAACGGGGCTAATAGCCGCGTGCACGGATGACAGCCTCGCACGCGGGACTGATTCCAGTTTCCAAACTGGGTTTTCGTTTGAATTTTTACTAGAATTCCAATCCCAATAATATCCAATCACTTCGAATTAAAAATTTCAAATTCAAATACAGTTCGGAGATTGAATTAAAATGGGATTTTATCTTTATCTCTAAGAAAACCCCTAAAACTATAAATAAGGGCCAAGATGAGAGTTTTTACAATGGAAAGAGAGATCTTTAGCAAGATCTTTGGTGACCCTAAGGTTGATTTTCTACGCGAAGACACGCCGTCCAATCTAAGCATTAGACCGTCAACGGAGTACGGGTCGATGTTCCATAGCCACGTTTAGAGAGACGTGTCATGAGTCATCTCGTTTGTTTTATATTTGGGGAATTAAGGGGTATTTACTGGTTTGTCCCTCAAATCTTTATATATTATGATTTAGTCCCCCAAATCTTCATATTTAGAATTTAGTCTCCTAACTACAATTTAGTCCCACTCCTTAATTTTTGACATGATATTACCATTTTACCCCTTCTTATTCATTTTTTCTCTTCTCCTCTCTTCTCCTCCTTTCTTCATCTTTTCTTCTCATTTTCTTCATTATTCATCCTCTCTTCTCCTTCTCTCTTCCTTCTCTCTTCCTCCTCTTTTCTTCATTGGGAGAAGAGAGGAGGAAGAGAGAAGAAGAAGAGAGGAGGAATAATGAAGAAAAGGAGAAGAGATGAGAAAAAGGGAGGAGGAAGAGAAAGAATGAATAAGTACGGGTAAAATGATAATATCAGGTCAAAAATTAGAGAGGGGGACTAAATTGTAGTAACTTAAAAGATTTGGGGGACTAAATCCTAAATATGAAAATTTAGGGGGACTAAATCATAATATATAAAGATTTGAGGGACAAACCAGTAAATACCCCTTTATATTTTTCTTTTATTGTAATTTGGAATCCATGGCAATGAAAGTAAACTCGACTTTCACAGAAACGGTTATAGTTTTCTAGAATATGACACATTTAATAATCTCCACCGTCCATGCCTCTAACTGCTTCTCACCTTGATTCTTTGTATTTGGCATCGAAGGGGCGGTCCGTCGTTTGCAATAGTAGTTGGTGTTTGACACGCAAACCTTACACGCGTAGCTCTTCTCAGTTTCTAAATGCCGACTTGTTACGGATTCTATTTGTTTTTTTCTTCCACACAATTTGCATGAGAAATGCTATTCGTGCTGTCAACTTAGATTGCAATTTTAGGTGAAAGTTTGCTAATTTTCTTAGTACTAAAATTTGGTTGAGATTAGACACGAGCTCTAGAAAATCTTGCATATGTGCGGGTCGTGAATCTGCAGGATTGGGTGTGGTTCCAACTAATTGGAGGGAAATCAATGTCACCAAATTTTTAGATTGTTTGTTAGTATAGCTTGGTTTAATAGAAAGCAACATGAAACAAACACTTACGATGTTATGTTTACCAAGAATTTAGAGTGTGCAAGAAGTCTCCCAGTCCAAGAACGAAGCCCTTTTCTAGCTTATTTTAGCATGGAATATTTCCTGCTGACTACTACGCCAGCCTGTACTTGGATATCAAAGACAAAGTGTTCTGAAGTATTTTTAAATCATGTGTTTTGGGAGTGTTTTGATGACATGCATTTTTGAGTATTATAACCATAGAGTTTGAAACGTTCAAACTTGTACTTGGAGTTTAATTTTCTAATGAATTTTCATGGTCATATAAACACGTAAGACAAATATAATCCGATTTGAAAAAAAAGAACGGACAAAAAAGATAGTAGGACCTAGATAAAGACATGAGTTATTTTTGGATAAAAAAATTTTGAACACTCCAAACAACTTAATTTGGAGTGTTTTAAAAAAAAAAACACTCCAAAATTGGAGTGTTCTAAGAACAACTGATCAAGACCTATGTCCAAAGACTCACAAGCAACTGTTTTTATGAACACATAATACATTACTTCAAAACACCATCAAGCACTTGAAAGCTAATCTTCCAAACATTGCATTAGCAGATGTTGGATATTGTAACGTCCTTGTTTTTCAGTTGCTTCTCAAAACGGAAAATGCTACTTAAAATTTCACTAGATTACCCATCAATTGCAGAATATTGGAATAACTGTAATTACTGCCATAATAAATTAATAAATAACATATCTGAAACTGGAGTTACATTTATAAAACACAAGGTTTATTACATAAAAAGGACAAACTGTTCTATATATGTACAACAAAATAATCAAAAGAAGGAACAGTACTTGACAAAATGAAATATGAACAGTACATATAAGATTGTGACAGTAGATCCACTTCTTACTATTGTTCAGCTTGATCACTGAAATATAGATCTTCAACTGGTGCAGGTTCTCTTTCCGCTTCCTCAAAACTTGAGTTCAAAACCTAAGAGATTAAACCTAATAAGTAACACTTTAAAGAGAAAAAATGTGTACTATCATAATACGGGAGTATTAGTATAATGTGTACTATCATAATACGGGAGTATAGTTTAAATCATACAGCCATAGAGTGCATGCAAATTAACCATGTAAAGTGCTTCATTCATGGGTTTGATTCATTAAGACTTAGTATAATGACAACAATGCAATTTAATTATCTTACCACAATATATTATCCAGAATGTTATCGACTTTATAATACAATTCAAAAAAACTTTCAAAAGAAATATTGCTAATATATATTTAAAATTTAATTACATAAACCCAACAGAAATAATATTAAGTTCTCTAGTT
Source organism: Dracaena cambodiana (assembly GCA_036321105.1). NCBI lineage: Eukaryota > Viridiplantae > Streptophyta > Magnoliopsida > Asparagales > Asparagaceae > Dracaena > Dracaena cambodiana. The sequence goes on from JAYEPQ010000012.1 coordinate 42,291,214, forward strand.
TTTAAGGATTTGAGCATGGTCGTATAAAAGGAAACTTGAATAGTGTTGTATTTAGAGAAACAAATTTACATGGACGTTTCAAATTAGTAAGATAAATCGAAACGTACATAAATAAAAATTTACATATATAAAGGAGCGCCTCCTAAACTTATGTACTTACTTGTTTTTCTTTTCTTTTCACTTTCTTTATTTTTACTTACCCTCACTTCCCTTGCCCTTGCCGTTGTTCTTGCAAGCCAAGAGAGATTTTTTTTTTTTTTTTTTTTTTTTTTTTGAGCTGCGGGAGAATCCCAAAAGGGAAGAAGAAAGATTGGAAAATAAAAGGGTTGTTTGGCAAGTTTACATGAAACTCTCTCTCTCTCTCTCACTCTCGCCACCTCACTCTCACCAATCTTTCTCCATGACAACCTCATTAGTTTTCTTCACGATACACAAGCATTATCTACCTTATTGACCAGCCACCTCAACCTATGGGTTGGTTTTAGTTTTTAAATAATATTTTTTTTTATTTTTTTATAATTTCGATTCTCAAATTATTACCATATTAATACAGAACGTAATACTCAATGAGAGAAACACTACAAAATTATCCGTTTGTTATTTAGATATCCAGAATAAAAGAAATAAAATTCCGAAGACATTTGAAGAGTAATTTAATATTATTAAATTAGCAAATTTGGGAATATTTTTCGGATTTGCAAGAAAAAATTTCTAAAAATTATAAATATTAGATAACTAATAAATATGAAGACCGACTATCATTTGGAGTTACGAATTTAAAGTTACGTCTATCGAAAGTTATCTCAGTATCTAAAATTATCTTTGGTGACCTTATTTAGCACGATCAAACTCAAACGAAAAATACGAGTAGCACGAATTTTGGAATATTATGGATATGTGAAATGCTAAAGTAAAATCATGGTGTTTTGATAAAAGTATTTAACAAAACATAAAGAGAATATAAAAATTTAAAAAGAAAACAAAAAAGAAAAATGAAAGATAATGTATGATGGAGATTGAATCTCCTATCAAGATTGTAGAGATGAAGGAAATAATACAACACAAGAGGAACACAAAAATTAACGTGGTTCAGCCGACCAAGTTCGACTTATATCTACAGAAGTAATGAGAAAAATATCCACTATGAGAAAAATAAGTTACAGGAAGAGATCCAAGTGTCTCTCTACTTCTCGCATCTCTCATAATAACATAAGCATCTCTCGTATCATATATAAGAGATATATATAGTGTTCATATCCTAATCCCATTAGAATAACACTATCACCATCTAATTGGTGTTCCAATCCAATTAGAACTCTGGTCTTCTAACCCAAGTCCAACTGGGACTTCTTGTGATTCTTGATCACATCTGAATAGTCAACGGATGCGAGACACAAATCCAACAATGTATTCATAATTTTATATAACTAAAAGTCACAAATAATTGGAGGGGGGAACGTGCCAGGCAGCCTGTCGACATGCCCAGCACAGCTAGCCAGAAGTCGTGCTGAGCCAGACCCGGCATGTGGAGCCGCCCGTGTCGTGCCCGGGCCTAAAGGCACAGGTCGAGATTCCGGCACCGGACAATGCTCTGCCAAAACTATATGTGCAGCTTCAACACAATGATAGTTCCCCAACAACTGAAAAGAAATTTGAACAAGCAGAAGCACAAAATGCAAGTTAGACTCAGTAAACTCACCCTGGCCTGCACCTACTTAGTCAGTCCGTTCCCTACTCATTAAAACACAACCATTTCACACGCTAACATGTCAATTGTTGGTGAGTTTCCACTCGTTTGATAGCTTGCAGAAACCCAACAAGCACAACTAATTAATTAAATGGATGATGGCTCTTGAGAAGTAATCAATACAGGCTAATTGCACACTTAATCCAAGCAAATGAAGTGCTCACTGCTTACGTATTGTTGTCTTAAGCCAAAGCTACTTAATTTAACTAAAATCTGGCCTTTATAAATGGCAACGTTTTAATCACAATTAACAAGTCGCTTAGTTAGTTGGGATGCTTGCGGCAACTTGCTAATGTATAGGAGGGTTATTTTCGTCAAATTACATGACTGGTATAATTGTAAATGCCATAATATTTTGGAGATTTTTTTTTTCTTGCTAGTTAAACTAACATACTTTTTTTTTTTTTTGCAATATTACCAAATTAAGTATTTATTAATGGTTGAACTTGGAACCTTTCATAAATTGAAGATTGGTGATGTCACTGGAGCAAAAACTCGTTGGCATAATATTTTGAAGATGAGGAGTTTATCCTAATGGTAAGTGCATATAGCAACTCTACTCAATAAACGTTAGTTGGGTTATTATTTTGCCCACTCAACCTAATGATTTATAAGGTTTAACAATTAATTTACTCATGGGCCCGTATGTTTCTAATTAGGCCCATTAGTTAATCACTTGATCTTTATTATCAACCTATGGACTTCCTACGTCAGTACTTGCTGACACAAGCATGAACAACCCATTTAAGGCCGAAATAATTAAGGATGAGTATCAGTCGGTTCAGTTCGGTTTTGGAATGAAAAAATCCAATTGAAAATCAAACCGAATAAAAAAAACCGAACCGATCGAACTCCAGAGATAACCGAAGTCCGAACCTAAAGTTCAGTTCGGTTCGGTTTCGATTAGTTTTCGATTTTCTAGGCTGCGGTCTAGAAACCCACTTGAATTTAAAAAAAAAAATTTGGCTTCCTGAATTGGCCCAGTTTTAAAAAAAAAAATTAGCTCTGATGGGCTCCAGAATTGCCCCCATTTTTTTAAAAAAAATATTAATTGGGCTACAGCCTATAGAGATCATCCTAATTGAAAATCAATATTGCATGAAAAATAATTAAGCAGAACGCAATAAATATAGCAAGTAAAGCATTACATGCTAATAAACAAACCTATATGCTCGTTTGCAGTGAAACATTACATGACATGGTCATGATTACAATTTACAAACAGAAATAATATAGCAAGTTAAATTACATAACATAATCACAAATTCAAATTAATATTTTATTTTCTAAACTAATTACAAACGGATTCAGTCTTCAGATATAAGTTCCAGAGTTCCATCATACACCTGAAATTGTACAAATCTGCTTGGCAAGAAAAAAAATAAATTAGTTATTAAATATTCATGCAAAATTGACTAATTAAGAGCTATCTGCAAAATTAACTAATTAGTTTTTAATTTAAAGAAAAAACCAGGGAGCAAGAGAGCTCTCTTTCTCTCTGCAGGAGAGCTTCCTGCAGAGAGCAAGGGAGTTCTGGACTGGTGCATCATGATGCACTATGATATACAAGAATTTCTTCTGTATACCCCAATACATAAAATATAGTATTTGAAGATTACAAATTAACTTTTTAAAAGCAACAAATCTAGGGTACCCATCAGCCTCTGGAGCTCTTTGAAGAGAGCTCCTGGGCTCTGCGTAGCTGCTGCACAGAGCTAAGGAGCTCTTTACATAGAGCTCCTTAGCTCCCTTGCTCTCTGCAGGAGCTCTCTGTAGAGAGGAAGAGAAGTCTACATGATATTAATTAGAGCGTGAACAACATGCACGGTGTAAACAACAAAGTGAAAGAAATATATTCATTATTCAAAAACCAATATACACAACATGCACGGTGTAAACAACAAAGTGAAAGGAATATATTCAAAAACCAAAATGCACAACATGCACGGTGTAAACAACAAAGTGAAAGGAATATATTCAAAAACCAATGTAAACAACACAATTAAGATACACTTTCTTTATTTATCCTCTTTGACACGTGCACGGTGCATCATAGGCTCATAGCTTGGTGATAACCGAATCCGTAGACAGTACATCCAAATCTAGAAGAAAATAAAACTAATTAGACATATGAAGTCAATAAATGTAATAAATATAAGAATAGACTAATGAGCTATTAGACTATTAGCTTGATCAAACTTCTCAACGTCACACAAATTTTCTTCAATGCTGACAATTGGAACTCTCAATTATCCTCAAAACCAATTCTAAGTACAAATGAGACTCTGGACGGATCTGATAGAGAGTGAACTTCTAAATGCATCAAGAACTTTCCCACCTATACTGAATGCCGATTCCGAAGCAACTGTGGATATTGGAATCGCCAACACGTCTCAAGTCATTCTTGATAATATTGGAAATTTTCCACTATTAACCTTTCAGAAGTCTAGAATAGAAAAAGATGACATGTCTTTACCGATAATTGGCACTTCTTTGGTCTCATTCAAATACTTATCCAATTCACTTTGAGTTGGTGTGATATACAACGAAGATGAACTTTACGCATAGAACTTATCCAATATATGATAGTTCTTTACTACTCCACTCTCCTGAGCCGTTGAAGGTTGTGATGGTCTCACTTGTATATCCTCTCTAATGTCATTCTCCTTATCGTTTATAACTTTGTACTCATTGAACAAAACTTTAAGAGTTCTCTCTAATTTCTTAGCCGCCTGTAACATCAAGAATGTTAAGTTCCTACGCGTCTGTACATCCAAACACATTCCTGTTTTAACTACTATTTTTCTTTCTCTACACAACTCTTCCATTTTGTCCACCTTGAAGGTGATTGTTGCACATACTTTATAGTATTTCGAACCCTTGAAATGGGTTCAATATTTGCATGTAGACCATCCTGCATAAAAAGATTCATAATGTGTGCAACACAACGTATGTGAAGAAATTTACCCCCAAGAATATACCATGCTTATCATTTCAATTAACAATTTTTCTCTTCAAATATTGTATCATCTTATCATTAGAACTAGCATTATCAACAGTAATTGTCAATACTCTCTCAATTCCCCAATCATGTAGACACGCTTCTAGCGTAGTTCCAAAAACTTCACCTCTGTGGCTTGTAATAGGACAAAAATTTAGAATGCTCTTGTGGAGGTTCCAATCATTTCCAATCCAATGAACAGTAAGATACATGTAATTAATTTTTTGAACTGATGTTCATATGTCAGTGGTGAGGCAAACATAGTGGGATGTCTCTGAAAAATATTTTTTTAATGCAATCTTCTCATCTAAGTATAGCTGATAAATATCTCTTCCTATCGTCCACCTAGACGGAATCGTGAATTTGGGACATACAAGGGCCATAAAAAGCCTAAAATCAATACCTTCCGCAAACTTAAAGGGCAATTCATCTAAAATTATCATCTTAGATAATGCCACTCTGATTGTCTTCTCATCGTATTTCCAAGTAGGGTTCCTACCCTACCATCTTCTCTAATTGGTTGGAGACTTAATTGTGCTTGGCGTGTGTCCTTATTATTGTGATTTTCGTTACAATTATTAGCATGATTCCTAAAGGAAGACGTGCTATTTTTCTTGGTATTGCAAGTATAGACCTTTCTATAATACCTGCATCGGCATTCGTCAACTGTCATATAAAAGCTACTGTCACCTAACAAATAAACAACTTAACTAAAAAAAAAATTGGCCAGCCAATAGTCCCTCCTTCCTCCGTCCAGCTGTCATATAAGTTCTATCCAACTGTCATATAAATTCCCTCATTCCTCTGCAACAAACTCACCAATAAGATGCACACACTCTAACTTTACCCCAAAAAGAGCAACATTATATCATCACAACATCTAACTAAATTTAATTTCCATTATCACTCAAACTAACTGTTTAACTGAATTTTCTTTCCCTCAAGTTCAGTTTAACTAAATTAGTAATTGCTTTCCATTATCACTCAAACTATCTGTTTAACTGAATCATCACAACATCTAACTAAATCTAATTTTGCAATGCAGTAATAAAAAAAAATAGAAGCAAAAGCAACAGAAATTATGGTGAGCATGAATGCTGCTAAGCCCAATTGTTCTTTGAGAAATGATTATACCTGATCACTAAATATTGATGCTCTGAATGTCAGCTAGGGTTTTTGAGTGGAGGCCAAAGGGGGCGGAGTCTGAGGCAGAGGCGGAGGAGTAGGCGGAGGGCAGAGGCGGAGTCAAAGGGGAGATCACCGTTGAGAACTTCGGCAGATAGGATTTTTGGAGGAGAGGACTCACAGGTGACCGTCGAGGATCTTCGGCTAGGATTTTGGAGTGGAGGCCGGAGGGAGTTAGCGCCTAGCGGAGGCTGAGACAGAAGCGGAGGAGGAGGGCCAGGAGGCGGAGAGCAGAGGCGAGCAATTGACTGAGGTCCGAGGAGGAGTGAATTTGGGAAAACGAACGAGTTACGAGCCGTCAAGCCCTAGAATCGATCGTGCGCGAGAAGAGAAAGGAGAAATACCTAAGAATCGGGTTCATTGGTTAACGGGTCGAGTGGGGGTGAAAGTTCACTTTTTTCGATCGGTTTCGGTTGGCGATTAAGCCATCAAAATCCGACCCGAAGACCGATTAAAACTTTGCTTTTTAAACCTACCCGACCCAATAACCGAAATAATCAAACCGATCGGTTCGGATCGGATTAGTTCCTCGGTTTTTTTCGGTTTAATCGGAAAACTGCTCACCCATAGAAATAATTATAATGACATGCTCCAAATATCCAAGAAAAAAAGGGCACACCCCGCTGTTTTTGAAATATTAATATTTTTAAGACCACACCCTTTTTCTCAAAATGCCCCTCCATCCAAAAAATACTCTCCTCTCCACCCTCATCTCTCTTGCAGCCCTCCATTCGCCGCCACCATCACCCCTCCTCCTCCTTTTTATCTCTATGCAAACTTACCATCCCCTTCTCTCACCTTCATGTTCCTCCTCACATCTCTATGAACCCACTGCCTCCCTCCTACTCTACGCCATCCTCATCCTTCTCTCTCTGTGAACCGACACCCAACCTCTTCCCCCATGCAAACCAACCACCGGTACCACCTTCTCTTCCTCCATCCTCCTCTTCCTTCTATCTTTATGAACCTGGCACTCTCCTCCCTCCACCTTTTCCACCTCAGCCTTCTCCCTTCTCTCTCTGTTTCCTTCTTCCTCTTGCTCCTTCCTCCTCCTCCATCTTTAACCCTAACCCCAATCCCTTGGAACCCCTCCATTCACTGTTGTTAGGGATCGAAACTCCAATTAAACCTCAAACTACCACGGGATCACCCTATCGAGATCATCAAGAATGGAAAACATAATAAACATAAGAAAAACACAAAAGAATTACATGGTCCAGTCTACCAAATTCGATATATATCTATGGGTCAATAAGAGAGATTCACTATGAGAAATAAAGATTAAAAAAAAAAAATTCTCTTATATCTCTACCTCTCTCACATCTCTATGTTTTCGGTGAAATTTTCTGGTTCTCTTCATTGCCACATATTACAATAATTTTTAAAGATTACAATAATCTCAAAATTACAATGAAAAGAAAAGTTGAAAACAAGAAGAGAGATTTATAAATTTTATCTCTCTTTTTACAAAAGTAGTGGGCTCTTCATGTAGCTATGGGGCATAGACCTTATACCCCGTTGACTATCCGACAGAGATGGGAGCAGCATGACGGCGGCCGATGTGCTAGTTTTTCTTGAGCAGCATGGCGACAGCCAATTTGCTAATTTTTATGAACGTGCCTAGGCACGACTTGCCCGGATGACCGGCATGCACTCGAGAGCGCTTCGAATGGTTGACCTTGGGTCTCCCCAAAAGTGTTCTCCTCAATGCCTCATGACGTCTATTTATAGGCACAAGTTTAGTGGATCACCTGCCTTATAGATAAGAATAAAATCTCTTTGTAATCTTCATCAAATATTTAATTTAATCTAACCTGATTTGGTTCAATGAATCTGGTCATAATCTGATCAAGGGAAGATTTGGGAGAATCTCTGAGATCTCCAGTTTGATTTGATTAGATCATATTTAATTTGAATTTGACCAGATTTGATATCTCCATCCATTTGATTCTATTTGGATTTTTTGAGATATTAGCAGATGTGGATCCCCTCCTCATCAATTTTTTCCCTATCAACACTCTATAAGAAAAACTCTTTATCTTAATTGATTGCTCACATCTCTCATATTACATATAAGAGATATATAGTGTTACTATTCAAACCCTATCAGAAAACACTTTCATTATCTAATTAGTGTTTCAAACTAATTAGGATGCTGGTCATCTAACCCAAGTCTAACAGGAACTATTTATGATCCAAAATTATATCTAAATACTCAATGGATGTAAGATATTAACCCAACAATTTCTACCTTAACTCGTATCCGATGAGCCATGCATTGAAAAAACTCTACTGTTCTCACAATCCACTTCACAGATATTCACCGCACATACATTGTACTCTAGAAAAACTCGTACAATCATCATCATCTCCATACTCGAGCATTTATAATCACTAAATCATGCTATCCTCCGAGAACTTTACTAAATTGTACTCTTTTGTGCACTCACACATTATATCACGCTCTTCACTGAACACTTGTAATAGCTACAGTATGCTCAGCTGAACACTCACAACTAGTACACCACGATCTTCACCAGGCACTCATAATCGCTACACTGTGCTCTACCTCGATCAAAATAGCAGAACCATCTGAGTACTCACAATCAGTTCTCATATCTTACACAAGACAAAATATGATCACTACACACTACACATAATCTACCTCGATCCAAAGAATTATGTCCAAAGAATTATAAGCTATCAACGGATTTGATTTGTGTTTACCAACTACCGTTTGAGTTGGGCTAGCCATTCTATTCCCGTCAGCATGGTGAGTTATCGAAAGTTTTGTTTGGGCTTATAACATTCGTTCTTCCCTTCGCCTTAGCAGCTTTGGGCAATTCATGCTTTCACCTCCAGCACGATGGATTGGTGAGAAACTAGTTCTGTTCCCGTTACCTTAATGGTGTTGGGCAAATCATGCTTTTACCCCAGCATGATGGGTTGGCGAGAAACTGGTTCTCTTTCCATTGCCTTGACGGCATTGGGCAGTTCATACTTTTACCCCCAGCATGATGGGGTTGGTAAGAAATTTATTCTCTTGATGGCGTTGGGCAATTCATACTTTTTACCCCCAGTATGATGGGATTGGCGAGAAATTTGTTCCCTTCCTGTTGCCTTGATAGCGTTGGGCAATTCATACTTTTACCCCAGCATGATGGGGTTGGCGAAGACTTCACTTGGCTTACATGCCAAACATTTCCTCTATCCTTAGTCATAGAGACGTAGGATTCATTTTGATTTTATATCCCCAGTTGGGATGTGGAGCTGCACGCTAGCGGCGAGCCAATATTTGTTCATTTTGCTGTGTTGAAAAAAAGATCGGATGACTTCATTCCTTTAAAAATAATATTTCTTCAGAAATTTTCGTTGATCTGTATCATCATCCGGTCATCGTGTTGATTGATCAATCGGTATGCTCCATTTGAGTAGACTGCCTCTAGTACAAATGGGCCCTTCCACTTTGGCTGAAATTTGCCTTTAGTGTTATGCGTTAGGATCATTAGTCGCCTAACTGCTAAGACCAAGTCGTCCACTCTAAAAATTCTTTCTTACACTTTCTTGTTGAAGGCGCTCTCGAGATGCGCGCTTGTTACAACTTGATTTATTACTGCGCATTCAAGATACAAGTTTAGCCCTATATCCGCGGGCTTAGCCTCGTAGTTTAAGCTGGCAAAGTCTTGCGACTGGGCTAGTATGACTTAGCGTTATACACGGGGTTGGACTTGTGTGCTGGCTTAGTCTCGCGTACTGAGTTAGATTCATGCGCTGACTTAGCTCGCACATTGATTTATCTTCACATTTTAGTTGCAGGCATAATTTTGCACTCCACGTGAACATAGCCTCGCGTTTAGATGACTTTACGCTAGCTTAGCATCACATTGTATGCAAACTTTAGCTTTTGTATGCAACGTTTACTAGATGTGGGTCCCACCCCTGCATGGGCCACATTTGACTGGTTATGAGCCCATTGTATCAAGAGCCGCCTTCTTCTTCATAAAAATTATGCAAGAGTGCTGGTTAGCATGGTACCGTAAGTCTCTGACGCAGACCTCGGCCTTCCGTTTCTTGAAGTTTATGCGGAGTTGGGAGTTAGCCTTGCATTCTGGACCGCTTTGCGCTTTGAATTAACTTCGTACCCTGGATTTGCCTCGCGCGTTGTGTGTGCTGGCTTTGTCTTGCACACTTGAAGTTTTATGCTGGGCTGCTACTTAACCTTGCATTCTGCCTCTATGCGAGCTGCCAGATAGTCTCGTATTTTACCGTTCTTACGCAAGTATTATCCTCACATATTAACTGTTTTACGTGAGGCTGCAGATTTGTCTCTCATTTTGGAGCTTCTATGCAATGCTGAGATATAGCCTCGCATTTTGTTCACTTTTATATTTTGAATGAATTCTGTGTGCTGGCTTAATCTTGCACACTTGAAGTTTTATGTTGGGCTGCTACTTAACCTTGCATTCTGCCTCTATGCGAGCTGCCAGATAGTCTCGTATTTTTGTCGTTCTTACGCAAGTATTATCCTCACATATTAACTGTTTTACATGAGGCTGCAGATTAGCCTCTCATTTTGGAGCTTCTATGCAAAGCTGAGATATAGCCTCGCATTTTGTCCACTTTTATATTTTGAATAAATTCTGTATGCTGGCTTAATCTCGTGCACTGGGTTATCCATCTATACTGGCTTAGCCTCGCGCACGGAGTTAACTTCACACTCTTGTTGCAAGCTTAGCCTCGCATTGTACGCGGGGTTTCATGCGCGGCATAACCTCGTGTATGGATAAATTTACGCTGGTTTGGTCTTGACATAGCCTCGTGTGTGGATGATTTTACACTGGCTTGGTCTTGACATAGCCCCATGTGTGGATGATTTTACACAGGCTTGGTCTTGAGTTAACTTTGTGTTTAAATAACTTTACGCTGGCTTGACCTTGCGTTGTACGCAGGGTTTAGCCTCGCGTTGTACGCAGGATTTAGCCTCGCATTCTTGCTTCGGGCTTAGCCTCGCATTATACACGAGGTTATCTGGTTGTGGATCCCACCCCCTGTATCAACCTCATTTGGCTCTTCATAGAGTTCATCATATAGTAACAGATTGCTTCCATCTTTTTTTGGCAGATTATGCGGGACTGGGTCTTACACTTTCGTTCTGATGATTCTGTGCAAGGCTGAGACTTGGCCTTGCATTGCAGCACTTCTACGCTAGGCTAAGACTTAGCTTTTCATATATTTTTTTGTATGCAAGGCTGGAACTTAGCCTCGCATTCTGATTCATCTTCAAACTCAGGTTAGCCTCGCGCGCTGTATTAATCATGCACGCTGGCTTGGTTTTGTGTACCGTAGGTTTCATGCCAGGCTGCAAGTTAGCCTTGTGTTAGCATTTTCTTCCGATAATGGAAATCACGCGGGCTGCCGATAGCCTTCAACTATTTTACGCGGGGCTGCAAATTATCCTCTCGTTTCGGAGCTTTTGCACTTTTCCTGGCTTTGCTTTACATAGTCTTGCGTTATTCGCAGGTATTAGCCTCGCGTTCTTTACGCTGGCTTTACCTTGTATTGTATGCAAGCATAATTTTACGTTCTGCTTCATACATATCCTTGTTTAGCTGGATATGGATCCCACTCCTTGCATGGGGCTCGTTTGACTATCCATGGAGTTTGTCATGTGGTAGTAGATTATTTTCTTTTTCGTAGTAGACGATACGGGGCTGAATCTTAGCCTCGTATTTATGTTTATTTTTGTATTCTGGATGAGTTCTGTGCACTGGCTTAGCCTCGCGCACAAGTTTAACCATACATGCTGATTTAGTCTCGAATTAGCCTCGCGTTTAGATGACTTTACGCTTGTTTAGTCTCGAGTTAGCTTGCACTAGATGATTTTACGTTGGTTTAGCCTTCACTATATGCAGGTATTAGCCTAGCATTCTGGTTTCAGACTTAACCTCGTCTTATATATGCAATGTTCTCTAGATGTGGGTCCCACCCCCTGTGTAGGCCTCATTCGGCTAGTCATGGAATCCATCATAAGGCACAAATTACTTTCATTTTCATCATAGACTACGTGAAGCTCACGGTTAGTCTGACACTTCAAATCTCTAATGCAAGGCTGAGCTGAGTGTTAGCCTTGCGTACTTCTATATGGGGCTGAGTCTTGGCTTTACATTTTGACACTTCTGCACTGGGCTAAAACTTAGCCTTGCATTCTAATTTTTTCTGTGTAAGGGTGACACTTAGCCTCACGTCTTGACAATTTTGTGCTAGACTGGAACTTGGCTTTGCATTCTGGTTGACTTTAGTGAGCTTAGTCTCGACTTTAGATTATGATTTATTATATGCAGGGTTAGACTTGTGCGCTAGTTTAGCCTCGCGCACTGAGTTAGACTCATTCGCTGGTTTAGTCCCGCACACTGAATTAGCCTCTCATTTCAGTTGCGGACTTACTCTCGCATCTGGCTAGTTTTACGCTGGCTTGATCCGTGTTGTACGTGGGTTTGCCTCGTGTTTAGCTCATTTCTACAAAAAAATATTTTTTTTTTTCTTGCAGTGAATATGAGTTCACTTTTTGAGGTCCTTCAACTGTTTGAGTTCTGTTGTGAAGATCGGCGGAGATGTAGGCGGCACGACCGGAGCGGCGCTTCGCCAAAAAGGCCTGCCTCCTCGGCGGGCTCGAGCCTGATTGCCGGGAAACAAATCTTCTTGGGCCAAGGTACCTCTCAAGTTTTTGTTTATGTCTTCTTGACTGCGATTCACAACAACGCCCGTATATCCAAGTCTAAGAGGGATTAGGTTGCCTATAAAGAAGTTCCTTTCATCTGCACTTTTGTCCATGATATCCATCCAACTTTTGTGATGACACCAATTCTGGTTGGTCTTATTCCAGGGTGACATTCAGAAAAACCTTCAAATGAATTTGCTTAACCAAAACCCCTTTGATCTTTCACTATCAGTTTCAGCATGATCTCATTGAAAACATGATCTCATTGAAATCAAAGAACATCTTCCTATGCACGTGCAGGAACTGCCTCACTCGTCCCCCTCCACCGCGTCTTAGTTGCTTCGGGCGATGGACCAACGACCTCCTCGTGCAGATTCTGACCCCCTCAGCAAGGAATCTTGCCCCACAAGCACCTCAAGAACACTCAATTTACCGTTGCTCTGGCTCCCTACGACAACACCCGGCACGCTTCATGGTTGCTGCTTTTTGTTACTAATGGTGGTGGTTGAAGGCATCGCACCGATGGTTGAGGTGAGAATAGGAACCAAGGACGGCGGTTGTCAGTTAGGAATTTCGTTGAACAGTTGGCGGGCGAGGTCATTGTCCGCTTCATGTTCCATCTCTTTTATGTGGGCATTGCTGAATCCACAGGATCTGATGAAATCCGCAAATGATCGTGGCTTCAGAATGGATTTGTGTTGAGGTCGACGGTTTCGCCTGGCAAGATGATCTCGACATGGCAGAAACGATCTCAGCGATGATGCGGATGTTGGCTCTCTCCTCAAAGATACCCTCCGGGATGGCTACACTGTCGCGGCCTAGGTTGGTTTTTTTTGTATCAATTACTATAGCAGTGGATGTAGTATCATGACTGGTATTATTTCGATCCAACTTCTTCCTTTTTTTGGGATAAATTTCAGGGTAAAGTCCAAGTTGGGAATTTCATCGAACAGTTGGTGGTGAGCGTGTTGGAAGTGAGAGGATCATGCCTTAGAGAACTCACCATTCTTCATGCCCTCATCCATGAGATCAAACTTGCGATCGGTGCGAGAAAAGACCGCAGTGACATTGGTGGAGTTAGGAAATCACACACACACACTCCCTGCACTTTGGATAGATCACCACCCGGCACCATCGTTAGCGGCTAGTAGTTGATGCCACATTTTGAATCAGGCACCAGTCGACCATTTGGATGGTGTGCTTGGTCTTGATGGTGGCAACAGCAACATTCATGTCCTTGGGCACCACATCACCACGGTACATGAGGCAGTAGGCCATGTACTTGCCATGGCTGGGGTCGCACTTGGCCATCATGGAAGACGGCTTGAAGGTGCTGTCGGAGATCTCTGCAACCGAGAGCTGTTCATGGTAGGTCTTCTCTGATGTATGGACTATGCAATTTAAATTTGTGGATGATAAAATCCTCCATTCTAGTGGAAATTTGCATCAAATTAGTCAGTTTTTGAAATGACTGGTGCTGATTGTGCTCCGATGGAGAAGAGACCGATGCGACTTTGGAGAAAGAGGTCGCGGCCTTCTTGCAAAGTCTTGAAACTCCTGTTAAACGGGAGTTCAATCCTTCGTAGAGGCCGCAACCTCTTCCTGTTTACATTGATTAAAATTCAACAATCAAGACTCCATGTAGGTACTCAAAGTCAAGGGTGATGGCAATGTGGACGTGCTGAGGACCATAGGCGTTGTAGTTGCTGCCACGATCTGATCGCGATCGCACTTGTCTGTATTGCGAAAACGGGCCTAGGCCTCCGCGGCTGCCTCCGTTGTTTCCAATTGTCACCTTTTGCACCAGCCGCATCAAGCAGCTTCCATGACAACTCTCCTTTAATCTTTGAAATGAGATCTTTTGGTTCATCAACAATTGCAGCATAAGTATTGCAACTTAATCGAATGTATCATCATCAGCCTCCAGAGCCTGAAGACTCTATCATCCATATTCAGTTAAATAAGCTGAGTGATGATTCTAGCAAAGACCTCAGATTGATGATCAATTTGGCTAAGAAGATTTCCAAAGCCATAGAGTGCAGCAGCCCTTACCAACTGTCAATTGATCACGTATTCATTAACAGAATTTCCCAGCCTCGCTGCGCTTTGATTAGGCCTCGAATTGCCCTCAATAGCAACTGAATGCTTCAAATTTGGTGATTATCAGCAATAGGGATCATCAGAGCATCAATTCTGCTGGTCATCATTTCAAGGAGAGTTAAAGCCCTACTCCTGCTGCTGTTGCGGGAGAGGCAGGAGGTTGTGGTGAGGGGCCACGCCACGCTGGACGGGTTTTTAGTGGGTGGCAAGAGAGAAAATTATGGAAGAATCTCAAGGGTGAAGAGGGGTACCTGGTTGTGTTTCAAAAAATGAACCTGGCCTTTGTTCGAGCAGGGCTACTCCTAACTCTTCTCAGCTCGCCCTCACCATGGGCAAAGTTGCAATCGTTGCCTCTCACACAACCGCTAGGAGAGTCATAATAGCGGCAAATCTCCGTCTTCGTGATAGGGTTGCTCTCACTCTTTTCAAGTTTCAAATTCTTTCCCAGAATATGTTCATGTAACCCATCACTTAACTCTTCATCAAGAGACGAAAATGTGTCATGACGAACATCTTCATTAGGAGTTCTGGTATGAAAAGAGCCTTGGCTTGCATGATTGAGAATGATTCGGATATTTTGTGAACTCGCCAAATCTATTGGCTTTTGCCCCCGGTGGTTAATAGCTTGGCAATCTGCTCCATACTGCAATAGGAGCTTCGTGCAATCTATGAATCCATTTCTCACAGCTGAAAAAAGGGGTGTTTCATTTGTCACAGATGCAATATGCACACATTCTGGAGCTTGCAGCAGTAGTATCTGAAGAGCCTGATTATTGCCCTTCTCTGCAGCAACATGAACTGGTGTTAGCCCTAACCGGTTCTGCTGAGATACTCTCGCACCATGCTTGAGCAAGAGCCACAAAAGCCTTAGATTCTGCAAAACAGGACCTGTGCTGAGGCACAAGTGGAGTACTGAATTCCCATGGGCATCAGTTTCATCAGTGTCGGTGCCAGCCTGAAGGACCAACTTCGCCACCGTCTCATCTCCAATCCGCAAAGCCCGAAGCAGAGGTGGCAACACTTTCCGCTTCTTGTAATTATTCCCGTCAACAGAGGCAATTTCACCAAACATCGTAATCAACTCAATCTCATGTAGGAGAAGCCTTCTCATCTTTCGGTAGACTTGAACCCCTCCACCATATCTAGCAAGGTTACCTTCGTCTCGTGCCCTCTGCTGTTCTTTCTTCAACGCATGAGATTTTTTACGTCACAACGAGCATTCTTATGATTGAATTCCATGATATAACATGATATAACATCCTTCTCATGCATTTCATCGAACATGCTGACTGCACTCTCAATGCATTTCGAGTCAAGAATTTTTAGCTCTAATCCTTGTCTTAAACAACATTACAATTATCTTCTCCATGGAAAAATAAATAAAACACCCTCTTGAATGCGTCACAAACGATCCGTAGCTCGTTCCAGCGACGCAATGCCATGTTGGCAATTACACCTTATCAAACTCCTTGATGTCGTGGGCGATCTGCCTCGAGCTGAACTTGTCGAGCCCATTGTAGGCCTGCCTAGACTGCCGGAACGCATGCACCTGCATGAACTGCGGCATGTCGGCTGCCATCAGCTTCGCTCCAGGCAGGGAGGCCGTCGCCTCGGCCGCGCCTGTTTCAACCCGGGAGACCGATTTACGACCTTTCACTCCGTCGGGGACGGATAAAGTTGGCATCAAGGCCGACGATTGTGAGGACAATGTTGGGCGCCATGGGCTTGGATTTGGGCTTGGCTTCTCCATTGATTGAATTGCTGTTGTCTCCCATAATCAATCAAATTTTCTGGTCCTGGTAAGGAATATATGATCGTCTGACTAGATGATCAAATTCTTTGGTCATGTAGATTAGGATGAGAAGGATCTCGAGCAAATCGGATTTTTTTTTTTTTTTTTTTGTTTGCTCCGTTCTGAGGAGAGGGGACGATCCAAGATCTGGATACGACGTCGACGTGTTCATGATAGTTAGGGGGCTTGAGAGTTTATACTTTGCAAATGACCACAGCCATCATTGGACATCGAACGGCGCTCCCCTCTTGAGCATCGGATTGTACCACACCTTCAAAGAGGGACTCTTCCACTGTGGTCGCCATCTTGTTTTCGGTGAAATTTTCTGGTTCTCTTCATTGCCACATATTACAATAATTTTCGAAAATTACAATAATCTCAAAATTACAATGAAAAGAAAAGTAGAAAACAAGAAGAGAGAATTATAAATTCTATCTCTCTTCTTACAAAATTAGTGGGTTCTTCATGTGGTTATGGGGTGTAGACCTTATACCTCGTTAACTATCCGACAGAGATGGGAGCAGCATGCCGGCGACCGATGTGCTAGTTTTTCTTGAGCAGTATGGCGACAGCCAGTTTGCTAATTTTTATGAACGTGCTAGGCACGATTTGGCCAGATGACCGGCACGCACTCGAGAGCGCGTCGCATGGTTGACCTTGGGTCTCCCCAAATGTACCCTCCATAATACTTCATGACGTCTATTTATAGGCACAAGTTTATTGGATCACCTGCCTTGTAAATAAGAATGAAATCTCTTTGTAATCTTTATCAAATATTTGATTTAAACTAACATGATTTGGTTCAATGAATCTAGTCATAATTTGATCAAAGGAAGATTTGGGAGAATCTCTGAGATTTCCAGTTTGATTTTATTAGATCAGATTTAATTTGAATTTGACCAGATTTGATATCTCCATTCATTTGATTCTATTTGGATTCTTTGAGATATTGGCAGATGTGGACCCCCTCCTCATCAATTTTTTCCCTGTCAACACTCTATAAGAAAAACTCTTTATCTTAATTGATAGCTCACATCTCTCATATTACATATAAGAGATGTATAGTGTGACTATTCAAACCCTATCAGATAGCACTTTCATTATCTAATTAGTGTTCCAAACTAATTAGGATGCTGATCATCTGACCCAAGTCTAACCGGAACTATTTATGATCCAAAATTATATCTGAATACTCAATGGATGTAAGATATTAACCCAACAATTTCTACCTTAACTCGTATCCGATGAGCCATGCATTGAACAAACTCTACTGTTCTCACAATCCACTTCACAGACATTCACCGCACATACATTGTACTAGAAAAACTCGTACAATCATCATCATCTCCATACTCGAGCATTTATAATCACTAAATCATGCTATCCTCCGAGGACTTTACTAAATTGTACTCCTTTGAGCACTCACACATTATATCACGCTCTTCACTGAACACTTGTAATAGCTACAGTATGCTCAGTTGAACACTCACAACTAGTACACCACGATCTTCACCAGGCACTCATAATCACTACACTGTGCTCCACCTCGATCAAAATAGCAGGACCATCTGAGTACTCACAATCAGTTCTCATATCTTACACAAGACAAAACATGATCACTACATATAATCTACCTCGATCCAAAGAATTATGACCATCTCTAGAGACAAAATATAGGAGATTATACATTAGCATATGCTACACCATGTCCAAAAGTAACCGCATCCATCAACATAAAGTAATATGTGTAGCTAATTATTGTACAATCAATTAATTATTAACCATCGATCATCCCGGTAAATATTGACCTCTTGATTACCATTGATCATTGCTGGTCTGCAGAAATTCTGCTCCAAACAGTAGATTTTGCCTAATCTACATTAGCCATTATGTTTAGAATGCTGAAAATATGGGATTCAACTCTTAGATCACCTTAAATAGACATTGATTTCTCGATCCACTCTCCTATCAATCTATACCTCATCTTTTGGATGTTTTTTGTTCTAGAGCCAATAGCAAATCACACAATCCATGTGACACCTCATCCAAAGTAGACATGGTATTTGTTGTTTATCTCAACACCAATCCCAAATTTGAAAGAATTTTCTGTCCCAGTTGTTCTCCGCAAAAATCTTGCTTTCTTCCATTGATTACTTTGATTACAACGAAAAATGAACAATAGAAAAACAAATGAGAGAATTTATATTTTATCACTCTCTTTTATAATAAAAGTAGGTTCTAGTATGGCGATGAGATCTATCTAGTAGTTCTTATTGACGATCCGATGTGAAGATCTCCTTTGAAGAAGATGATGGTCAGCCCTTACTTCTCTCTCTCTCTGCTGATCTCAATGAATTCAAGACTCTCACACGTAACTTGAACTCCAAGAGATCCAAGAAAGATCATAAAGTCTCCTCAAAGAGGGTATTTATAGATTTTAGTTGGTTATGAGAGTTTCCATAGGAATATGAATAGAAGGTCTTTGTATTCATCAAGAATTCTAATCAAATAACTGATTTTAATTTTAAATCTCTTGAATTTGAATTCTGATTAGACTCAATTTGGGTATTAGATAAGCGCAAATCTCAATTTCAATCAATTTAGGATTCTAAGAATCTGCTCACGCGGAGTTAAATACTCTGAACACGGAGCTATGAACTTAGCTTCACATTTTACTCTAATGCGGAGCTAACTCTCTGGTCAGACGCGGAGCTACGGACTTAACTCCGCATTCTGCGAAGCTATTTGCCATGTTTTTGGAAATTTTCACCACCAACACCAGATCCCCTTTTTTATAATCCAAAACAACAAATTCAACCACATGGTGCCACCGCACCGTCGTCCATCGCAGCCATCGTCAGGCGGGCCCAATGTGCACTTCAGGTGTAGTGCACCAACCCACCCCCAGGCAAGCCGCTGTGTCGTGCGCCCTATGCACACGTCGTGCACGTTATGTGTTTGCACACACGGCACCATCATCTGCCCCCACTGCACGGTTGTCGCCCGTTTTTGCTATTCGCTGTTAATGTTATTCTCCTATCACCCGTTAATGCTATTCACAAGAGCAGCCATCCCCCCCCCCCCCCAACCACTTCGGAAGCCCCCACCCCTACCTCCTCCCATTGTTGCCGTCGCCGTCGCCGTCGCCATCCGCTTCACCTAGATCTAATTCAAACATCTTGTAATTAAGTCAAGGAAGAGGGTATGTACTTGTCTAAATAATGTCAAACTTATAATTAAAACAAATTTGAGCGGGGTGTGTCCTTAGATATTTAGAGTGTGCCGTTATAATTACCCCCATGGCCACCACAAGCTGACAATTTAAATTTCTGGCGGCCCCATCTTAACGGCCCATTCGTTTGTTTTGGCTAACCTGACCATGTGTGGGCCCCAACTTAATAGCCCAACGGTCCACCAGCACTACACATGATTAACTGCTATTTCTTTTTTGTGAAATTTCTTCAAATGATCAAAAAATAGTAATTTATTTTTGCTATTTAAAAAAGTGAAATTTGTTCCCTCTCAATCAATACTGAATCATATTTTATTCTTAGAATTCATGATATTTTATTTGGATAATTCAAGATGGATTTATGAAGATTTTGTAACCTTCACCATAATTTTAATGATTTTTATTAGCATAACTTTATATCTTAAATTATGAAAAGTTATGAAAATTGTACATGTTGTTTAGAAGTCCCTTTTGAATTGAAACAAACTGAACAACAACAGACATAGCATAATTATGAATAAACTTATTTACGTTTTGTCATATCGTCTTTCAGTGTATACATGTATAACAAATTTTCTGATTGACATTTTTGTTGGCATTGATAAGTTACATTTACCATCAAGGCCACTCTTTAGTTCAATTTCTCACATATTATTTAATTTATATATATATCCTTTCAAAAAAATGAAATTCTCATATGAGATCTTAGAGAAATTCCAAGTCTGAACAATCTATACTTGGAAGGAGAGATTAAAAGTGCTTTCTCTTGTATTTTCTCTTAGATCCTTGATCCTCTTTTCTAATTAGCTTTTACTTGGGAGAGCTATATTATTACTTCAAGAGTTTCCTTTATCTACTCTCTAATTTTAATTATTAGAATAGGATCTAGAATTAATTAGAGCTCCAGCCTAGCAGTCAAATTTTGCCTATAGAATCCAATAGTATAGTGGGGGATGCCGGTGAAATCATTAGCGTGGCATCAGTCGCAAACATAATGGAGTTGGGGCACCAATAAGAGTAGAAGAAGATAATCTAACACCTCGGCTGCAGGAGAAAGAAATAATTGTGTTATCAATTTCCGGAATGTCGAAAGCTACCTATGATTTTAATCTTCTTATTTTTACTATGGAGACCTAAATTGCCAATTGCTTGTTGATATTTACTAAAGTTTGAATTCTCAATTTATAACAAAATCATAATTTTGTCTTAATTGGTGAGCAGCCTATTAGCTAGCCTCGAATAAGAGTTATAGGCCAAGAAATATATCCATGTCATGATAGAGATTAATGATGAGGTAAGATCGAAAACTAAAGTTATGTGAGATCTAAGTTTGGGGAGTTTCTAAAAGTGCACACTATTTTTCCTAATGAGCCTATTTTACATGGTATTTTTAGTTTGCCGATGGTTATTAAGTGGGCTCACTAGGAAAAATGGTGTGCACTTTCGAAACTCCCTAAGTTTGGGGCCTACATGAAAATCCAATTCGATCTTAGAAGTGGATTCGGGTGGTGAACTTTTCTCTTTTTCTTTAGTTTAATATTTATTTATTCACATAACTTGTTCATTTGATCAATCCAAAGACGAATAAGTTATATTTTAGGGATTTTTAAATATCTGCCTCTTAAATATTTAAAAATTAAAATTTAGTCCCTCAAATCTTCATATTTATAATTTAGTCCCCAAATCCTTTAAGTTATCATAATTTAGTCTCCAGCCATATTTTTGGCTCGAATTTTCCTTTATACCTCTGAATTACTTCATTTTAGTCCTCATTTCCCTCTTTCTCCTCTCTTCCTCTTCTTATTGGTTTCTCCTCTTCATTCTTCTCTTCTCTCTCTTCCCTCTTCTTATTGGGTTCCTCTGAATTACTTCACTTTAGAGATTAATTTGATGGGAAGAGAGAGAGAGAAAAAGAATGGAGAAGAGAACCCAATAAGAAGAGGAAGAAGAGGAAAGAGAGGACTAAAGTGAAGTAACTCAGGGGTATAACGGAAAATTCGAATAAAAAATATAGCTGAGGACTAAATTGTGGGAACTTAAAGGATTTGGGAGACTAAATTATAAACATGAAGATTTAGGGGATTAAATTCTAATTTTTGAAGATGTAAGGGATATATATGTAAAAACCCCTATATTTTAATTTGGGGGTAAATATGTAAAAATCCCTATATGTAAAAATTAGAATGATGGGGGAAATTCTATTTGCACATATAAATTTATTCTTCACGCACTGTTTTAAAACTTGTAAATAATTACAAGTTTACCACTTATTTTTTTAACTAAGTTACCCTTCGTTCTCATATATATTTTCAACTCCATCCTCCTCCTCTCCTCACCTCTCCCCGCCGCACCCTCTTTCATAACCCCATCAAACCCCTGCCGCCGCCCCCCCCCCCCCCCCCTCCGCTGGTGACCTCATCAAACCCCCGCCGCCGCCCCCCTCTCCGCTGGTGACCTCGCCGGCCAAGAATGATTTTGTGGGCCAAAATGCAAATTTTGAACCATGGTTAATTTGGCAGCCAAGAATGGCTTTCGGAATCACATTTTGGGAGTGCGAAGAGTCAACTAATTCATATATTTGACAAGTTTAGTTTGAGCAAAGTTTTCAAATCACAGGTGTCTCTCCACTTTGGTTTGTATGCTTACATATCATGGTTCCGTATTAACTAAATAAAACTATGGTGTCGAATAGTATGTTCTGGGCCTTGTCCTCTACTCGGTTGCTTTTAGGTGGATTTTTAACACCTGTTTTCATTTATTCAAATAATTCCTGGAACAGTTGATAGCATCTGCAGTCATATAGCATTGTCAATGCATTTGCTTACCCTCTTTTGTTTATTGGCTAATGTGAATGTCATCTGTTTGTTCATATGGTTTATGGGAATGGATGCTCAAACGCACCATGTTTCCATATGACATTATGAGTACTATGCTATGAATTGCATAACCTACTATTAAATTGACCAAATGTGAGTGACCTTGATGTGATACGTTGTATGTGGTTACCAGAGGTCCGAGGAGAATACAGTGTCATGGACTGCCTCTGCAATTGAACCAGGAGGTGTAGCCCCTACCCAAGCTGAGTTCCTCATCAACAGCCTTGATTCCTTCTCATCAATGCCATTCTTCGGATCCAAGTCTTCTCGCATGGAAAGCATGTCTGGACCTCTTTCTGTGCACAAGGAGGGGAAGTTAGTCTGGAAGAACACGGCTCCAAGGTGGCACGAACAGCTGCAGTGTTGGTGTTTGAATTTCAGAGGACGAGTGACAGTTGCTGTTGGTATATTTTTCAAGTATAAATGTAAAAGTGGAGGTTACTAATTCTGTGGTTGCAGATTGAAGCATACAGAATTGTTTTAGATTAACACAAAATGACAGATTTGTAGTTAACAGATTTACTACACAGAATTGCTACTGTTATCTTATAGGAAATTAATTCTGTAATTAGGTTTCAGTATTCTGTTATCTTATTACCTAACACAGAATGAAACTGTTTACAGAAATAATTAAACTATTCTTCTTTAACTAGTTTACTTAACCTAAAGTGAATAAAGAAGAAACTGGATTATGAAAAACCTGTTTCAGATACTTGCAGGAAGACTGGAAGACCACTGGAAGATGACAGAAAGTAGATTGGATGAAGATCGAGGCTAGTGTTAGACACTATCGATTCGTCCTCCACTGTTTGCTTCTGGATTGCTTGGACGTCGATCTCCCAGGATACAACGATCGATCTGCAGAGGGAAGGAAGTCGCAATCCCTCTGCTCTGGCGAATCTGATAAAGGTTCTCTCTGGTTTATGTTATGCAGGACTGGACTTATTGAAAATGATGAACAGAGTTCTTCTGTAGACAGAAATTCTGGAACTTCTGTCTGTAGAAGAAGAAAGAGAAGAGAAAGAAAAACGTGTAGTTTGAAACACTGATCCAGACCCTATTTATAGGTTTTCAACAGTCGCAACGGTTGAGATTTCAACAGTCGCAACAGTTGGCCGTTTCAACAGTTGTGACCGTTTAACGGCAACCGTTGACGGCGACCGGTGACTGTTGGACCGCCGACCGTTGGACTTCAACGACTCTTGACTGACGGGGTTGCGTACGTGCGAAGTGCAAAGTGTGCCTCTAAAGCGCCCAATGCGCTCTAAACGCCCATTCGCCCTCGCACACGCGCGTGCGCGTGCGCGTGCGGGTGCGGGCGGTGCGTAGCAAAGTGCAAAGTGCGGGTGATGGTGCGGGCGGTGCGTAGCAAAGTGCAAAGTGCGCCTCTAAAGCACCCAATGCGCCCTAAACGCCCATTCGCCCTCGCACACGCGCGTGCGCGTGCGGGTGCGGGCGGTGCGTAGCACCACCCGTGGTGCTCAAGGTTTTCCTCTTCTTACATAAGCAAAGTAAAAGAGCAAGCTATCATATTTAAACCCACATCCTTACATTCTCCTATCCCATGTGAGACTATCTTTTCATCTTCCCTTTTTGTTCCTTTGCTATGTACTCAACTTTTGAAGCCAATTTCAATTCACTTAATTCATTTAATTTGAACTAGTGAATTGGCTCAATTTAGGGTTCAAATTAGTGAATGAATTCAACAGTTGCATCAGTAAAGAATTTCCACCTAGTGGCTTCAGCAGAAAATGGACCAGCTGGGCAGGAGCATGACAAGGTTATTCTTCAATTTGGAAAGGTCGGGAAGAAAGGTGGGGAAGGACCTGTTGACACTGCTCAGCGAGCTGTGCTCTGCTGTTTAAGAGAGATGGGTAAAATTGGAAAAAAAATTAGGTGCAGAGAGTAAAATGGTGGTATTTCAAATTAGGAGTTTGGTGAAAAGAGTAATCAGGATGTCAAGAGTAAATAAAATTTCCCAATGATGGGTCCAAACTCCGCCACCCTTTCATCATCTTTGGGTGGTTGTTGTTGGACCACAAAACTTCTTCTTCTTTTTTTTTTTTTTGAAAGTAAAGTAATTTTATTGCACTACAAAAATAGTATAACAATAATTCCATAAGCTATCTCATAATAATATACTAGAATGATAAATAGGTTCATCCATAGAAAATTTACGAGTTAAAGCAAAAAAGTTAAAACTATAGAACTTAATAACTAAATATAAATAATTCTAAACAAATCTTGCATTAGATGGTCGAGCTACATTTAGACTAATTTACGGTGTTATGGAATATTCTTAAAGAGATGAGAACCATACATATCTAGAATGTTCCATGGAAGTTTTGTAAATATTACTGATAGAGTTATAAAAACACACATTAGAATCTAGAGGTTTTAAATTGAGTAGATCTAAAACAAAGTATATGAAGTGTAAATTTAGTAAACGATGGACCAAAAACTATAATGCTATAAAACTGGATGGACAAGAGATACAAATGAGCAGTCAGTTTAAGTATTTGAGTTTTATTATTCAGAATGATGGAGAGATCGATAATGATGTTAACTATAGAATACAAACTGGCTGGTTGAAATGGAGGAGGGCAATGTGAGTTTTACATGACTGTAACATTCTGTTAAGATTGAAGGGAAAATTTTATAAATTGCTATTAGGCCAGTTTTATTATATGGTACGGAATGTTGGGCTATAAAAAAACGTCATTCACAGAAGATAAGTATAGCAGAGATATGCATACTCAGCTGGATATGCGGCAACACTAGGAGAGATAAAGTGAGAAATAAAAATATTCGTGTTAAGCTAGGTGTAGTTGCCATCGATGAGAAGATGCGAGAAAATCTCTTACGATGGTTTGGTCATGTGCAACATAGACCTACAAATGCACCAGTTCGATAATGGGAGTTTATCAATGTAGGACAAGTTAAAAGAACGAAGGGAAGACCGAAGAAAACATGGATAGAGGTGATACGAAAAGATATGAATTGTAGATATTTAAATGGGAGATATTATGTAATAGAAATGAATGGAGAAGGACTATCAAAGTGATCGATCCGGCGTGATTCTTTTTTTGGTTCATGTAGCCTACCCAAATACTTGGGATAAAAGGCTTAGTTGTTGTTTGTTGTTGTATTACGGATAGAAATTATAGGAGAAGTATTTAGAGAATTCATGAAAACTGTTAGATGATGGAACTCTTTAGAATACTAATTCTAACCATTCATTTTATAGAGCTTTTCCTTGTAACTACGGGGCAAAGGGAGTCTCCTTTGGTCAAGCAAATAAAACAAGGAAGTATAATTAGCTGGGAAAATTCTATTTGAACACACCACTTTGCTTAGTGAGCCTACCTTTCTTAGCGGGTATTATCCTTCCAAACTGTTTGGGAATTAGTATGTGAATAGATTTAACATCATTCGGAAATTAATCATCAACTAGGGAAAAAGAAAATATGGTCACAAAAAGTAATGACAAACTTACAATTTTTTATAAGTTTAGATGGTGAGTTCACTGATCAAAATGGTGTGCTCAAATATAATTTCCCAGTTAGCTGTCCTAAGAGTTTCCACATTTTTCTTATGCATCTTCTTATTCTTTTTGTAAGAGTGTGTGAGTTGGAAGAAAGGATAAACCTAATCACTTAAGATCAGAAAATGAGTTAGGTGCTCCACATGTTCGTCAATTTGGGTGCGAAACTAGTCGGTCCATGACACTAGCTTGTGAGGCTAGCTTATAAACCTCTTACATTGTTGAAAATTTCTATTTGATTTTGTAGATGACTTATCTATTATCGATGAAAATTTCCTTCCTTTTTTTTTTGCTGCCTTATGTTTCTCAATATCAGCCTTCCATTATTCGTTTTCAATCATACTAATATTGTGAATATGAATAATTTTAAAAGATCTTTAAATTGTGATAGATTGAAAATTCCATAGCAAGAGCCCACCACGCGAATGCCCTTTTAGATTCGGTTACCGATAAGGAAGCCTATTATTTGTGCTCCGATGGCTCGGCCTTGAGAGCATTCCAAGTAGGGATAAAAATGAGTAAATTTAGTACTATCTAATATTTTTAATTAAAAAATATTTTTTCTTAAACTTAAAATTTTGAAGGGTACTCTCCAAAAATTTGCCTTGGATCCAGCTATTATCATCTCTAATTAGGGCCCACATAAACAAATCTAGGAGTTTCCAATGGAGCACACCAGTTTTCCTAGTCCGCCCACTTTCCGGAATAATTATAAAATGTGCTCACTAAGAACAAGCTGTGCTACTTTAAAAACTCCCACAAATCTCTATGCGGCCGCTCGATCTTTACTAAGGAGCGGCCAATTGCTTTGCCTCGTAATATTATCAAAACAGTAAAATTAATTAGTTTAATTAATTAAGGTACTAAAAATGGGCATTGGATCCATGATTCAAGAGCAACCAGAACGGGGAGTTTCCAAAGGAGCACACCAATTTTCCAGTGAGTCCACTTTTCAAGTATTTTTTGTTATTTGGACTTAAAGTCCGGACGTTTTAAAGTGGGCTCATCAGAAAAATGGTGCGCGCCTTTGGAAACCCCAGAACGTTAGGGGGTCAGCATTCTAATCTCACCCCGAATTTTTAGTTTATACGCACTCTCAATGCGACAATGCGTCTGCTCTCTCTGTCGTCACTCGTCAGCGTTCTCTCAAAACGCCTGCAGCTGCTCTCTCTCTCTCTCTCTCTCTCCTCTCTTTATCTCGTCGTCTTCTTCCTCAAAATCACCCCAAAAGCTCAAATTCTCCTCTAGAATCTCGATCAGAGGCATGGCTGCTGCCGTCAACGAGAAGGAGGATCCTCGTATTTCGAAGATCGCCTCCTCGATCCGCGTCATTCCCAACTTCCCCAAGCCTGGTGAGATCTTGATTTTGTAGTTTTTTTCCCCCTTTTTTGGGTTTCAAAAGACGGAATTTTGATGAAATTTTGTCTTTTTTTTTTCCTTGAGTGGAGGGGTTATGTTTCAGGACATCACGACGCTGCTGCTTGAGCCAAAGGCGTTTAGAGACACGATTGATTTGTTCGTGGAGAGGTACAGAGACAAAGGGATCACTGTTGTTGCTGGTAATTTTGCTTCGCTTCATCTTAAGATCTTGTCTTCTTTTTTTTCTCTTCAATAATTTATAGTTTTTGATCAAATTTTGCTGCAATGTGGGTTGATTTTGTTTAGCTGAGGACTATGACGAAGATGAGTACAGGTGCTTTAGTAGGAACTCATTTGTGTTCTTAATTCAATTCTCATTTTTTTTTTTTTTTTTTGCATAATAAATTAATTTTTCTGCACTTATATCACTTAACTTCAAAGTATAGAATTGACGACCGTTTGTTTATGAACTTTAGATTATAATTGGGAGATTAGTTTTGAAGTGTTTTGGTGGGATGTGTTATGAAGAGTTCATAAGAACACTTAATAGTTTTTTGACAAGTGTTATGAAGTAATCTTAGAACACCCCAAAACACCTATGTATGTGTTTTAGAGTGTTATTTAGAACATTCCAAATCGGGTGTTTTGGAGTATTTTGAATTATGTATCCAAAAGTACCCTTTCTTTTCCTTGTTCCAATTCTCACTCACATACTTTTATTTTTCCTAATTGGGTATATTTGTTTTTTACCTGTTTGTGAAACCTACGAAAACCTATGAGAAAACTAAACTCTCAAGTACAAGCTCGAACACTCCAAAATCTATGGTAAGAACACTCCAAAACACATATCACCAAAACACTCCAAAACATACACTTTAAAAACACCCTCAAAACATTTTGTTTTTGACATCCAAGCGTAGTGAACTGCAAATACCTAGCCCAAAAATTTATTTTAACAGATTTCTCTTCAGTGAAAATAATTCAAAAGAAGAAAAAAGCACTACCCTTTATTCTCTCCTTCTATTTTACTTGGTCCCTACTCCTCTCACCCTTTATCTGTTAGAACCTAGCCCCTTCCCTTCTTCTTTG
The DNA here is from genome assembly GCA_036321105.1 of Dracaena cambodiana. NCBI lineage: Eukaryota > Viridiplantae > Streptophyta > Magnoliopsida > Asparagales > Asparagaceae > Dracaena > Dracaena cambodiana. The sequence continues at coordinate 42,319,857 of JAYEPQ010000012.1, forward strand.
TCTCATTGTAACCCAGTTGGGAGGAATGATTATTCAATTTTGTATTCAATTAGAACATAATTGCTACAGTTCTGAAAAGAGCTCGCTTATGAAACATTTTAGATATATTTGTGAATTGATGAAAGAGAAATGAACCTGCTGAAGTGCTGTGGTTTAAAATAAAAAAGTAATACCCTAAGTTTCTAAAAACCATGGAATGTGGTCCGATTTGTTTTTTATATGATTTACGTTAGTTTGAGGAGTATAATAAAGAGTGATGTTTGCTTTAGTAGTGTGCTCTTGATTTATTGTATTAAATTTTTCTTTGACATAGCAAAAATAATTATATGGGTTCCTTTTGTGTTCTATCAGTTGATAAAGCATATAATTTAATAGTGTTGCAACAATAACATTTTCTTGTAATTTATAACACCTCATTTGCCATACACCTTTAGACCTATCAGTGAATAACCTGATGGAATGGAATTTCCTGTGGATGTGATATTCATTTATAGTTCTCATTTGATGTTTTTTTTTTTTTTCTTTTAAGTAGTATATGTCCTATATTTAAACTGCAGGAATGTAGTTGGATTTCTCATTTTGTCTTATTTTCTGCGTCTGAGATGAATTTCATTCTCTTTAGCAAACCTTGTGATTTTACATCCTTGTCTGGAGCTTAGACTCTTTTTTTTAACTGGGAGAATTTGGAAACATGATCCTTAATTGCATGAGCTTAGGCTGCATCACCAAAATTATAACCATGCCTACATGCCAACATTGGTGAAAGTTACCACTGTCCTGGAATCATAGTTTTTTAAACTTGCTTTTTCTACGGATTTAGCATTAAGGGTATAGATGGTTGATATTAGCCTGTCAAAACAATTGTTTTGTGGGGCTTTCTTCAGCTTAACTTGCGCTCCATGTATGACCTCATTTAGACACGAAATGGTTTAGACAGTAGACTCATAAGCTATAAATTACCAAACATCCTTTCGTTTTTCTTTCAAGTATCATCCTTTTGTTTTGGAGGAGCTAGAGCTTAATTATCAACTGAGTGATTTTTTATTTTATTGATATGAAAATACGTTTTATCTATATTCTCAATGGGGAATTAAAATGTTTGCAGGAGTTGAAGCAAGAGGATTTATTTTTGGACCTCCTATTGCTTTGGATATTGGAGCAAAATTTGTACCTATGAGAAAGCCAAAAAAGTTGCCTGGTAAACTTCTTCATGTGTTCATGCATCTCTCCTTTCCAGTAAGAAAATGTAGCTTCCTTCCTTTTTTTTTTTGTTTTGTGCTAGCGAAGAAATTCCACTTGGGGCCCCTTCAATCTAATGAAATTCCACATAGTGTCCCTTTAATCCAAAGAAATTCCACTTGGTGTCCCTTCAATCCACTTCAACAGGGGACAGATGTCTCTACCTTTGGCAGTTGTGGAGGTCTTCTTTTTGTAGAGGCATTATCACTAACACATTTCTTTTGTCCCATGGCAATATGGTGTGCTATAAATCATTTATGACGCACCAATATGTAGCATTGCTTGCCCGAGAATATCATGTTGTCAATTTGTGCAAAGAAACAGACTTCAAACATGCTGAATCTGCCTATCTTTGTTACCTATTTAGTTTCAATCTATTATTAAATGCTTTATCCTATGCAGCTAAATGTTATGCATTATTGATGGCATTAAGCTAGAGAAGCTATTCCAACAATTCATTGGTTTATTAGTAACTAATGGGGCAATTGGGAAGATAAGTCCCATGGTTTTATGGATGTTTGCAATCAATGTCAAATGGATGTCTGCTGTTGGAAGTAGTTTGGCAGTCATTGAAGTTCTTCTTCATGTTGCTATCTCTTCTACTCTTTCCTCCTTGGGACCATGACAAACACCCTTTCTTTTATCTTTTCTTGGCCTTGCACTTTTTGTTGTTATTCTTTCTTGGTCTCTTATTTCTTCTTTCTATCCCGTGATTCTCCTTTCTATTGAGGCCAATTGTTAATACAAACAAACTAGAAAACATAAAGAGAAGTACTCTAACAAGTCTTGTTTATGTAGAGGGGTTAGAGCTGAGGCTAATTTAGGTTTTAGGTATATTCTCTATGCAGATGACTCAGTTTTCTGCCTATATAATGAGATTTATATATTAATGTGGACGAGCTATATGGCCTGCCATTTAAGAATAGCAATTAGAGGCTTTCATTTCTTCGTTCGCATCATATTCTTTCAAGGTCAGTGGGTTAGTTGTAATGTTGTAATTATCCTACCTACTTACAGATCATTTTTTCCTCTTCTCTTTTAGTAACGTAACATTTAGAATATCCTCCTGTTCAAACTGAGCATGGTAAGTTCTGATGATGCCTATTAAAAGTACCCTACTTGAGAATTCATTCTCTGTGGAATAATAGGAAAGCGTTATTATTGCTTTAAGCTCACATTTTTGTGTTCAAGTCGGAAGCCACACCCTTAAATTTATGTTCGTGTAAATCTGGTAATATTGGTCAAACATTGTGTTAATGTGAGCCCATTGTCTCTTAGGATTCTATGAGATCGAACTTGCTAGTTTCAAATATTCGTTGCCTAATAAAGTAATCTATATGGTTACTCAATTATCAATAATGGCTTTTTGATGGTTGCAAACTTTCATGGAAGCCTACAGGAGAAACCTATGCATGATCAAGTATCAGAATATAATTAATGAGGTCACTGAGGTGATATGAAGCTCTGTAGCTATATCTGAAGTTTGTTTTCATGGAAGAGAAGTGTCCCATAGGTTATGCTGTAGTACTTCTGCTTTGTCTTCAGTTGGAAAGGTTGACGATCCTTTTGAATAGTAGTGAACTGTTTCATGTTAAGAGTCTCCACTCTAGTCTTCAATGAATATAGCAAATAAGCATATCTACAAATGTGTATATCTTTGTATTGACTACCATATGTAGCTTTCTTACTTGTTAATGATCTTTGGGGCCCATCAGGTGAAGTCATTTCGGAAGAGTATTCCCTAGAATATGGTACAGACAAAATGGAGATGCATGTAGGAGCTGTACAACCAGGGGAGAAGGTCCTAGTCGTTGACGATCTTATTGCTACTGGAGGAACCTTGTGTGCTGCAATCAAGCTACTTGGTAACTTTCTAAATTTAAGTTCAAAATCTTGTAAATTCTTTTTTGTTTTTCGTTACCTTGTACTTCTATTGTTCTTTTTCTTGGAGAGCCATTTCTCTGCATGTGATTTATTACTGGTCTCTTTTAAATCAATAAATTTTTACTTTAAAATGAACTTACTTTGCAGCAATGTTAAATATAATGTGACTTTGCTATTGCTTAAATGACCCATTTAATGCTGGACTTGCTTAACCTAGAGTTCTGCTGAAATAACGACGCTATTACATTATGCGTATTAGCATATCTCATGTTATATGACAAATACTCTAATATTTGATAAATCCTCTAATTTATTCGAGCATTTCATGATATCTTCCTAATTTAGTATATTTGACTAATCTCTCTAATTAATTTATTAAAGGATGTCGTGATATCTTCCTAACTTAGTATATTTGACTAATATATCTAATTAGGTAGATTATGTGACTGAGGATTTTATGTAATTAGTATCAATTTGTATATTCTTTTATTTTTTACCTTTTATATTTGCCACCTTCACCTATAAAAAGATGGCCATTATACAGTTTATTGATATCTCAGAATACAAAGTTATTCTTCATGATGATTTTGAAAGTACTGATGCTGGTAACCTAACTTAGTATATTCGCTATGATTTTGAAAGTACTAGAGCTTCACTTCTCCATCGATCTTCTCTTTTTACACTCGAGACTGCTCTCACAGAGCTTACTTCAGAGGAGACACGACAGAAGACTCGTCGTGTTTATTCTACTGACTTGGTCATAGCTACTGCAACTCCAAACTCTTCCATCTTAGCCCCTCCTGTTGGGGCTGCTGTTTCTACTAAACCACGCCGCTTCAACGGTCGTTATTATTGTAAGGAAGATGGTCACTACATCTTTGATTGTTTTAAGAGAAAGGCTAAAGAGCTAAGAAATGCTCTCAAAACTTAAATGCCCAAGACTGTTGCTGCTGCTTCTACCACTTCATCCTCTTCGGACAATCTATCTGCTTTCGCTCTCTCTGCAGCTGACCTTGAAGCTATTGTCAATCAGGTTCTATCCTGTACTTCTTTTGCCTTTTTAGTCTTCTCAGGTAAATTATCTTCTTGGCTTTTTGACACTGCTTGTTGCAATCACATGACTTCTATTCTTCTTTCGTATCTAATAAAAAAATCTCTAGAATATTCTCCTGTCATTTATACCGCTGATAGTTTGCATATGTCTGTTAGTTATATTGGTCCTGTCTCTACTTCTACTCTCTCTGTGCCTGTTACATATGTTGTTCCTGATTTAGTTTTAAATCTTCTCTCTGTTGGACAACTTGTTGAACTTGGTCTTATTTTAACTTTTTCTAATAAAGAGTGTCATGTGTAGGATCAACAAACGAGCCAGTTAATTGGGACCGAGCATAAAGTTGGCCGCCTTTTTGAGCTTTCCTTCTTGCATCTTCCAAGTTCTGGTTCTATTCAACCCATTGCAGTATCTGTCTCGAACATTTGACATTCTCGCCTTAGTCATGCTTCCTTACCACGTATTCAATATTTAGTATCAAGTGGTTATATAGGGAAAGTCAACTTTGAATCATTTGATTGTCTTTTGTGTCAGTTGGAAAAACAGATAGCTTTACCTTTTAATAAAAGTATTTCTTTATCTTCTGCATCTTTTGATCTAATTCATTCAGATATTTGGGGTTCTGCTCCTATTTCTACTAATAGAGGATCTCGTTATTTTGTTATATTTGTTGATGATTATTCATGATACACCTAGCTTTATCTCTTACATGATCTTTCTGAGTTACTTAGTATTTTTTGTAAATTTAAGCGGATGATAAAAACTCAGTTTGATCGGACCATTAAAGTCTTTCGTTCTGATAATGCCATGGAGTACACATCTGCTTGCTTTCTTGCCGAACTCACACAATAAGGCACTTTATCTCATCGTTCATACCCTTACACTTCACAACAGAATGGTTGTGCTGAGCGCAAGCATCATCACATCCTTGATACTGTCCATTTTTTACTTATTTCTGTCTTGCTTCCTGAATCTTTTTGGGGGTGAAGCTGCTCTTACAGCCGTTTACACAATTAATAGGATCCATCTTCTACTCTCTCAAATCACTCTCCATATGAGCTCCTCTACGGAAATGTGACCTTACTACTCTCTTCTTAAAGTTTTTGGCTGTGCTTGTTTTGTCTTACTCCCATCTCATAAGCGCACTAAACTTAAGCCACGTTCTCGTCTTTGTTATTTTTTTAGTTATGGCATTAAACATAAGTGTTATCGGTGTTATAATCCTGTTACCAAACATCTTCGTATCTATCGTCATGTTAAGTTTTGGGAACACAAAACTTTTACTAGTATCTCCCATATCTCCTCTGGACCTTTTTCCACGAGTCCCATTTTCACTAACTCCACATTTGATCTTTTCCTAGACTCCTTCTGATGCAGGTACTGAAATCTCATCAGACAGTCACTCAACGTCAGTTTCTGATGCTTCTGAATCGTTTATTGACCCTATTATTGCATCTAACTCTCCTCAGTCTATTTCATCTGTTGGCCCATCCACTACGTCTGATATCCTTGAGTAATCTACCAATTTGGATGTTCGTCGTTCCTCTAGGGTAAGAGCTCTCCCTATTCGTCTCACTAATTATTATCGTTTTTATGTTCTTGCCACTCTTCACGAGCCTTGCATTTATTGCGAGGCTAGTTCTAATCCTCTTTGACAGCAAGCTATGTCCGAAGAATTGGATTTTCTTCACAAGACTCATACATGGGATTTGGTTGATCAGCCTTCTGACATGACTATTATTGGCAATAGATGGGTGTACAAAATTAAAACCGATTCTGATGGGTCTCTAATGCGGTATAAAGCTCGTCTTGTGGGCAATGGCTATACTCAGGAGTATGATATTGACTATGATGAGACGTTTGCTCCAGTTGCTCACATTACATATGTCCGTTCTCTCCTGTTGGCAGTGAAAATTTCTAAGTGAATAGGATTTTTCACAACAGAACACGGAGCTAACTCTGTAGCTCCTCGCCTGGCTGTTTTAGCCCCGCGTATGAGTAAAATGCGGAGCTAATCAATAGCTCCGCATTCTGGTCTCTTAGCTCCGCGTTTTGATGCTATTAGCTCCGCGTGAGCAGATAACCAGAATCTTAAATTGATTGAGATTAAGATTTGGGCTTATCCAAATACCCAAATTAAGTCTGATCAGAACTCTAAAATCAAGATATTTAAATCAAAACTAAGATATTTGATTGGAATCCTTGATGAATACAAATTCTATTTAGATAGAAACTCTCATATCATCCTAAGGCTATAAATACCCCTTCGAGAAAGCCCTAGGGATCTTTTTCGAGTATCTTAGAGAATTCGAGTTACGCGTGAGAACCTTGAATTCGTGAAGAGCAGAGAAGATCAAGATTCAAAAGTCGGTCGGCATCTTCTTCATCAAGAGTAAGAAGACCATCGTCGTCAGATCGTCCAAAAGAGCTACTTCGATAGATTCCATCGCCACATAGATCCCACTATATATTGTAAAAGAGAGCGATAGATTATAAATCCTCTCGTTTGTTCTTTTTCTTTTATTCTCTTTCATTGTAATTTAAGCTGTATTCAATGGAATGAAAGCAACAAATTTCTGCTGCGAACAAACTGGCGACCACAGTGGGAGACATCTCTTTCACCAAAGAAGAGATCGTGGCGCAATCTGACGTCGAGAGGATCGGATCCGACGTAGATATGCTAGTCGTTGAAATCGACCAGCAGAAGTATGAGCAGTATCTCTCCTCTGAATCAGGTAACTTGAACGAAACGCGACGCTATCGTCGCGTGCGCTCCAATACCCGAGCAACGGGTAATCGGGTATCCACCGATAAACGGGGACCCTTGGAGACCGCGGCCATAGAGTCGTTGTTTGGACATGAAATCCTAGCAGAGGATGGCCTCTCTACTGCCGAAGAAGGCATGGGAACTGGATTGACCAGAACCCAACTCCGAAATAGAAATCGGAGAGCTAGGCGAAAGGCCCTCAAAGCCCGCATTGAATGCGAGGCTAACTTCATAAAACGCGAGGCTATGGTCCTTTGCAAACTGGCTCGCGTTAATCGCAAGACCAGTCAGTATCGCGTTAAACGCGAAGCTGCAACTTGCGTTAATCGCAAGGACAAGCCAGCGTGTGATTCTCCACGCGAGGCTATTACTGGACTTAGCGATAAAAGCAAAGCCAGTAAGATTTACGTTAATCGCAAAATTTCTGATACTCGCAATAAACGCGAGGATAAAATTTCCTTAAAGTCAGCGTGTGATTATCCATGCGAGGCTATTACTGGGCTTAGCGATAAACGCGAAGCCAGTACGACTTGCGACAAACGCAAGATTTTTGACACTCGCGATAAACGCGATGATAAAATTTCCTTAAAGCCAGCGTGTGATTCTCCACGCGAGGCTATTACTGGGCTTAGCGATAAATGCGAAACCAGTACTACTTGCGATAAACGCAAGATTTCGGACACTCGCGTTAATCGCACGGATAAAATTTCCTTAGAGCCAGCATGTGATTCTCCACGCGAGGCTAATACTGAGCTTAGCGATAAAAGCGAAGCCAGTAATACTTGTGATAAACGCAAGATTCTTCAGCTGCGCGTAAATTGCGAAGATGATTGGCAAATCGTCGTTAATCGCAAAAATCGCACTAAACGCAAAGTTATGACTTGCGTTAATCGCAAGAATAAGCTAGCGCGCAAGAATTTTCTTCCACGCGGGGCTAATATTTCAGAAGTTAAATTTCTGCAAGAACGTCAAGCCAGCGTAAAACGCGAGGCTAGCGTAGTAAAACGCGGAGCTATGTCTCAGCTCCGCGACGCAAAATGCGGAGCTATTTCTCAGCCCCGCGATGCAAAACGCGGAGCTAATTCTCAGCTCCGCGTTCAAAAGCGCAAAGCTATCTCTCAGCCCCGCATAAATCAATCCGAATATAAAATCAGGGTTGATCACCACACCAGTGGACCAGAACTGGACTCCAGTAATCTCAAAAAGGTTCAACAGGTTCCTGGACCCTCTCAACAGGCGGAGGGGCCCCACCACCCCATATCTAAAGCCATTGATCTCAGGGAGTATCTAACCAGAAAAAGAGTTATAAATCAAGTTCAATCTGAACCTACTTGTCACTGCCAGCAGTTTATGACAGCAGTATCTGCTGTAGTGGACAGTTGTTGCTGCAGGAAGGACATGATATCAGTATTCGATCGGTTGACTGAGTCAGACGAAAACCCTGCCAAAAAGACGAAGATCACTCCCCAAAGAAAAGAATGGAGAATTGTAACTTCTAATATGGTTGGTAAGGGTAAGAAAATTATAGAAAGAAGTGATAACTCAGAATCAAGTGATGAAGAATCTCATCACTTTATCCGACTTAAATCAGGTGCTATCCCGGCCCGAAACTATAAGAAACTCGTGAAAGGTTCTTATGACGACGATAGCGATAATTCGGCCATAGCCTCTCGTTCTTCGGTATCGTCTAAATTGCAGAAGACAACATCACATATGATGGACAAATCTGACGACATTGACCAAAGTTTTGAGGCCCAAGAACAGATGATTCGGGAGCAACAAAAGACAATCGAGGATCTCAAAATGATGCTCTCAAAAGTGGTCGAAAATACTCAGAAAATTGTCGAGGATAACGCTAAGAAAAAAGAAACTTCGTTCAACAAACTGAACGAGAAAGATAAAGAAGAAAAAGCCCACTCGACACATGAGGACGAGAATAAGTATTCTTTTCATGATCCACATGAAAAGAAAATCGAGAAATTACAAAGTCAACTCGAAGCACTAATGCACAAGGAGCTGAAAGAATCAGGGGTCTCAAGACCATACCCGCCTGAATGGGATTTGGTACTATACCCGGAGAAATATAAACTGCTCAAATTGGAGCCATATAACGGGAAAGGATCTCCCAGTCAACATATTTACTACTTCTTGTCTCAAGCAGGGCATTTGATGGGCAATGACCCAGTAATGACCAAGGTATTCGCAAGTACCTTGCGAGGGCCTACCTTCACTTGGTTTATGCAGTTGTCCCCAGGAACTATCAATACCTGGTTTGATATTGAGAAGCAATTTCTCGCACGTTTCTTCGAGGATGATACCGAAATTACGGTTCATTCCCTCGCAACTAAACAAGGGGAACAAGAAACAATAAAAAATTTTATAGAAAGGTTCCGGGAGAAGTCTGTGCACTGCAAATACGGAATGGTCCAGGAAACTCTGGTAGAGATATGTCAACATAATCTTAAGACCAACGTGCTCTTAAAAATGGGGGCCGTAGAGTCTAAGACATGGAGGGATTTGCTCAAACAAGGAGAGCAAGCCGATGACTTGACCCGTCGAGTTGAAAAGTCTCGTGGATCAAGAAATACTGGGAATAATTGGCTGTATACGCAAAATAATAATAAGAATAAAGGAAAAGCGGCAATGGAAGACAAATGCTCCGAGCCCAAAGCCTCAAAATCAAAAGGGCACGAGACAAAATAGGCCCCAGTAAGAGAGAACCTATACCTTTAAAGCAGAGCAAACGCCTACACTCTTTCACCTGCTCCCTAGGAAGGGAATGTTGAAACTTTCGGAGAATAGAAAACCGGAGGACGCTGGTAAAACCAACGACCCCAACTATTGTCTCTACCATCGGAATGTCGGACACCCTACCAGGGATTGTTACCTTCTAAAGAACAGGATACAAGCATTGATAGAAGCTGGAGCCCTGACATTAAAAGAGGAGCAAAAGAAGGTCACTGCCAATATGGCAACCGTAGTGGTTGGAACCCATGAGTTCCCTACGGGGGTGACCCCAATACTAAAGGGGAAACTGGTTATGAAAAATCATGACCCGCATAATAAAGCACAAGAAGGACTTGTCTCCGTAACAACTCAAAAGGAGGAAGTCACGTGGGTTCACCCTGATTTACTACAGGATGAACAGTGGACTACCGTAGGGGGTCAAAAGAAAAAGCGGACTACCAATACTATTTCCACGAAAATAAAAGATGAATATATAATTGCAGGGGTATTTACAGACTCTGAAAGAGAGCCCGAAACCATGGCCACTTATCAGGATGGGGCAGGCATTTCCGACACTCGATCTGGTAAAACATATCTCAAGGACTACACCAGAGTAGACCCGAAAGATATATACAGGGAACTCGCAAAACCTGCAAAGCAAAAAGGTTTTCGTTTCCAGAAAAATCCTGGAAAAGATGGAGTTAAGGTCACTACCTTCAAATTTGACATAATAGCTCAGTTGGCAAATATTCCAGCTCGAGTCACGCTTTACGAGTTGTTACGATTGTCGAAATCAACTCGCGAGGCATTAAGAGAGGCCTTGGCAGACTCTGAGTCATTCCTACCTCAGATTATCGAGCCAGCTGACCAAGAACAGGACTCTTGCCCCCGCTGTCATCAAGTGAGGAGGCAGGTCTCACGGATTACTCTCTCTAGAGGATATGCAGGTAAGGAATATAAAGCATAATAGGTCTTTATATTTCACCGGATATGTCGGATCTACGAAGGTAGATCGCATCCAGATTGATTCAGGGTCTGCACTAAGCGTCATTCCCAGAAGGTTGATGCAGCTATTGGGAATCTCTCCTCATCGCCTGACACCAACTAATACTACAATATATGGGTTTAATGCCAATGATAGCTGTCCCCTTGGAAAGATCCGACTCCGATGTCAAATCGGAGATTTGAGGACGGAGGTCACATGCTACGTCATTGATGCAAACACTTTCTACAATATTTTACTGGGACGGTCTTGGATCCACGCTTATATGATAGTCCCGTTGACTCCACCAGTGTATAAAATACTGTGATGAACAAGGAGAAGTCAGGACACTAGTTGCAGATAGGCAACCATTTAAAGGGCTGGAAAACTATTTCACGGATGCAATGCTCTACAAGCCAGTCCACGAAGTCTCCGACAACAACCTCAACAAGTCTCAAAAACTTGATGAAAGCGGCAACGAGGCGGATACTGAGTACGAGCCTCCCGAGGAGAACGATGGGGGTGACTATGAAATCAATCCTCACATAAATTTTAATTTGAATTTTGATAATAATGTAGCTGATGTAGTAGAAGGTGAGTGGATTATTAATGAAAATATAAAGTTAGTCTACGAAGCTGCTGTCGCTACAGAATCTGAACTTTCTTGTACTTCCACTGAAGTGGATGGCCTGTCCGAACTTGAAGTTCTGGCAGCATATCATTTACCACTTAGGTCATCCCTCCTCTCTCAATCAAAAATAACTAAGGAACAAGGTCACTTCTTTGAAGTGCCTCCTCGACAGGTGTCCCAAAAGCCGATCATCTTCGGCAAAATAATAACGTCACCTCGACAAAGACAAAGCAGTGAAAGTGATGAACAAACATCACCTCAATTTCAATTATATGAACAGAAATCCTGACAAATGATGGAAAAGATGGGTTATAATTTTACCTAGAAACCGGGATTAAACTTTGGAAAAGGGCGACGAAATCTCATACTCTCGTTCAGACCCAGAGGAAAGAGCCCGGACTATTATCAGAAGACTCGCAGGGGGTTGGGCTATGTGTCTACTACTCCCTTATCACCATGCATATACGAAGAGAGATCTTCGTCTGATGAGGATTGTAGATACAAAGGGAAAAATTGCTAAGTGGGCACACCCAGGGTTGCTAAGTGGGCACACCTGCGGGTTGCATCCCGCAGGAACCCCCGAGGGATGCAACCCGCGGGTGCACCTGCGGGATGCAACCCGCGGGTTGCAACCCACGGGAGCCCCCGCGGGATGCAACCCGCGGAAACACCGGCGGGTTGCATCCCGCGGGAACCCCCGCGGGATGCAACCCGCTAGGGCGATCCCGCGGGTTGCCACCCGCGGGAGCGATCCCGCAGGTGCCAACCTGCGGGTTGTTTTCCGTTGTTTTCCGTTGTTTTATTTCCTATTTTGATACTGATATCCCGTGATCCGCTTTTTCAGGAGGAATCGAGCCGGATTTCAAGTCTCTTCGGTCTATAAAACGCAGAAATTTAACCGGAAAGGGGACTTGGGGATTAGAGGTGACTTTTGGATTGGGGGGAGATCCTTTCGGGAAGAGTCCAATTTTCCACAGTCCAAAAATCCAGAGAGGAGTTCCGCAATTCAGAGAGATTGCAATTCAGAGAGATCGGATCGTCAACGGAGTACAGAAACAAAGCTCCACCGCTGCCAGACCCACAAAAATAAAGGGGAATCGAAATCAATCGATCCCCATTCTTGTAATCTCGATTTTCTATTTTGTAATTTTTCTTTTATTGCTGTAATTCAAAATTAAATTGGCATATAAAGGAAGATTCAATTTTTCGGGCAAACAAGAATTGGCGACCACAGTGGGAGTTTGGGCGGCGCAATCCAATCTTTAAATTTTTTTTTTCGGAGCCTAGGCGTCATCGCCGGGTAACGATAAATAAATGTGAGGCGTCATCGCTCACCAAAATTGACAAGACGTCATCGTCTGTCAAAAAAAAAAAAAAAAAAAAAAATTATGAGGCGTCATCGCCCATAAAAAAAAAAAAAATTATGAGGCGTCATCGCCCATAAAAAAAAAAATTATTATGAGGCGTCATCGCCCATAAAAAAAAAAAATTATGAGGCGTTATCGCCCATAAAAAAAATTTTTTTGAGGCGTCATCGCCCATAAAAAAAAAAAAAAAAATTGACAAAACTGGATACAACTCCAAAATGCAACCCGCAGATGGAATCTTGGGACCCGCGTGGACGCAACCCGCATATGGAAGCGCGGGATGCAACCCGCAGATGGAATCTTGGGACCCGCATGGACGCAACCCGCATATGGAAGCGCGGGATGCAACTCGCAGATGGAATCTTGGGACCCGCGTGGACGTAACCCGCATATGGACCGCGTGGACGCAACCCGCATATGGAAGCGCGGGATGCAACCCGCAAATGGAATCTTGGGACCCGCATATGGAAGCGCGGGATGCAACCCGCAAATGGAATCTTGGGACCCACATGAACGCAACCCACATATGGAAGCGCGGGACGCAACCCGCAGATGGAACTTGGGTCACCCGCACTTTTCTCCCTCTCTCCCGCACAAAAAAAAAAAAAATTAATAAATAGGCAAAAAAAAAAGAAAGGGTGTTATCACCCACAAAAAATTGATAAAGTTAAAAAAAAAAAAAAAAAATTAAAAAAAAAATATATATATATATATAGAAAAAAAAAACATGCAGTATGAGTACTCTACCCATGGGTTGTATCCCACGGATGCACCCGCGGATGCCAAAATAAATAAATAAAATAAAAAAATTAATTAAAAAAAAATATAAAAATATAAACAAAAAAAAGCAAAAAAAAATAAAAATAAAAATAAAAAATAAAAATAAGAATAAAAAAATAAACAAAAAATAATAATAAATAAAAATATATTTGCAAGGCCTCATCGCTTACCAAAATAAATAAATAAATAAATAATAAAAAATAAAATGCTAGGCGTCATCACCTATAAAAAAAAAAAAAAATTTAAAAGGCGTCATCGTTTATAAAAAAAAAAAAGGACATCATTGCAAACAAAAAAAAAAAAAGAGAGATAAAGAAATAAAAATGTATATATAAAATAAAATAAAATAAAAAAAATGATGAATCGCCCAACGCTGCTAAGGCTACGGGAAGAGAATAAATTTCTCGTCAACCCCATCATATTAGGGGTAAAAAGTATGAATTACCCAACGCCGACAAGGCTACGGAAAGAGAATAAATTTCTCGCCAACCCCACCATACTGGGGGTAAAAAGTATGAATTGCCCAATGCTGCTAAAGCTACGGGAAGAGAATAAATTTCTCGTCAACCCCAACATACTGGGGGTAAAAAGTATGAATTGCCCAACGCCGCTAAGGCTACTGGAAGAGAATAAATTTCTCGTCAACCCCACCATACTGGGGGTAAAAAGTATGAATTACCCAACGCCGACAAGGCTACGGGAAGAGAATAAATTTCTCGCCAACCCCACCATACTGGGGGTAAAAAGAAAATGAATTACCCAACGCCGACAAGGTTACGGGAAGAGAATAAATTTCTCGCCAACCTCATCATACTGGGGGTAAAAAGTATGAATTACCCAACGCCGACAAGGCTACGGGGAGAGAATAAATTTCTCGCCAACCCCACCATGCCGGGGGTAAAAAGCATGAATTGCCCGACGCCGCTAAAGCTACGGGAAGGGAATAAATTTCTCGCCAACCCCACCATGCTGGGAGTAAAAAGCATGAATTGCCCGACGCCGCTAAAGCTACAGGAAGGGAATAAATTTCTCGCCAACCCCACCATGCTGGGGGTAAAAAGCATGAATTGCCCAACGCCGCTAAAGCTACGGGAAGGGAATAAATTTCTCGCCAACCCCACCATACTGGGGGTAAAAAAGGTATGAATTGCCCAACGCCGACAAGGCTACGGGGAGAGAATGAATTTCTCACCAACCCCATCATACTGGGGGTAAAAAGTATGAATTACCCAACGCCGACAAGGCTACGGGGAGAGAATAAATTTCTCGCCAACCCCACCATACTGGGGGTAATAAGTATGAACTGCCCAACGCCGATAAGGCCACGGGAAGAGAATAAATTTCTCGCTAACCCTACCATACTGGGGGTAAAAAGTATGAACCGCCCAACGCCGACAAGGCTACGGGGAGAGAATAAATTTCTCGCCAACCCCACCATGCTGGGGGTAAAAAGCATGAACCGCCCAATGCCGATAAGGCTACGGGAAGAGAATAGATTTCTCGCCAACCCCACCATGCTGGGGGTAAAAAGCATGAATCACCCAACGCCGCTAAGGCAAAGGGAAGAGGAAAAGTTTGGCATTTAAGCCCAAATGAAATTCTCGACAACTCACTATGCTGAGGATAATAGCATGGCTAGCCCAACTCAAACGGTAGTTGGTAAAGGCAAAATCAAACCCGTTGATAGCTGGGGGTTTGCTAAAAATCCCATGACAAATCTGTCACAACAGTATTCTTATCCGAATATAAGAATACATTACTGCCCTAAGCTGCTAAGGCAAAGGGAAGAGGAAAAGTTTGGCATTTAAGCCCAAACGAAATCCTTGACAAGTCACCATGCTGAGGGGAAGAGCATGGTTAGCCCAACTCAAACGGTAGTTGGTAAAGGCTAATCAAACCCGTTGATAGCTGGGGGTTTGCTAAAAATCCTAATCAGATAAATCTCCTGTCACGTTAAGATTTCACCTCTGACAGCAAAACATTTCTTGTCTTTTTCTCTAGCAGAACAAGTGACACTCCAAAATATTTGTCAAGTTAAAATCATACCCTGACATTAAAATTCGAAATCAAACGAGATAAAATCCGATTAAAATTCCCTGTCATGTTAAGATTTCACCTCTGACAGAAAAGAAAATTCACACTTCGTCAAGTCCAACATTACAACCTCTGATGAACGTGTTGTGATGTCGAAGTTAAAAAAAAAAAAAAAATCACCTCTGACGAAAATCATCTCCCTATCAAGTTAACATTTACCTCTGATAGTCCGATTCCAAATCTAAATACGTTAACCGTCACCTCTATTTAGTCAGCTTGTCCCTATCACGACCAGATCCTCTGAATAGGTTGAGTTTCAAGATACGTTTAATATCACCTCTGTCTTTCCCTTATCCGTCATACTAGATGTCACTGAACGGTTAGGATTAAAATGAGCACGTTAACATAATACCTCTGCTTGTTATTGAATAAATGAATATGTTGACGGTTATCTCTATCGACCAAATCTTTAAAAAAAATAAAATAAAAATAAAAATAAAAAATAAAAAAAAAGGTCTATAACCAAAATTAAAGAATCCAAAGTATTTCGAAATTCAGTACGGTTCAATACAGAACTTCGAAAACTTTGGAGGGGTTATGTAGATAGAAAAAAAAAATGCTAAGTGAGCACACCCGGGTTGCTAAGTGGGCACACCCGCTGGTTGCCGCGGGATGCAACCCGCGGAAGCACCCGCGGGTTACATCCCGCAGGAACCCCCGCGGGATGCAACCCGCTGAAACACCGGCGGGTTGCATCCCGCGGGAACCCCTGCGGGATGCAACCCGCGGGTGCCCTCGTGGGTTGCCACCCGCGGGTGCCAACCCGCGGGGGCGATCCCGCGGGAGCGATCCCGCAGGTGCCAACCCGCGGGTTGTTTTCCGTTGTTTTATTTCCTATTTTGATACTGATATCCCGTAATCCGCTTTTTCAGGAGGAATCGAGCCGGATTTCAAGTCTCTTCGGTCTATAAAACGCAGAAATTTAACCGGAAAGGGGACTTGGGGATTAGAGGGGACTTTTGGATTGGGGGGAGATCCTTTCGGGAAGAGTCTAATTTTCCAGAGTCCAAAAATCCAGAGAGGAGTTCCGCAATTCAGAGAGATCGCAATTCAGAGAGATCGGATCGTCAACGGAGTACAGAAATAAAGCTCCACCACTGCCAGACCCACAAAAATAAAGGGGAATCGAAATCAATCGATCTCCATTCTTGTAATCTCGATTTTCTATTTTGTAATTTTTCTTTTATTGCTGTAATTCAAAATTAAATTGGCATATAAAGGAAGATTCAATTTTTCGGGCAAATAAGGATCTACATTCGATTGATCATGACTCGGATCTAAGTACTGGCGCCTGGTTTCAATCCCTGACAGCCAATATGGTTTCAGCCGCACCAGAAAGCGACGAGGAACCGATCGATGTTCAAGATGATTCCTGGGCTAAGCATATGGACACTCTCTGGGATGTCCGCTTTGAACAGTGTGACCCGCCCACAGAGGATAAGCTAGTACAGGTCAACATGGGAACGGACGAGAATCCGAAGCCCATCTTCATAAGCGACACACTAACTCTCTTAGAAAAAGAGAAACTTATATCTCTTATCAAAGAGTATATAGACGTGTTCGCATGGAGCTATGAAGATATGCCCGGTCTTGATCCTCAGATTACCACACACCGGCTAAATATTAAAGAGGATGCCAAGCCAGTTAAACAACAGCAAAGGCGCTTTCGACCAGAATTAATGGAGGCAATAGTCGCTGAGGTCAATAAACTCATAAAATCATGATTTGTCCGTGAAGAG
The DNA here is from genome assembly GCA_036321105.1 of Dracaena cambodiana. Lineage (NCBI taxonomy): Eukaryota > Viridiplantae > Streptophyta > Magnoliopsida > Asparagales > Asparagaceae > Dracaena > Dracaena cambodiana. The sequence goes on from JAYEPQ010000012.1 coordinate 42,337,118, forward strand.
CAACATCCTGATTGGGTGGCTAATATAGTGCCGGTTCGTAAGAAGAACGACAAGATCTGAATATGCATTGATTTTCAGAATCTGAATGTTGCATGCCCTAAGGACGAATTCTCACTCTCGATTACTGATGTTATGATCGATAACACCTGCGGATACGAGAAGATGTCCTTTATGGATGGTTTCTCATGCTATAACCAGATTAAAATGCACCCAGATGATGAAAAGCACACGGCTTTCAGAACGCCGCTGGGGGTATACTGTTATATAGTAATGTCTTTTGGATTAAAGATTGCCGGTGCCACCTACCAACGTGCAATGAGCATAATATTTAAAGAACATCTACGAAAAACGGTAGAGTGTTACGTGGATGATTTGGCGGTCAAAAGCAAGAACAAAGAGAATCATCTTCATGGCTTAAAAACAGTCTTCGATCTTATACGAAAACACCACTTGAAGATGAACCCTGCCAAATCTTTCATGCGGGTGTGCAACGGGAAATTCCTTGGGTTTATTGTTACCTCAGAAGGAATTTTCCTTGATCCTGAAAAAGTAAAAACGATCAATGAGATGCCGCCTCCTCTCAATCTTAAAGAGTTAAGGGGGTTACAAGGAAAACTGGCCTATATCCGGCGCTTTATCTCTAACCTATCAGGGCGATGCCAGCCGTTCTCCAGACTCATGAAAAAAGGGATTTCTTTCATATGGGATGAGGCATGTCAACAGGCATTTGACGGTCTCAAAGAATATCTCACGAAACCTCCCGTTCTTATGACACTGATCCCTGGACAGCCGTTCCTTATATATGTAAGGGCCATGGATGATGCTTTAGGAGCATTACTTGCTCAATATAATGAGCACGGCCATGAACACGCCCTTTATTACTTAAGCAGAATAATGATCGGGGCCGAGCGTCGGTATACCCCGATTGAAAAAGAATATTTGGCCCTAGTGTTCGCTGTTCAGAAAATGCGACACTATCTTTCAGGGCAAACAATTCATGTCATATCACGGGTTAATCTCTTGAAAATCTTGATGACAAAACCGGGATCCTTAAACGGCCGATTGGCGAAATGGGCATTATTGCTATCGCCATATGATATACACTTCGTCCCTCAGAAAGCAATGAAGGGACAGGCGATTGCCTATTTCTTAGCAGACCATCCAATTTGGTCCAACTCTAAACAGACGTCAGAGGTTAACACAACTAGCAAAGAACGACCATGGCAGATGTTTTTTTATGGTACTGCCAGACGATTTGCTGCTGGAGTGGGGGTTGTGCTGATATTCCCACATAAGCACATACTGCCTAACAGTTGCTCATTAATAGAGCCGTGCACAAACAATGTGGCAGAATACAACGCGCCCATTATTGGCTTAAAAATGGCTCTGCAACTGGGAGTAAACTATTTAGTGGCATATGGAGACTCTAAGCTTATCGTCAACCAAATGACGGGTGAGTATGAAGTCAGACATGAAGCCCTCATCCCCTATCATCAGCTAGCCATCGAGCTAGCAGGATATTTTGAGCAGTTTTATATCTATCATATATCTCGGAATGAGAACGTCTATGCAGATGCTCTTGCCGCACTAGCTGCAACATTGGCAATCCCGCCGGGTGAGGCTAAAAGTATCACTATTGGTAGCAGAGAACTCCATCCGGATACGGTATTCCAAACCAAAGAGGTGTGCCAGATAGGCTTAACTTTGGAATCCCGTGATTGGCGATTTCCATTTATAGATTACGTCCTATATGGGATATTACCAGAGGATCCAAAGGAAGCCGTCTCGATAAAGAGGAAGGCCCCGAGATTTTACTATGATCATACACTTCAAATTTTATATAGAAAGTCAAGTGATGGTCTCCTGCTACGTTGCATATCGAAGGCAGAAGCCAATGAAGTGCTGAGAGAAACGCATGATGGAGTGTGTGGAGCTCATCAGTCCGGTCCAAAACTCGGGGACCGCATAAGAAGGCTAGCATACTACTGGCCGAAGATGATTACAGAGGCAATGGCATACGCTAAACGATGCTATGCATGTCAGGTACATGCTAATTTCATCCATCAACCCCCAGAATACTTGCACAGTACCGTTGCTAGTTGGCCATTTGAGACATGGGGAATGGATATTGTGGGGCCCATAACTCCCCCGTCATCCAGAGGACATCGGTTTATCCTCGCAATAACTGATTATTTTTCAAAGTGGACCGAAGCCGTACCCATGAGAGTGGTAAAGATAACATATGTGATTAAATTCATTAAACATCACGTCATTTACCGTTTTGGCGTCCTCCGAAGGATCATTCATGATAATGGACCGCAATTCATCAGCCAGGGGTTCTCAAGATTCTGTGATAAGTTCAGAATCAAAGATATTGCTTCAACGCCATACAATCCCGCAGCAAATGGATTAGCCGAAACTTTCAACAAGACAATCATTAAACTCTTTCGGAAGTTCATTTCTTCTAACAAACGGGATTAGAATGAAAAGCTAGGAGAGTGTTTGTGGGTTTATCGCACCACCGTTCGCACCCTAATAAAAGCTACCCCTTTCTCCTTGGTTTATGGAAGTGAGGCCATTTTGCCTCTTAAAATCCAGATACCATCATTAAGAGTGGCCTTAGCCACAAAGATGACGACAGAAGAGCGCCATCAACAAAGATTGTGAGAACTAGAAGCGTTGAATGAAAAACGTCTCCGGACTCAACAACAAATTGAGTTGTAGCAAGCCCGAATCTCGCAAACGTTCAATAAGAACGTTAAACCAAGGACCTTTAAACAAGGAGACTTGGTTCTGGCTATTAAAAGGCCAATGATTCTAACCCACAAGACTAAGGGTAAATTTGAACCTAAGTGGGAATGACCGTTTATTGTGGAGACGGTATACTCTAGTGGAGCCTATCGCTTAATAAACCAAAATGGCGATAGGATGATGATGCCGATCAACGGCAAATTTTTGAAGAAATATTATGCTTAAATAAACCAGAATGATGACAGAGTAACTGTCACATCCGGTTCATAATCCCTAGAAGTATAACTATCCACTTGTTCAAGTTACGCATATGAGCACTTGAACTTCTTTATTAAGCTAAGGCACGTGCAATTAGGCGTTTCTGTCTAAGTTAATGATCCTAATTTGATCATCTTGGAGTGGACAGTTCAAGTTACGCAAATGAGCACTTGAGCTTCTTTTATCAAACTAAGGCATGTGCAATTAGGCGCCTCTGCCGAAATCTGATAATCATCACTCGATTATTTTGGCATATGCAGTTCAAGTTACGCATCAGAGCCTTGAATTGCCTCCATCAAACTAAGGCATGTGCAATTAGGCGCTTCTGTCTAAGTTAATGATCCTGACCGGATCATCCTGGTGTAAGTGTTTGAACATCTTCACCAAACTACCATTTAGCTCTATTCAATGGGCTTTACCGAGGTTAATAATTGTAACTCGGTCGGTATTAACAGTCAAAGTTACACAGATGAGCCTTGGATTGTTTTACCAAAATAATGAACTATTTTGATGACAAGTTATTTGTTGTGCAAGCAAAATTTTGAAGCCAACAGATAAAAGAATCAAGAGTTATCTTTATTCATAAATTAAAAGAATAAAGTTACAAAAGAATCCAAAGAATCATTAAGTTCTTTCTTCTATTACAAGTTCTTTTACAAAAAGAATAAAAAGAAAGGAAGTTATGGATCTCCCAAAAACTTCAACTTATTTGTCGTCTCATCGATAACTCGACGGTGAGACTCCTCCACGGAGTGTTGAGCTTGCCGACGCAAATCATCGTCATTTATTGCGAGTTGCTGGGTCAACCGGTGACGAGACTCTTCGATAGCGTGGCTCCTTATTATGCCCTCCTACTCGAGCTGTCCTTGTTGAAGGATCAACTCTTCCCGTTTCTTAACGGATTCTTTTAGCCGAGACTCGTTGGCTTCTAGAATAGCCCGAGCCTTAGCGATAGTCTCTCCGCCTCTAAGAATGGCGGCCTGACTCCCCTCAATTTCGACGTCCACTATCTCCAACCCCCTGAGAATGGACTCCTGATTGGCTCGTAGTTCCGCCAACTCCCACGACCATCCTTCCTCCTGTCGCCTCAACTCCTCTTGACGAGCTGTCAACTCTGCCCGTAGCCGCGCCAACTCTATTTCAGTGATCGCTTCCACGTCCGCTTGACGAACTGTGTTTAGCGTGTTCACCTGCTCTTCTAAAGCTTCAAGCGGGCCCGGTAAGGAGTTGTTCGGTCACATCCCCCAATCCTTTCAATATTATCCAGGTAGCTGGACAACATTGGACGTCCAAGATCAAGGAAATCTGTAACGCTCCATTTTCCGAAGGGATACGAAAACGGAGTGCGTTACCGGCGGGCACGTGTAAGTCAACGTGCACGAGGCCTATAAGTATGTAAAAGAAGAAATGAATGGAACTGAATACTAGTAATCAACCAGGATCTTGGAAGTTAGTCTACTGCCATACAAAGAGAAGATATACATGTCTAAGATAAGCAGCAACAAGTTCAATACTGATACAAAAGTTAGAAATAAAGTCCCAAATGGGTGATACATACCAACCAAAAATACAAAAGCGGAGATAAATTTATTGCTGCTCGGTCTGCTTTAGAAAGTACGGATCATGCAGTGGCGGATCCTTGTTCATATCTTCAGTACCTGAGCGTGTGGGGGAGCTCAGGGTCAAACCCGGCAAGTAAAATAATAAGTGCGGAGCGTGTAATATAAACAAATAGGTAAGATATGGATGTGGATATGTAACTATGCGCATGTGTGAAAAATATTAAATGATCAAGTAATGATATCAAGAAAGAATGTACATGCTATCAAGTATGGAGACTAATGGTGAATAACTAGACTTATATGATAGGAAGCATGCAATATGTACTAACAAGTAAAATATGAATTGATGTAAAAAGCATATGCACATGCATGGTGAACTAATTTGTGAAGAAATAGATCTGTATCGTATGTGATCGATATCAAGTACGGAGACTAATACATATCAAGTCTAGGTTAATATCATATTTTATTTTATGTTTTGAACTAAGTGGTGAAGAAATGGATCTGTATCGTATGTGATCGATATCAAGTACGGAGACTAATAGATATCAAGTCTAGGTTAATATCATATTTTATTTTATATTTTGAACTAAGTGGTGAAGAAATGACTCGTATTGTATGTAAACCACGCAATACAATTATGCATATAAACACATTAGGCAAGTGGGTACTAAATTTGTAAGGATAGGAATTAAATAGGCTTAACACTTTTATAACAATTAGTTTAACAACATATTGATTTTTTTAAATTCTTGTATGATTTCTTAGTATGGAAAGTAGCAAATTTGTTAAATCTTAGATATGTATATATATATATATATATATTTAAATATGGATTAGTATAGAAAGAATTATGACCTAACATAATATCTCGTATGAAAGAAATATTTTAACAATTTAATGTAGAAACTTATTTATTTGAAATCTTCGTTTTAAAACATGATTATGAATACATACATATATATATATATATACCTATGTTCTAATGGCAAGTGAAAAATTATTTAAAAATCATTGCATTATATATAAAGAACTTATATGGAAAATTCAAATGTATATCCAAACATGATGAATATTCATAAAGGTAGTATTTTTATAATTTAAAAATAAAGCATATAGTTTAACTTTACAACTTGTAGTTTAAGAATGAGAGATTATAAATAAAATGATAAATTCGATATATAAACATAGGGTAAAGTATAAAAAATCATATTTTTATTTTTTCTAGAATAATCATAGAGATTTTTTTGTATAGAGATATTATGTTTTTAAGTTTTAACAAATCAAGATTCTAAGTTAAGTATAAACAATTAGAATTAGAAATAAAACATGAGAGGGGATGTGATTTTACTTGCCTTGATAGGTTAAAAAAGGTAAGCCTATTTAGAGACTAAAGAACTTCTCTTTTTATTCTTTTTCTCCTCTTTTCTTCTCTTTTCTTCTTCTCCTCTTTTCTTCTTCTTCTCTTGAGTTGGACTAGAAAAAAATAAAAGGAAGAGATGAATAAAAATAAAGGAGAGAAAACAAATGAAAGGAGGGGAAGAAAAAGATATAAATAAAGGAGGGATATGGGGTAACATGATGGTTTGTCATTCTTGACCAAAGGACAAGTATGGTGAAGGAGGTATGGATGAATAAAAATAAAATAGGAATAGGACAAATGACTAATAATAATAGGTTATTAAAGTTGTTTAAAACTATAATTTCAAATTAAACTAACCCAAATAAAGTCAAACTTCATCTTTACAAGTCAAAAGAAGAGAGACTAGTAAAAATATGTGTAGGATCCACCGGTGATTAAAATAATATTATTTTAAGTGACTCTTAAAAATTTTAAGAAAATCACAAAAATATAGAAAAATAAGACAAACACAACACATTCATTTTGGGATTAATCTGATATCAAGAATATAAATTATAATGAAATTAGGTTGTTACATTCTATCCTCCTTACAAAAAAATTTCGTCCTCGAAATTTAATTTTTTTTTTTACTGATTGGAGTAATAATATATCAATCAATCGATAAGAATTTGGTTATTGAGAAAATAGTTCCAATCAGAATATAATTGAAAACTAACTTGTCATACTATCTAAACTAGTGGGATAAATAATCTAAGATATATAATAGAAAAAAAATATCATAAGTCTCACTTATTAAGATCCTTGCGAATAGCTGCAATAATTGCCTGCAAATCAATTATTGCCACGCCAATAGATAAGACTCATTATAGCGAAAGCATACGATTTTAGTCGAAAATCAACTATGGAGTATCTCTTAAATCCGCTTGTTAAAGTTCTAATGAATGACTGTAATTGTTGTCGACTGAGAATAAACCTCTATAATTACCACGTCAACTCAATAGGACTCGAACAGCAGAAGTACAAGACTAGGTACATAGAAAATCAAAAGATATATATGGTATGGATAAAAGAAGTAGGCAATATAGAAAATTAACTAATAATAGGACCAAGATAAGATTTCAGATCAAAGAAAATTTTGGACATGTTTATATATGGCAGTAGTCCTAAAAACATCCTAAATTAACCTAGAGCTCTGATACCACTCGGTAACGCACTCCGTTTTCGTATCCCTCCAGAAAATGGGGCGTTACAAAATCTCTTCCGTCCAGAATCATCCGAATACATCTCCTTAGCAACCGCATAAAATCATTAACACTGTGGTTGAAGAATTCTTCGAGGGGATCCACAGTGTCTATGTTTAAAACAGGCAGCGCTAAGGAAGATGTCACCGAGGGAGGAGTGGCATCCATTGGAGTTGAGGAAGAAGAAGCTTGTCCCTGTACCAGACTTATTACATGCGGGGCCAGTAAAGCTAATAAAGACTTGGCAGAACTGGGAACTCGAGGCGAATTATTACTAGTACAGATCACTCGAGCAGCGCCACCAGCAGGGGTAGACGATGGAGTGTTTTCACCCGAAACTCCTCCTGTGACGGAAGTGACTTCGAACGAGAACTTCAAATTCTCTTCATCCCCTGTTGGCGGATGACTTGGGGCTGGAGGAGTCACCAATGTCTCAACAGCCATTATTGTCGATGACGTTAATATCGCTGGCTGAGAAGTAGGGGGCACACCAACTACAACAGGGAAAGTCCCCTCGGAGCTAACAGGTGGAGTTGGAGACGGCAGACTTGGAGATGGGGTAGCCTCTCTTGCTGCGGCCACGACAACGACCTCTGTCCTATCATCACTCCCGAGCGCATCAATTGGGGGAACTGAAGTAGGAACAGAGAGGGGAGCTGGCGTGAAATAATCCATGCCAAACTCCTTCGCCGAACTACCCAGACCACCTACTGAGCCGGTGGTGCCAGAATAGTCGACCAGCTCCTCGGACTCTACCCTGATAGTTGAATGCATAGGAGAGTGGATCTGACTACCTGCATCTCAGAAAAGCAAACAAGGAGTGTTACATATAATATAAAAAGGAACAGAAGATAGAATATAAAAGTTAAAAGAATCATACCAGGAGACACAAGTCCTGTGGTTGGACTTGAAGGAGGAGCCGTCGTTATCTCTAAGAGTACACCCGTCTCGCCACCCAAAGGTTGCGTCATAGTGTACTCGGCTGATTCTTGAATTGGCAGGCGAACCGCAACATCAGAAGTTTCACGGGCGTTAGGGATTTCACCAGGCGCATTCTCCTCTGTCGACTCAGGTGGCAGGGTTGAGGCCAACAAGTCCGAAGCAAACTTGATCGCCGCCTCTTGAGGGCTAATAGGGTCCCCGGAGCCAATTTCTTCTTCTTCTTGGCCGGTCCTTCTCTCGGGGCTCCGTGGCGTTTGACGGTCGGACTCCGAGAACGAGTGACCATGGGTTGGGGAGCACCTCTAACATCAGCGTCGTCATCATCACCATCATCGTTATCAGAGTCGCCAATATCTGACGGGTCAACCGCCGCGCCAAGGAACTCGTCCATTCCTTTCACTCTTACTCTTTTAGCACCCTTGCGGTTAGAGTAAAATGCTTCTATTTCTTTGCAACAACTCCGGTTGATGGAGAAGTTGGGCACGTCAGCATTGGCAATGTTGTACCACGTGCAGAAGCTAAGAGTCATGGCCAGCTCTGGCAACTTCTGAGGCAGGACGAATTCAGCCCCGGTTCCACCAGCTACAAAATGGAACCAGCTGCGGGCGCCTTCATACAAGTTCCCCTCATAGGCCAGCTTCTTGTTTAGGTTACCCACATAAAGTTGAGAGTACCCAAACTGACGAGCGAAGCGGCTCGGGGTGTACGGTTCAATATGACACACGGTGTCTTGGCGATACACCAAGTGCCCCAGGCGAATATTAAGGAGCCACCAGAACGCTCTTGAGGATAAGATAGTGAAATTATCTGCCCCCACAATATCCTTGAACTTCGACCCATATTCCCCACCAGGAAAATCTGGAAAACATCGGAAGATCTCGTAATTTTGATGATTGCGGAGCGTCTTCCGGATTTGCAACATGTAATGACTTTTCCATGAAGAGCGTTCGTATAGCTCCACAAGGAAAGGCTTGTCAGTAGGGGGGTGTTCGGCCGCACTCATTAAAGAGGGGCAGTGCATGACAAGCCACGCCATCAGATATATGTAGGGCATCTCCACCCTGGGGTTTGGGGTTTTCACCTTGGCAGTCTCCTTTGACTTGCCTTTTCCTTTTCCTTTTCCCTTGTCGGCAGGAATAAAATCATTGCAGAGCGCTCGTAGTCCGCTCTGTAGGTTGCACACCATGGCGGGAAGGAGTCCGAAGGGTCGGCCGTATGCAAGTAGAACTGTTGGATATACCACGTTCATTGCAATTGCCTCTTTTGGCAATGACGGCACGACGCACCTTTTCAACCATAGCATCAAGAACCCAGCAATAAGACCTCTATTGGATACTGGAAACTGAGCTTGGTAGTGAAAACTCTTGAAGATGGTGTCAGGACTGAATCCACCTTCGTTGGATTCAACAGTATAAAATATAGTGCGTGTCTTGGTAATGCGGCGATCGATCTCCTTGACGTCAACAGGAGTATAGCTATGGACTGTTGCCGAACTCTCTTTGGAGTTTAAGTTGGCAAAAAGGTAATCGGTCCATTTCTTATGACCAATACCCTGATTACGCACACCTGCCATCTCGGCGCAGATACGATAATGGCACATCATCTCCCAGTAGGTGGCATAGATGCGCTCGTCCCTCACCATCAGCATGTTCAATTCTTCGGTGGTAGGGATGTACTCTTCATAGGGGACTTCGCCCATTGATAACCCAGACACCTCAAACATCTCATGGAGAGCAAACTCCAGCTCACCCACTGGTGTAAAGAAAGTGCCAGACTCAGGGTTATACATCTCCAAAAGACTAAAGAAGTGATAGGCACTCTGAGGAATCCTGAATTGAACATTTCTGATAGCTTTGAATAAGCCGATCTCTCTCAGAACTGGTTCATGGGAATCCAACATGTATTGGACGAGGCGGGCCCACCACATGTTGCCAGAAGAGTAGACCTAGCCGGATTTTCTGAAATCATTGGCTGGGTATTGGCCTTCTTGCGCCATGAACTCACTTAGGAAAGTTTGTGCGCGAATTGGGACCTCTCCTACTGGGTGCTCCTTAGTGATTCTTCCCGGAAGCAACCCAGTGATACATCTTATGGGACCATCTTGGTAAGCCCCGTGTGCGCCCAACTTGCCTGTAGGGACACAATTGTACTCCTGGCTCAGCCCCCACTCTAACTCACGATGCATCGCCAGTCTCTGAAGATAAACTAAAGGATAGCTACGCTCCATCTTGGGCAGAAACATTAGCAAATCACCAGATTGGTAAAGCCACATGCACTCCTCTTCAAAGAGGACCTGGTCTGATTGCCCCATTGCATCTCCAAACAGAAACGCGGGCTTCTCCAAAACTTCCTGGTTGGTGGCCTCGAAGGCAGCATCAATTATAATCTCTTGTGCAGTGGCAGGGTGATACCGGATTAACTTCTCCCTGCGCTCCCTCAAGCCTGGCTTGTATGCAGCAAGCACGGTAGTGAAGCGGAATTGAGCCGTTAGATCCGCACCCCCAGCAAATCCAAAGTAGTGCCTATGGGGGAGAGTTTCCACCGAATACCTCACTGCAAAAGAAGAATTAAGAGTTAGAAAAAGTTTTACTAAAATTCAGAAAAAATTTCTAAGTGTAGAAACGCGGAGCTAAAAATGACTCCGCGCGAAGCTAAAAATGACTCCGCGCGAAGCTAAAAATAAGCCCGCGCGAAGCTAAGGTGATAGCCTCGCATTTTTATAAAACGCGAAGCTAACAAGTAACTTCGCGGAGATATGCAAAACGCGAAGCTAATAGCCTCGTGTTTACAAACGCGAAGCTAAAGTTCACAGCCTCGCGTTTAAACGCGACAGCTAGTAAAAATAGCCCCGCGTTTATAAACGCGAGGATAACGCGATAGCTTCGCGTAGAAGAAGACCATAGGCCTTTCTTCTTCTCCAAGCCGTACGGCCGGAAAACGACGATCTCGCCGGTGATAGAAGCAATTGGCCAATCAAAACCGAGCCAAATCACTCCAAAATTGTTCTAAAAAGTCCAAAAGTTGAGATTTTTACCTCCAATAGGCGCGGCATGAACTGACTCATCGTTGTGACCGCTGCCCCGGCCGCTACCGCCGCTGCTAGCGCCGACTGCCGATGGAGAAGTGGCGCGCGATGTCGTGGTCTTCTTGGGTGTCATTGATCTTGAAGAAATCGGAGAAATCGACGGAAAATTGAGGGAAATTCGGTCGGAAAACACTCGGGTTGCTAGTCGCCGGTCGTCTGGATTGCCTGAGTTTTTGGAATTCTTGAATTCTCAAATGAAGTGAGGAAGAAGAAGAGTTAAAAACTCTATTTAAATGAGAAAACCCGTCTCTTGGTATTCGGCGTGGGAATCGGAGCAGTTACCTATTAAAACGCGAAGCTATTAGCTCCGCACAAGTGAATAAAACGCGAAGATAACTTGGTATTTTAACTCCGCGTTTCAATTTGAAAATCCAAAGTATTTCAAAATTTACTAAATTCTAGGCCATTTTGAAAACTTTGGAGGGAGTTCTGTTGGCAGTGAAAATTTCTAAGTGAATAGGATTTTTCACAACAGAACGCGACGCTAACTCTGTAGCTCCGCGCCTGGCTGTTTTAGCCCTGCGTATGAGTAAAACGCGGAGCTAATCAATAGCTCCGCGTTCTGGTCTCTTAACTCCGCATTTTGATGCGATTAGCTCTGCATGAGCAGATAACCAGAATCTTAAATTGATCGAGATTAAGATTTGGGCTTATCCAAATACCCAAATTAAGTCCGATCAGAACTCTAAAATTAAGATATTTAAATCAAAACTAAGATATTTGATTGGAATCCTTGATGAATACAAATTCTATTTAGATAGAAACTCTCATATCATCCTAAGGCTATAAATACCCCTTTGAGGAAGCCCTGGGGATCTTTTTCGAGCATCTTAGAGAATTCGAGTTACGCGTGAGAGCCTTGAATTCGTGAAGAGCAAAGAAGATCAAGATTCAAAAGTCGGCCGGCATCTTCTTTATCAAGAGTAAGAAGACCATCGTCGTCAGATCGTCCAAAGGAGCTACTTCGATAGATCCCATCGCCATATAGATCCCACGATATATTGTAAAAGAGAGCGATAGATTATAAATCCTCTCGTTTGTTCTTTTTCTTTTGTTCTCTTTCATTGTAATCTAAGTTGTATTCAATGGAATGAAAGCAACAAATTTCTGCTGCGAACATCTCCTGGCTGTGGCCTCTGCTCGCCAGTGGCCTTTGTTTCAGATGGATGTGAAGAATGCATTTCTGCATGGTGATCTAGCTGAGGAGGTCTATATACCAGCCCCCTCAAGGGTGTTTTCATCCTCCTGGTAAGGTTTTGTCATCTTAAGCGTGCCTTATATGGGCTCAAGTAAGCTCCACGCCCCTAGTTTGCCAAGTTTAGTTCCACTATTGGGTAACTTGGTTTTGCCTCAGCCTCAGCCCACATGACTGATTTGTTTACTCATCATATTGATGTTGGTATCACTATTTTGCTCCTTTATGTTAATGATATGATTATTACTGGTAATGACACTTCTAGTATTATTGAGCTTAAACAGTTTTTATGTCAACATTTTGAGATGAAGGATCTTGGCTCTCTTCGTTATTTTCTGGGCTTGGAAGTTACTTGTATATTTGATGGCTACTATTTAACTCAGGCCAAGCATTCTTCTAACCTTCTTTCTCGTTCTAGCTTGACTGATTGTAAAATTGTTGATAGCCCTCGAGTCTAGCGTTAAACTTCGTGTTACTGACGTTAAGCTTCTTTCCGATGCTATCTTATATCGACAACTTGTTCGGAGTTTCATCTACCTTACTGTTACTAGGCCAGATATTGCTTATGCCATGCATCTTGTTAGCTAGTTTATGGCCACCCCACGCACTATTTATTATGTGCAGTTTTTCACATCTTGCACTATGTGAAGAATATCTTATTCCATGGGCTCTATTTTTCATCTCGCTCTTCATTGCAATTGCAGCTTTACTCTGATGCTGATTGGGTTACCATACTGATTGGACAGGTAATCCTACCGATCGATGATTCACCATTAGATTTCTTTTTTTACTGGATGAGTCTCTTATTTCCTGGTAGAGTAAGAAGCAGACTGTTGTTGCTCGATCTAATACCAAAACTGAATATCGCGCTCTTATTGACACTACTTCTGAGTTTCTTTGGATTCGTTGGTTTCTCCAGAATATGGGCGTGTCTCAGGACTCGAGTATTCCTATTTATTGTGACAATCATAGTGCTATTCAGATTGCTCACAATGATGTCTTTCATAAGCGCACCAAGCACATTGAGATCGATTGCCATTTTGTGCGTCATCACCTACAAGCAAACACTCTGTCTTCTCTCGGTTTCGTCGACTGATCAGCTCGCCGATATTTTTACCAGGGCTCATTCACCTAGTCGTCATCATGATCTCGTTTCCAAAATAAAAATGGTGTCTTCCAAACCTTCTTGAGTTTGAGGGGGATATTAGCATATCTCATGGTATATCATAAATCCTCTAATATTGAATAAATCCTCTAATTTATTAGAAAATCTCATGATATCTTCCTAACTTAGTATATGTGACTAATCTCTCTAATCAATTTATTAAAGGATCTCGTGATATCTTTCTAACTTAGTATATTTGATTAATATCTCTAATTAGATAGATTATGTGATTGAGGATTTTATGTAATTAGTATCAATTTGTATATTTTTTTATTTTTTATGTTTGTCACCTTCACCTATAAAAGGATGATCATTGTACAGTTTATTAATATCTCAGAATACAAATCTATTCTTTATTTTCTCTCTCAGTTTATAGTTTTATCAATACGTAACTGAATTATATCATTATTTTTTAATCATACTTATTAAAACTACTTTCACAAAGAAATTTTATCCAGCAAAGAAAACACTTGGTGACTCCAATCTGACTTGGATGATGGCTCGATTTTAACGACTAGAACATTGTTGAATAACTCTCCTAACCCTTCTTCGAGTTTTCAGTCCTCTCTCAAGTTCTCTAGCAATGACCGCAAGTCCAGCGATGAAAAAGACTTCATCCACGACCTTCTCGACCTTTCATATTCTCTCTCTTAACAATAAACTCTCCACAACATCTATCCTTTCTCAAGACCTCTGCGGTCTCGGAATGACGGTTAGTTCTCCAGCGACAAAGAAATACTTATGGTTATTATAAGCTTATTATTATTGCAAAATTATAATAATTTATGAGGATGAGTGTAAAAAGTTAGTGAGAAACTTGTTAGAATAGTTTTTATTAGTTTTGGAATATTTTTATATTCTTTTTCATATTTTTAAAATTATTTTCCTGCTCACGAAATTTTTTGTATACAGTTTTATTTTAATTTAATTAGATTAATAAAAAATTTATGTAACTTACGTTATGTGTTAGCCTATATGCAACATGACCTAACATAAACAAAAAGTTGTAAGTTACCACTATTTTCGACATTACTTTGCAGCTTTAGTTTTATGAATCAGTTATGCTTAACGCATATCTTTTATATTTAGAAGAATCATCTTGGTTTAATCCATGATAGTAGAAGATTATCACATTAAAAATTTTATGACCCAACAGTCTCAAGACATGCATATTCATGATATCAAATATGCATGTGTGCGTATGCTGGACTCCTCCATTCATGAGTGCCATTTCTTACTTCAGACCTAGTGAAATTTATAGCTACAACTTCCATGATGGCCAGTTTTTGCCTAATCCATGATAAGCTTTTATTTGGTTTCTTAGTGGACTTAGTTCAAACTGGGCGACTGTATGTGTTTTGCTAGTGCTAGGTAATTCTAGAGAGTAAAGGCCAAATCTGAACTGTATTTAAACATAGAGAAAGAAAGATAAGGAGGTATCAGATGAATTCCTTATCTTGATTGATAGATAGTATAGGTAGACATTTCCACCACTTCCTTTATTCTGTTAAGTTTGCTAATTTTTTTTTTGTGCAGGAGGAAATCCTTAACAAAAGAAATTCTTCAGATCAAAACTCTAAAATTAGGATTGGACCAAACATCTGGTCTAAATACTTGGTCTATATGACAGCAGAGTAAGTGTCTAGGCATGCTAGAATTAATTATAGGTGTCAGAGACTGACAAATTTAGGTTCTCCATTTTCGATGAAGTGGTCAATGCTATGCTTTGCAACAGTACTGCATTTTACATGTTATATATTCTCTTTTCACTCTAAAGATATCATAGAATCATGTATATTATGCTCATTGGTGCTTATTCTTGTTATTGGCATACCATCTACCATACATCATCCAGTTTGGTGGCCAATTTGCACCTCAGTAGTGTACAACATGCGGAATTGACTTGGTATCTAGGCTATGTGCAAGCATAGGTGTTGAATAAGGAACACATCAGTTTATAAGGTGGCCTATCTTTCTTGAAGACATTCCCGGAACCAAATTTTTATATACTATTGCCTTTGTAGAATTGCAGTCACATGCCAGTCTTATTGTTACCACCAAGCATGGTACTACTCTTTTAGGGCTCTGTTTGTTTCATTGCATATGCAATGCACTTCTAAGTGCACTTGAAAATTTTGAAGGGAATATTCAGATTTTGGAGGGGATTTCAATTTGCCATGCCAAGGTTTATATCGAAAACGGTATTGGTATTGGCTGATAATTAGTGGAATTAAAAATAACAATATCGGACATATCGTATGAGCAATATCAGAAATATCGACAATATCGGACCAATAAAGTGTATTTCAAAACTAGATACAATATATGTGATATACATCGGTGTTGTCCGATATTTAAAACTTTCTGCCATGCAAAATTTAAAAGTTGGTTCAATTTCAACCACTAATATGTACAGGAAATTGAAGTTTCTTTTAAAATTTTAAAATATCCCACCATTTTTCACTTACAAATTCTATTTGCACATTCAATAAAACAAGCAAGCCCTTAATCATGTATAGTAGCAATTGTTGAATTACAAACACAGACTGAAGGTCTGAGTTCTCAGAACACATGCATGATACAAACAGTACTTCTTGAGATTTGGCCTTTATATTCTTTACATCAAATTTTATGCTCGACACAAAGCCAAGCAAACCAAGTATCCACATCTATTCATATATTAGATGGCAAGGGAACACATGCAGTTAACTTATTCATTGATCCATGGAAGACTTTATGGGTTTCTTTCTCGTGTCATGGTTGACTAGGAACCAAATGCAGCCTACTCATTCAATTAGTTTGTAGAAGCTTTCTTAGATGTACTAGGTTGAACTTGTGTCTTTGTTGTCCCTTAGAGTCTCGTGATGTCAAAAATATGAGAGGTTGCTGAATACCAAGTAAGCAAGAATAAGAGTGGCAAGGAGCAAATAGGAATAGAAAGATGGAAAAGTAATGCTTCTCTAAACAATAGACACAACAACAGAAAGAAGAAGAATAAGAATGATGAGCTTTTTGTGGCAAGAGCATATATTTGGAGTAAAATGGTGGTTAGGATCATTGTGTTGTCTAATTTTCTTTTAAGCTCCAAGTTTATATTTGTCATTAATTCGTTAATAAATTAGTTTAAAGTCTCTCTCTTTTTTTCCTTTCCTTTTTGTTCAACGCATCAGCCTTAAAAGTAGCAACAAATTTGATAGAGGGGATACAAGAAATTAACTCACAGAAGCTTTTAGGAGATGTATTACCTGATTTCTTAATTTATTACAACAGAAGCTTCATAGTTAAAAGATAAATTCTAAATTAGTGCCATCTCATATTTCGTAGAGCTATTCCCGAAATATTAAAACTTGATAGCCTTTTCTATTTTATATCTGTACTATTTTGAATCACCTTTTTAGAGCACAACTACCCATTTTTTGTCAGAATTATCATGGCTACACATGCTTCTCTTCAAATAAGTCTGTATGCTTTCAAGGGGCAAAGTACACCATTCTTTGGAGGTCTATTCTTTTGTTTGTTATTGGACTTGTACCGGGGATTTCCTGCAATCCACTCCATCTCATTACCACTGTGCCGAACCTCACTGGTTGGTTTTTGCAGTTAATAAGGAAATGGGTAAAAACTGCTCCCTGAAAAATTGTCTGCCAATCTGACATCAGCTCCATTGGTACCAAATCCCTGAAAGAGAAACATTCTGGGCAAGATGGGGCCCTGCCACATAACCTGGTAGATCAGGTAGCAGGAAGGAAAACCTGCTTCATGGTTTTTTTGGATTAAATCAGTGAAAGAGCAAGTGAAAATTTGTTGTAGTATTAGTCCCAAGAAATTATGATATGCATCTACATTAAGTTCTTAATTCCTAAAACATTGCTGGATATTTTTTTTGTTATTTGATTTCCACCGTTAAATAAAATAAAATAAACACATGCACACACATGCACATGACAATGAAAAATTTCTCTTCCTGTTCACATGAAGTATATGTATTATTCTTCAGATGTATTGTCAATATTCCCAGGTATATATCTCATGTATGACAATGTGGATAGACGTAGGACCAACTTAATTTGAAAGTTTAGTTCATATAGGATATGCTTCGATCTTTCTTGTTCTTTACTTGTCAAAAGCATCTCTGGGCCAAACTACATCTACATTGTTTTCGGGATCTCTATTGGGGATCTTGGTTCAGTTATTTTTTGCAGAGAAGCTCCCTGAAGAATTGGAACAAAGGTTTTCTTTTTTATTACCATGAGCAGATAAAACGATTAAGAATTAGCAAAAATAAAAAGCTAAAGAGAGAAGATAAAAAGATTAAGTTCCTTTTTGTTCATGTGAGAAGACATACTGGATTCCATATGTTTAAAAATACCATCTCGTGTCCAATTTGCATAGAGTATTTGTACTTTCAGATGAGACTAAAATACCGTGGTCAAAATATGATGCACTTCATAAAATTTATTTAATCACGTTTTTTTTTCCCTTGCAGAACGCGTGGGAGCAGAGGTGGTGGAATGTGCTTGTGTTATTGAATTGCCAGAGCTAAAGGTGAGACACTTGCCTTCTTATCTCACTGAACACAATGTATATTAGTCCTAGTTGCAAATATCAGTCTTTATCTCGTTACTTGGACAAAAATGAAAGCAACAATAGGAAAGGTCTGTACCACAGTTGTTTGATCGGGAGCAAGCTACATATGTTAGTAGAATGTCATAGACCACCTCTCTGTTGGGGAGAAATGTCGGGTCCAACCGGGAGTATGATGGGCATAAACACAAAGCTGAGAACTAGTCTGACCCAAAATCTTATATTGTTAGGTTAAGGTCCCAACTTTTTATTTAAACCCATAGACTTTTTTTGTCATATCCGATGTTGGCCTATATTCACATATGAACAATTAATAATTTCCTCCTTCATTGTGAGTATACCAACTTAACTTTAGTAACCATCCACGTGGAGGCAGACACGTGAGAAATCAAACCCAAACTTAACCGAACCAATTTAATTTGGACAACCATCCACATGGAGGAAGAACCTGACAGAAGAAGAAAAACCAGTCAACTCGGATATTCTTCACTGAGAAACGCCCTATTTTCTTGTTCCCGAGAAGGATTCGATCGAAACCTATAGAAGATATTGGTTGTTCAGATTGCAGGCCGACCCCCATCAGAGGCCAACATCGTCATGGGGCCAGGGAGAGCTCCGACGCTTTGCCCATCCGCCGACGTCATCCAGGTCCTGCAGCCATTACGTCGACGGGAGTCCTTGTCAATTTCTTGGAGCCATTGCTCAGGCGAATGATGGCCCAATGGATTGGCCAGGTCCTCTAGGATCTATGCTATCAGAACTGTCATGTTCCTTTCGTCCCAAAGCAACAGGTTTCGGAGCCGATCCTCTCAATGGAAAATCTCGACGCATGTTTCCGAACTCCAATTTCATCTCCCTGTCATTTCTGGTGGTATCACATCATCCAGAGAACACGTGCAATATTCGGACTGTATGAAGAGTCTTAACTCTCAGGATCATCTGTATCAATTGACAACTTTCTGTGGTCTACGTCCTTTGCTGTCTTTTGACAGTCCTCAAACACCTAGGAGTCATTGAGATGAAGTGTTGCTTCTGGGAAAGCGTCGTGACCTTAACGACTAATGATGCAGAAATCAGCTGATGAGACTCATGGAGAAAGGAATGAAAATCAGAAGGGTGTTTACACCTCCGAGAAATCGACAAAAGAATGCTTCTCTTTTTTTAGAGAAGTACGTCGAACGACGTCCATCTCTCGCCTGACAAATGTATTGAAAGAACCACCGATGAATCTCTTATCTCTGTTGGGGAGAAAGGTCGGGTCCAACAGGGAGCATGATAGGCCTAAAAATAAAGCTGAGAACTAGTCTGACCAAAAAGTTTAAGCTGTTAGGTTAAGACCCCAACTTTGTATTTAAAGCCATAAACTTTTTTTTGTTATATCCGATGTGAGACTATACTCACATATGAACAACTCACAATCTTCCCTTTCGTTATGAGTATACCAATTTAAATTTGGTAACTATCCATGTGGAGGCAGACATGTGGGAAATCAAACCCAAAGTTAATCCGACCAACTTAACTTTGGCAATTATCCACATCGAGGCAGACATGTGGGAAATCAAATCCAAAATTAACTCGACTAATTCAGGCTTCAAATATCGGCTGCACTCTCTCTTAGGCCACAAGTTGGACCATTGACCCAACGACAATTTGGTCCGAATCTGGGCTCTGATACCACTTATTGCGGAAAACAGATATCTTACCCACACAAATAGGCATCCAAAATAGTATCACACAAGAACTAATGACAGAAAATAAAGAAACTAATGCAAATAAGAGAAAATACAAAATTTAATGAGGTTCGGTAAATATTATCTACGTCTTCGAGCGCCAACAATCAATCAACTATCACCAAAGTTTCAAATTATAAAAATCTCTGACAAATTGGAAAGTCCCCCAAGAATAGGAGAATTTTTCTAAAACCAAAAATTACAATTTGAAAATTTTCAAATTTGAAAACTTCCTAAAATAAAATCTGTTTTCTCAGAACAGTGTTATAAAACAACTAATTGTTTTTGGATCTTTTGGGGAGAAACGCCGAGTCCAACTGGAAGCACGATGAGCCTAAATACAAAGCTGGATAGATCTATGACAAATTGGAAAGTTCCCTAAGAATAGGAGAATTTTTCCAAAACTTAAAATTATAACTTGAAATTTTTCAAATTTGAAAACTTCCTAAAATAAAACCTGTTATGATGGGTCTAAATACAAAGCTGTTAGGTCAAAACCCCAAATTTGTATTTAAACCCATAAACTTTTTTCGTTCTATCCCATAAATTTCAAAGTTCAAACATCGGTTTCACTCACCTGACAACAACTTGGTCCGAACCTGGAGCATGATGGGCCTAAGTATAAAGCTGAGAACCAATTTGATTCAAAAGTTTAAGTTGTTAGGTCAAGGCCTCAAATTTGTATTTAAACCCATAAACTTTTTTTGTCATTTCCATGCTGAAACCGCCGACAGGGGAGGGGATTGAGGAGCAGACTCGACGATTCAAAGATGAGACGACGGGTACCCACTCAGCTGTATAGTCCAACTGGTAGATTCCCCTCTCGATGCCGACCCAAAAAGAAGTGACGGAAGAAAAGGTATAGTTCGGATCTCGCTCCACGTGATGGTAACCGTCATCCCGAAGGTGCAAAGCTGGCTCTTCTGCCTAGTCTCGAAGCCGATGCACAGTCCCGCCCACCCGACGATCAACCCGAGAGCCTTTGATGAATTAGTAGCGCTTTCTGGAAAAACCCCCTTTAGGGTCACAGGTCGCGTTGGGTTGGCTACGAAGCCTTTCTCTGGAAGCCTTCGACAAAAAGCTACAGCCATCCCGCAGACAGATCTCGTATCCATCGTTCACATACAGTTTGACTCTTCCGATAACAGAACCGGTATCAACTGACGCGAAGAAAACAAAAGAAGATCGTCGAAGGCTACGACGACCGATGTGGGACTATACTCATATATGAACAACTAACACTCTTCTTCCCTCCCTCTCTCACTAGAGGACATCCACAACTCTTGCTTTGGATCTTGGCTTGGAGTCGTGACACTGCCATTTTAATTGCTGTAGATGATGAGCCCTGTTGTCTGAGTTCTTAATTTGACCCTGATCCTATCATTCAAAAAATTCTATATGTTGTTTCTAAGCTCCAATGGTTAAGCTGGTGAACATATAAGGTGGAATGCCTTGATAGATTTGACTTACTTGCGCTCAGCTGTAGCACTGTTCCGCTCAATTTATATAGTTCTTCCATATATCTAATCAACTTAATGTAAAAATCTACCAATTCTAGAGTACTCTCCTAGTTGTCCTTCCCATTTTGTAGTTGTATGTCATGGTCATTATATCTGACTTCAATTAAATGTTCTCGTGTGTAAATACATTAATACAATGAACCTCCAATTACCTCCTTCAGCCATCCAATATTCCACCCTCCACCCAACTTCCCCATCCACATGCTGAATAATTGTAGTTCACTATTTAATTAGGAATGTGCACAATTGTGACATTAATTACATAAGTACATACATGCAATAAGGCAATGGAAAAGAAAAGCAAATGTATTTGGAGCTTCTTACAATTTAATCCAGTGTCATCGTTGTCCATGGTTCATGATATTTTATAGTGCATGATTCAATGATCCAAGCAAACGAGTTTTTCTACTAGTTTTGGTTTTAAAGGGCATCAAACGAGTTCTACCACGGATTCAAGATTATCATTCTAACAATGTAAGTTCCTACCCTTGCAAACTCTCATCTGTATGTTTGGTTCACCCGTTTTTGTTTCCCCTGCTCAGTCTGCTCGTACATAGGAGAACTTTGTTTATCATTTCCGTGAGGTGTTGACCAATGTCAAAGTAGTGCACTTATGTTTATTAAACAAGTTCTGTTGAGCTCATAAAACTCAACATTTGCAATTTGAGATCTATTGGTAATCTTCCTGCAACTTTTTCTTCAATTTCTTGCCTTATTACTTTGCAGTACCATACTTAAACTTCACCTTTTTAATAGTATGTTGTGTGCATAACGTCTGAGTATCTCGCTAATGCAGGGCCGTGAGAGATTAGGAGATAGACCACTGTTCGTTCTTGTAGAAGCTGCTTGATGTGGTTGCAAAATTTGTGAAAGGAAGTTCTCCCCCTGCATTTGCCTATTGGGCTCCATCACTGTAACAAAATAATATTCAAACTAAGTTATTCTTATATTGCTTTTTGATTGCATGAGAAACATGATGAAAGCCTCTCATTTTGAAAACATTACTGGGGTCTATGAGTTCGACTTCGTTCACTGTAATTGGAGGTTCATTGTATTATTGTATTTTCAAACGAGTAAGTACTGTATCTGTATGGCACGTCGTCTGAAGATGAGGAGCAATTGTTAGGTAGTCCAATTAGTCGAAGAATGTTGTGTTTGGTTGTTTTTTGAGTTTGTACTTCATTAGTTGCAATTAAATAACTCTGGGTTGATTACTTAATTTTGTTAGCTCTCTATAAGAAGCTTGCCTGATCCATATAACATATTTGTTTCCTAATTCGCATGTTGTATTGTTATTCGATATCTGAATGTTTATTTGACATTGTGCATCTCATGTTGACAAAATTGCCAATTTTAAGGTTTTATGGTGAGCATTGAGGGAAATTGTTCTGTATTTTAACGCTACGTGTTGGAGGTTGCTTTGATATCATGTTGAAGTTTTTTCCACTGTACTAAAATTTCGAAACTGTGGTGAGAATTAGGAGAAATTGTTTTGTATTTTAACATAATAAACATGTTTGCTTCCTGTATTGATTCGATGGACGAATAAGCCATAGCGATATATTGATCACATTTTCAGTTTGGTTATTGTTATGCTAATAGTACTACCAATTCTCTATATTGCTTGGTATGGTTATGTCACTTCCTTGATAAATTAAGAAACTTGACTCGCTAGGAGGCACTTTGCATGCAATGTTTCATACAAAGCTGTGTTTTTTCCAAGCATAGGCACATGTTTTGTTTCCTTTTTCTATCCTTCGAACAATTTAAGGTCATGGCCAGACTTGAATGTAGATTTCACATTATAAAACTCTAAACATTTTTCTTGTTCTAATGGTTTTTGAATGCTTGCTCAAGTAAATAAACTAAATTATTTATGTTTTATGCTAAAAAGAAGTTTATTGATGACAGTGTCTGAGAGTATCATAAGGAAGTTCTAAAGACATTTTCTCTCAATATTTGTAGTTAGTTTTATACTTTCAACTGCTACGTTAAATAGATAGTTATTTTCTTTTTTCATAAATTCGAATAAAATCTAATGGAGATCCAAAACTGATCCAAACCCGACAAGAATTCAAATCCGAAAACAGACGGGTATTAAGAATATAATCCTGATTCGGGTATTAAGAATATAATCCTGATTCGAAATCGATTCTTACCAAAATAGGTTTAAAAAAAAAAAAATTGGACCTAATTCTCTACGGATTGGTATATAGATACAGAAACTTTAAATTCGACCCGATCCGATGCCACTCCTACTAACACTTTATCTTTATTACTTTACCTATATATATTTAAGTTTTACCTTTTTCTCATTTTGGAAAATTGAGTTCAACCTCAAACTTACATTTTGAAAAATTAAGATGAACGTCAAATTTACATAATAAATTTTTTTTTTTTTGCTACTTAAGACATATTAATACTTCAAATCAACTAGACATCCTCTCATACAGGAATCCCTCTTCACTCTTTCTCAATAAATTGAGAAATAATAAGAGTATGAAAACCCAAGTTCTACTTGGAGAAAGCATATTCTCAAGCGATCTAGTGTGCACACTTATTAGCCTCTCGCCAAGTGTGCTTAATATCAGCTTATGAGAAATTTGATAGCCGCGGCTTAATCAGTTAACTACTCCAGATTCAAAGACTTGGGAGTCCACAAAAAGTAAATGGATTAATTCCAAACAATTCCCTTCTAACAAAAGCTTGTAACCTGGCAACTCGGTCAAGCACTTACAGAGGGCACCTAACTTTGCTGTAGCTTCAATTTCATATGGAGACGAAGCTCAATGAAATTGTGCCTATGTGAATAGCAATCTCCCTTTCCAATCTCGCATCACAAAGCCAACAGTAGCTATTTTTGCAAATGAAGCAGGCGATCTTAACAGGTCGGATGATGAAAGAGGTGAGTCAACGAAGCTTCTGCAATCAATCTCCGAGAATGCAATCTTTCGAGCGTCGTGTAAACAAGCAGCACAAATATTAAGGGGTCGGGTTTAGACCCTCCGACGCTCAAGTTAGCAAGTTATAGATTATAAAGAAACTTTTCATGATGAGAGGGGAAAGAGATCCTAAGGTAAGATTATTTGGCCTATTTATAGGAAAAATGGAAGAGTGATTTGGTCATATTTATGGTGGAACCCATTCCCTTGGATAGGGGCCATCTGTTGGACATAATTAACAATTTATTTGTTCCCTTTTATGGGAAAGTTCTAAATATGCACCCCTTTCCTCTTAGAGCTTGTTTGAATGTTTGAAGTAGAAAAAATATAAAAGAAAACTAGAACTAGGTTTCAAAATGGAAATTTAGGAAGAGCCACTTTAAATATAATTCTAGTATTTCTGTGCTAAATCTTGTAAGTAAAAAGTAGATAAGGAAGTAGAAATAATATTATTTTATTATTTAATAAAATATCATAATAATAATATTTTATTTGTTACATGCACTAAATTGAAAAGTAATCATGAGAGGTGAATAAAATATACTATTTTACCTTGTTCCTAGATATTCATAAACTCTTCTCCTAAAAAATAAAGTGAAGAGAAAAGTGGAAGTAATATTGTCATATATGATGCACATCGTGGAAGTAACTTTCTATTCTCTTTTTGACCAAATAAACAATTGAAGTAGTGGAAGTAGTCTTACTTTCAATACTTCCATCTTACTTACATGCAAACAAACACGCCTTTAGTGATCACCAGCTTCCAAATGATTCTTTTTTGGGATTATATTAGAGTTCAATTCCCTACAATCTCCTTACTTTAGGTTTGCCAATCTTACCTTTAGCCTCGTCGGAATTCGAGTATTCAAAGTGGATACAGTAGACACTGAGTTATCCATTAAACACACTCTCAATATTTTGACCATATTTTTCTCCACACAAGTCCAATCAAGCGCATTTTGGTCTCATTGGAAAGAGAACTCAATTTCCTTAAATTTTCATATTAACCCTAATTCTGTCTCTAACCCCATTATAATTGTCCTTAAAATGGACCTTGTCTGCAGAGCTTCAGCTATGCAGAATCACTTAACTCTGCCAAATACTTTGCTCCGCCAAACACTTCACCAAATACTGCTTAATTTTGCCAAAGACTACTTAACTCTGCCAACACCTGAGAGGTACTACTAGTGTACGGTATGGTACAGTCTCAGTAAAATATTCATAAGTTTTAATCCACATCTCTAATTGAGCTGATCTTGGATTCGTTGGAAAGAGAATTCATTGATTTAAAAATTCTATAATAGCAGTTTTTTTTATTTTCACCATATTCTAATCAAATCTTAGTTTGGATTTAGAGTCATCATATAACAGGAAAACTCTTGTGCCAGGTTCGGTAAACCAATAGTATCCTTTGATCCTGAATATCGATTAAGCCCATCTTAGGCTTGTTTGGAAGATGACTCTGTCCTCTACAACTTCCGTTCATACTTTTTCCTTCTAATTCTTATTATGTAAAATGATAAAAATTATTTAAACTCTCAGCAGCTGCAAGACAGCTAAACAATAACAAAGTTGTTGACATATCTCGCGGTTTGTCATTCCTTTTACGAGCTTCTCCCAAGTACAGCCCTTGTCTATGAACTCTACCCCCATTATATTTGCATGATTTTTCATATTATTTTGATTATTTAATTCTTGGCTTATCAAACAAACTCTGCCTAGTTTTCGCCAATTTAGCTAACACTATTAATCCCAACCAACATTACTTATTCCTGTCAACACTAGTCATATTTGTCAACTCCATTAAAACTACTCAACTCCGTCAACATCACTAATCTCCAGCAACTTTGCAAAACTTACCTTATCCTTACCGGCTTGATTCACATCTATCAACAATTCTATTCCTTTTTCATTATCTATTAGGAAGGCCAAGCAAGCATATATATATATATATATATATATATATATATATATATATATATATATATATATATATATATATATATATATATATATATATATATATGAGAAAAATAGAAATGAGCTGACAGCTAACGCAAATTACCTGAGCTATAATTCATTTCCACTATTTTCAATAATATTTTTTAAAAAAATTCTTTTGTATTATGATCTCGATCCCCTAGGGTTCACTCTTATCCAATTTTTTGGGTTTTAGTTTTGACTTGGTTTTCCATCAAGTTAACACAAAACTAACGGTTTTTAATTAATACAACATTTTATATGCAGTTGATGAAAGAGTAAATGAACTCTAAAATTTATGAAATTTAATCCGAAAGTAGATAAAGAGGTAGAGATAGCAATTGCAATAAAATATTTAATAAAGATCATAAAATCGTTATAATTTAGCCGCTAACTTACGTAACTTTTCCTGAGTTGGCAACTCACATACAGTAATCTATATATATATATGAGAAAACGGAAAATTCACAGATGGACGACGAAGGGTGTTTCTTTACTTCTGCTTAGATGACCCAATACAATTATTACATGATATACTATTTAAGCTAACAAATAAAAGAGCTTACTTAACTGTCCTTTGAGTGACGCCATATGTAATAATTTTATTGGGCTATCTAAGCAGCAGTGAGGTAAAGAAAATTCCTTCACTTGCATTTAGCTGACCTAATAAAATAATTACACGTAGTGTTATTCAAAAAACGGTTAAATAAGTTTTTTTATTTATTACTTTGAGTGAGGTATAATTATTTTATTATCATGTAAAGAAATTTCTTCTGCCGGTGAATTTGCCGTTTTCTACTAATAATTAATAAAAAAAATATTCATAATCTAATAGGATAGCGGACTCTTAACATCACAGCCGTAGGATCAGAAACTGACGGCGGATAAAAACCTAACGAGTGCAAAAACTCTTGTGGGCCCACCATACCTTAAATTACCAATAACTCTCTCGGCCCCCTCACAAAAGCGCAGGTTAGCAATCGAGTGTCTCTCTGGGTCTGATCTCAGATCTCTCTCTCTCTCTCTCACTCTCATACTATTTTGTGTATAATTTCGAAAATTTTTGGTATCAAAATCTGGTCCTGATCCGATGGTCGTCTGCAAATGCCGCAAGGTAAATCAAATCCGATCCCAAGTTCCCCGAATTTGAGGCATGTAATAAAAATCGATTGGAGTTGTGTTTTCTTCCATGAATTTGATTTGGAACTGTCGAATTTTGAGGAATTAGGGTTTATTTCTAATTATTATCCGCAGTCTTCGGATCTATGATCCCAATTGATGCGTTTATGGTTTCCAATAGAAGAGTTTGGATTGAATTGGAAATTTGTGGTTGATGGAGATCTTTGGTGCTAAAAAGCAGCACTTTTTTTGAGTTTGTATTTTATTCTATTTTATTATTATTTTTAATTGTAGGCGACCAGGATTTATTGCTTCGTGCACAAGGTACCAGTTTGTGGGGAATGCATCTGTTTCCCTGAGCACCAGATTTGTGTGGTAACACTCTAAAATTTCCATTTTAATATATGTTCTTTATATTTAAATTTCTGTAATATAATACTAGTTGCAACTTTGTTGGAATTGTTACATTGTAAATGCTAAATCATAGATCTATTTACCATGCTCAATTCGGAGTTTTAGTGTGAAAGATGGAGCATTTTTCTTTGGTTTGGTAAAGAATTTTTTGTAGATTTTTAGATGATGTGCTTATTTGGGATGTGGCATTAGAATCAAGCAAACTTTTATAAGTTTAATTGGAAAAATAACTATGCACTATCTATCTCTCTAGTAAGATTTTATTCAAGTTTTTGATAGTATTATCAATAAATTTGTAAATTTTGATGGTAATAGAGTAAATTTAGATCTTTGGATATTATCTGGATTTTAGAGAATAGCTCTGCTTGTCTGAGTGGTCAATCAATATATCATTTTCAGTTTGCTTGGGGTTGCTAAAAATTGGAAGTTTTGGACGATGGTATGTATATTCTCACATCTGATATTCACCTCATGGAAAAGAACACATTTCCTTTTTAACCCTATTCCTCCAACAGTTCTTGTCAGAATTCATGGTTTGGAGTGCTATCCATTGCTTACGAGTGTTTTATTAGTTGTTGTTCTTTCAGTTCAGGTTTAGATACTCTTCAAAATCTTTTTACAAAACATATTAAATTAGGAAATTGCCTTGTCATTATCCAATTTAAATTGGAACTCAAGTAAGAAATAGGAAATTAACTAGGTTTCCATTCTTAAAAATGGACAAAATAATAGGTCACTCTTATAACCTAGTCTTTGTTAATTAGTTAACCTCTTTGGTTATCTCATCATAACACTCACTATTCGAAGAACTCATATCCTCTGAAACCATATCTTCTCCGAATTCGTAGACAATTGGTGGCTAATATACTCACAACTTGCTTTATGTATCCTCATGTTTGGGCATTAGTTTAAATTCTAAAATTAATATCAATAAAAATGAGACAAGAAAACTTTGAAAAAATTATAAATAATTAAAATAAGGAACGTCAGAATTGCATGCTTTAATGTACTTGAAATCCCTCCCGCTTTAATAGAAAAGATAATTCTTAAGATGAGTTTGGCTCGCCGTCCCCAAAGGGTGATCCAAAACTTTAACTGGGCATCCCTGGGCCATGATTTTTCCCCACCAAACTTGGACTGCTAATACATGAAATGAGAGACATAATGTCACAATAACTTTGACTTCAATATGAAGGTTAAAGGATGACAAAGAACTAATAGAAAAAAAGATTCATTATATGATATGTTAAGTAGCCACCAAATATCTAATATTAAATGGTCCTAAAAGCCTAAAGGAATTAATTCTGAAATATAAGTTTGGTGGAGAATTTAGGAGTCAACTGTAGTGGAAGTAACCACCAAAATCAAATTCTTTTAGCTAGACTTGACGTCATAGATAGATTAGATTAAGTATATGTAGGATCAATTTGCAATATAGAAAATGAAGTGTGGGTTAGGTAGAAGGTCAATCGAAAGAGTAATCGAAGTTAGAAGCTCAATGAAAATAAGTTGAATGAATAAGAAAATATATATGACCATTGTCTCTTGCTTAGCTCTGTTGCCCCCAAAACTTTCAAGATTTTCCTCCCTTTTTATTTGGATGGTCAATTGATTTGTATAAATAGGAAATATGCCAGTATATTTAGTAATGAGAAATGGGAAACTATATTCTCTTAAGACCAATTATGTTCTGAAGCAAAATCAAATGTAAAGTGGCATGAAAATTGATTGTTATTTTGATTATTAGCGAATTGCAGTAATTTTCTTATTTAATTAGTTGTTGGCTTGTTGTTTGCTTTGGAATTGCTAACTTGTTAATTTGCAATTGTTTCCATGTTTGCTTGTTGTTATTCCTCTCCGGTTGCTGAAATATTTTACTTGGTGATTCTATTGAATTTTTAATTGAATTGAAATCAACAATTACAAATAAGATAAATTGAACATTGAAAAATATAAATTATAACAATGATAATAACTGGAATTGAAATAAAAAATTGGAATCTTGTTTTCTCGTTTAGATGATGACTGGAATTACGGTTGCAGACTTAATATAATTTATGAAAACCAATGTGAAAATTATTTTAAAACTTAATATTAAATTAGAATAAATTATGTAACAAAATGGTTTTATATTCTTTTTTTTGATATTTTAAATTTAATTTTCAATTTATAAAAATTATTTTATATAGTTTTATATTATTTTTATTAAATAAATAGGAAATTGTATAACCTACGTTATGTGTTACGCTATATGCGATATAACCTAACAAAGGCAAAATGTTATGTTATCGTATCACTATTTTAATTATTGGTTTTGGGCATAAACAATTCCTAGTCAAACATGATTGTGTGTAGACCAATGCTTTGTCTCTTCATACCCAATATTCCCTTTATTCCAAAAACCTCATACACAAACACATTCGGTATTAGACATTAATATACCCATTTGATGCTATTGCCTAGGGGCGTGTAAGCTTCTTTTTTCCCCAAAAAACTTTGCTATAGCTTTGTTCTTGTTTCCAAATGAAGCCTACATGTGATTGTATCAATCATTAATTAAAGTAGACATCTAGGGACACTAAGAATTACATGTTTTAGCTATGTATAGTTTGGCATTCATGCCTCATAACATGAAGGGTTCTTAGTACTTACTGTTAAGATTTTTAGAAATTATTTTATCAAGTTCCTTTTGGCTTATTTCTCAGCAAAATGTTGTGTTTTCTGTTATTTTGCAATTATACCTTATTTTAAATGATATAAAATCAAATAAATAATTAGTTGTAATATTAAATCATGATTTTAATAGTTTTTACAATTTTTAGACTTCCACTATCCTTAGATTATTAATCTCAGTTCTACATCGGCAAGCATAGACTTATGGTCTGAAATTTATCCACTTGTATGGATAAATTAAAACTTTGGGCTTATGCTTGTTGTTATGGTAATGGGACAGGTACATTGAGGGAAGTTATTATTGTAATTTGCTAAATTTAGATAACAATGATTATTTTTATTAAAGTTATTCAGTTTATTTGATTGGTTTTCTAATTATATGCCTCTCAAATCTTCAATATTTTCCACATACCCCCTTAATTATTTGCACACATACCCTTCAAATTTCATGCATCAATTTACTTTTTTCTCTTAACGTAACAGAATTATAAGAGATATTCCATCCTCTCATCTCATTTCAAACTATACCGTATCTGAACCCTATCAAAGTGATATTTGATAAAAAAGGATTCAGAATTTTTCAGTTGTTATACGACATGGTTAGTATATTATCACTCTCAAAGGAGACTAGGAATTTATATACTATAATACATTCGGCCACGTTGATATGTAGTTTCTTCTGAAGATTCTGAAAGCGTTAATGTTATTTGACTATATTGAAGTTGGCTTGCCAGTAATTAACAAAAATCTCTAGTGTAACTTTATTAGCAACTCACTCCATAATTTTTCTCTTTGTTTGTCTTGTTCAGCTAATAAGTAACCTACCAAGTATAAGCATGTATTACAACTTTGTACACTGTAAAAAAGGTTAACATGCTCTTTGTTTTTTTTTTTTTTTTTCATGTTTTGGTTTTCTTTTTCTTGTTATATTGTTCCATCCTCTTTTCTCACATCATATATCACAATAGCCATTTGTCAGTTTTAAGAGTAGCGGCTGCTGCTTGCATTGAATCTTGAGCACCACCTTTGAGATTTTGCGAGCAAATATGATCCAAAATCAATGCCAAATTAAATGTGACAAAAATAAAAAATAATTAAAACAGTTTTTGGGTCTTTTAATGAAGGATCCCATCCAAAAGTTAAGGTTTAGTAATGAAGAGAATATATTGACCGAACTTCTGAGATTTGAGGTGCATGTGTATAAATATTAAGATTTGGGGGATGTATGGGTTTATATTGAAGATTTGTGGGTATTAGCTAGAAAATCCTTTTTTTTGATTAAGTTATTCAGTTTTTCATTGATTCTTAGCTAAAAGAAGAGCATATTTACTAAAAAAAAAAAAGAAAAGGAAATTAAATATCCTCTTTTGGGGGAAAAAAAAACTTGAGGGTGCATATTCTTATAAACATTAGTATGAAAAAAAAGCCCAAAACAGTTCAGAATGTATAGGAACTATAACGAACTTTAAGAATAGTTTTAATTACTATAGGAGGTCCTAACTAATCTTCTCCATTTTTAAAGTGCTACTTGTTTTCATTATTTTCATGTTCATTCTTAGAGATTTTTTTTAATACATCACATATTGATGCTAATTCCTCATCTTTTCAGATTAGCAATAGATGTACTTAGCACATTTAAGTGAAGTTCCATTACACATGTTTTCGTAATGGAGATACTGTACTTGTTGATTAGACTAGGGATGTTATTATTTTCAAAGTAGAATGGCGACAAGAAGTTTCATAACCAAAAAAAATTTAATGTTAGCATGTTTGTCCATGAACATTGGTTGTGGGCTAATATTGTATGTCAAGATAACATTTTAGCTCTCCCCCTTATGTGGGCCTTCAGGCCACCTAAGAAGGCCTACGGCTGAATTCACTGGGAAAGGTAGAAAATATTGGGTTAAATAATTTTTTTTTACATAGTCAAAGCTGAGATCAGGTTTTATTAGAAACCTGGTGGACATGACATGTCAGGAGACCACTTGACCCAAGAGTTAGAAGTTTTGGGTTGTGGGCTAATGATAAGTGCAACTAAGGAGCACATTTTCATCTTCCACTTGACCATGAAAAATTCTAGGCAAGGAGGTAAGGTGATTTGTTATGGGAATTCGGTTCCGTTTGTGAAGCAGATTAAAGAGTCAAACCTTATCACACTCATAATAAGCTGAAGAATTGCCGAGGAATAAATGAGAAAGAACCTAAAGTTAAAAATTATAAAGACACTAAAAGCTAAGCTAGAAGGTGCTCAGATAGTGGCTATAAGGAGCTATATAAACTTCATAGCTATCCCTCTTAATTTAAGAACTCTCAATAAGGAAAAAAACTTAAGAACCCTAAAGATTCATGCTCTGGTGAATAATTTTGAGATTATGGGATTCAATTCTTTTGCCATATTGTAATAATTTAAACCATTGAATTGACCAAATTGGATGGTGTTCACGAATTGGGTATCGTGATCCTTTAAATTGTTCAATGACAGATGTTTCTAATTTTGGATTGTTAAAATAAGGAACATCAACAAAACTGGAATCAATAAGCAGAGAAGAATTTATAGGAAAATAAAAGTATGTATCCAGGTAAGGAACGTATAATAAATTGGAGCCTAATAGGAATATGAAATGGAGCACTATGGGCTTGCATATGATGCTGATTTGAAACCCAGTTCCCCAACATCACTTATTAGAAAGCAATTGAATTGGGATCTTTCAAGGACCTGCTTGGCAAGGGGTCAAGGCTGGATAAAAACCAAGGTTAGGAGAAGAGGGGTTAAGGACATAACATGGGTTGAATAACTTCACATATTTGCAACCACTTGGATAATTATTTTGAGATAACTGTCAACATACTTCTTTGAGAGAAAATTCAGACTATCTATTGACCCACCTGTATAGGAATCTTAGCAATTCCTTTTCAGCCTAGGTTAATTTTTCTAATATGTTAATTCGGTTTATTTTAACCCATTTGGTAAAAGAACATTTTGGCAACCTAAATAGGTCATAGGCGCTTAACTCTAGGTTTATACCTGCTGCCACACAGGGCTGAAGAGATGTGATATGAGTTCATAT
This sequence comes from Dracaena cambodiana, assembly GCA_036321105.1. NCBI lineage: Eukaryota > Viridiplantae > Streptophyta > Magnoliopsida > Asparagales > Asparagaceae > Dracaena > Dracaena cambodiana. The sequence continues at coordinate 42,370,710 of JAYEPQ010000012.1, forward strand.
GAAGATTGCTTTTTATCCTTGCATAGTACTAGAGAGAGGACAGTGATGCAATATGAGAAACGCAGGTGGAAAATTGACAATAGATTGAATAAAACATACCCAGAGTACTAATGAGTTTGACAAATGTTATTGTTGCAGCAGTTTCATTATGCATCTTCATAGTTTATTCATTTTAAAGAACAATGCAAATAAACAACAAAGCATGGAGTATTTGACTAAATGAGGTGGTGTTGACACTGAGACTTAGGTACGTACTCTAATCAAACTGCACATGTGTACCAGTTGAGATTCCAGTCTTCTTCAACGCTAATATTTTTTCTCCTATTTCCAAGTTTTGAAGGAATTTAGTTGAATAACATAATAGACATCATGTATTTATAAACAAACTTATACTGGAATTTCCCTAACCACATCAATACTAATGTTAAAAAATTTGAACTCAGGTCCAAGTTCAAGGAATGATCAGGGGTGAAAAAAGATTCATAAAACTAAATACTTATTTCGCTTGCTTTACCAAATTCTCTCTTTTTAAAGTTTCCAGATGGCTGAGATAGACAACTATACTTCACCTTGGAACTGCTGATATCTAAACTATAAATGAAGCGTAAAATGAAATACACATTGTGATTTTACCTAGATTTTACAATGATAAACTTCGTTATGGTCAATTGATATAGCTTACACCAAACAAGATCACTAATATCATGGAAACTGGTATTCTGTTGACCCGTTCATGCTCTGTTGAGATTTTTCAACATTATGCATTCCTTTTTAATGACTAATTTAATTTTCTTTTTTTGACCAATGATTAGGCTGCATTTGGTTGGTAATAATTGCATTTGAGATTATTTACAAATAAAAAAAAGAAGGAAATTATGAATTTTGGTGTGAACTATGGATTCCCATGCTAATTTCAAAATTGGTTTAGTTACAACCACTAATTTGTTGGGAATTGGGAATTCCCACCAAAAGTTTGCATTTTTCCCTCTTTCATTTGCAAATGCAAATCTCAAATGTAATAACCACCAACCAAACACATCCTTAGTGTAGTTATGATTTCTCTTCGTAATTACTTTTTCGGTGACACGCTATGAGTAGCCTAAGGTGGGTTGGTTATATCTTTTAAATGCATGCAACTATCTATGCTTCTGTTGGAAACTTGAACTTTCTTGGAGGCACAAGTGTTCCAAGACATCATGCATACTGTATAAAAATATTTTCTCCATGCAAGCATGCAGTTGCATGCTTATCATCATCTTGTTACATCTTATAATTTTAATCAGTTTCTACTATCAAATTGTACTTATTTCCTCTATTTTTAGGTGAAAAATTATTCTGATTGGGTAGTTAATGGAGATTATGATTGGCCTCCTACGTGTTCCCAATGTTGTGCTGCACTTGAAGCTGGAACTGATACTACTCGATTGGGTTGCTTGCGTATGAAATCTCTGATTTCTTTCCTTAAATTCTGTACTCTCTGTTGGCTGGATAACTTTTCAATCCAGATTTTATTACGCTATATTCTTCTCTCTTCTGATTGTTGCAGATGTTATGCACACGGGTTGCCTGGTGTCACATGTTCAAAGTTTTCCTCTACAGACTGCGCCAGCAGGATACGTGTGCCCTGCATGTTTGTCTCCTGTAAGACTTACTGAAAGGCTTTTATAACTCTATGTTGGTTACTTGATTGCCTTATTCAGCATTGTGACTGATTCCAGTGCAGTCAAACATAATTGCTAATTATCTTCTTCTTTTTCTCCCTCATTCTTTTTGGATGGTAAAGATGCGAAACCCAACCTTTCTCCTATTTGGAGGGAAAAAAACTGCATAATTTGTTTAATTTCTAATCACTAAATTTAAATATGAATTCATATTGTATTTTTGGTACAATTTACCATCTATATAGGGTAACACTACCTTTCTTTTTTTAATTAGAAATATTTTACTATCATTTCTAGTCTCATATTCTTAGGACCAAAATATTTGACTTAGGATGAAAACAAATTTATGGTTTATGGTGGTAAATTTGGAGATTTTGTGGATAAAGTAGGATTTTGGACACAGAGGATCGAATTCGAGTTTTACACCTAGACCAATCATACGCCCACTCTTACGAGTAACTCGAACAGATTTGATATCAAATTAGTAAATCACATTTTAATAAACTAGGATTTTCAAAATCAAGTCTCATCCTTAAAAGACAAGTATACAATCATATATTATAGAAAAATCAACTATGTGCAAAAAACTAAATCCTAATAAAATAAAACAACCTTTTCAAACACTAATTTAGAGTTTTAAAATAAAATAAAAGACTAGATTAATTCCTAATTAGTGTTATCTATTCATTTTTCCCATCAATTCTTCCTGACTTTGAAATATTCACCAGTGGTGAACAAAAATGCCATAGTTGTAGTGGCTGTGAAATTTTTTAGCCAACACTAACTTGACCTTGTCAAATAAAATGATCTTGACAATGAAAAGAGTACCTGAAGATATGACATGTAGTATCTGATTGTAATGTAGGTATAGTCAAATTTGAATGTATTGTTGTTCGAACCATAATACTGCTAATTTTCTGTAAACACAACTCTTGTGATAGAAAGATTTGAAATTGATCGTAAATGTTAGGCATTCTTATGGATAACGAGAATCTCACAATTGGCCAAGATGGTAATATCAAGACAAATTTTTTTGTCGAAAGATCTCTAGAAGTGTTAATAAGGGGCTCTGCAATTTGTACAAGCTGCTAGGAAGTTTTTTTCTAGAATGATGTCAACTCAACATGAACTTCCATGTCTCAACATGAACTTCTATGTCGGCTCAGATCGGGAGATTTGATTGCCAAGTTTGATAAGGAATTCAGGCTCTAGATTTGTAACAAACTCTGCTTGAGACTCTGTCTTAACCATAACATCACAAGTATTCTCAGAATAATATCGACATCCATTACTTTCGATTCATCAATATTATCAGTAGATAATACATTATCAATATTTCGACTCTTTGAGGGGTACTAATGGTAATCACAGTCCAAAATTCTCTATATTTAGTCCAGAATTCTCCATATTCAGATCACTTCGAGTGACACTGGTAATAATAGTGCTGAAATCAGTTACACTTAAAACACTTAATCAAAGGGCACCAGTGAGTAGAATATCTGTATCCTTCACACTTAGAACACTATCGTCAGGCATTGGAAGTAGATCTATTTAAAGATGCTCTAAATTTCTGATTGGGTGTCTCCTGAAGTTCTTGAAACTTCTGCAAGGCTTTAAACTTCTCGTTAAACGTAGCTAAGAGATCATTGATCTATGGGTTGTCCATGGCTCAAATTTGGCTTGAATCTAACTCGAATTGGACTTGAAACGAACTCCAAAAATCACAATGGGTCTATTTGCAGTACCGTAGGTCGGTTCTATTCAATTGTGGATTGTTATCGTCTGCCTTAAGTTGACCTGATTAATCTCGAGTCAGATTTGCTCTTTGAAAATCAAATTAGGTCCGAGTCTGGATCTAAAACAATTTTCGATTTGAGAAGAGAAGGTGACCAAACATGGAAGAGAAGACGATAGGATCTGAAAGGATCTTCATATCAAATTGAAGCCAGGTAGAAGAGAAGATGAGGTGGCAATTGTCGCCGAGTTGGTGACGTTTCAGGTGAAAGAAGGGACTTCGGGAGGTAGGGTGCTCTAGCTGCTGGTTACATGCATTGTTTTAAATATTGGCTGAGACGAACGATATATTGTCCGATATATTGCTTTAGAGGGTATATCGATACGATATGAAAGCCTGATATTGGCTCATATCCACGATATATTGTCTGATATCTTGTTATCTGATATGAAAACTGTCTATCCAATATGATTCCGATATCTGATATTTAAAACCTTTAGTGTGTATCATGAAGACGGACAGGGTCATCGAGGAGCCCAGTGGGATCCAGTGAAGTCAAACGGCGGCTCGGGCAAGTAGCGATGATAAAAGTGGGGTTGAGGATGACGGAGGAAGAATAACAGTGGTTGCTTATAGTTGGAGAAAGAAGAGTCAACTCTAAGGTGTTGATAGTTGATAGAAAGCTTGCTTCGAAGTCGAAGTCGATAAAAAGAATAAAAAAGTTTTTGAGAGGGCAGTGGATGAGTCATGGTAAATGAAGGAGTCGACGATGTTGTAGCTGTTATTGTCAATCACTGAAGGAGACGGGGTCATCTGCGATGATTTGACTCCGGGGAGAGCCGGGCGATGGTAGGAGATTTGAGCGGAGTGATTGCTGTTAATTTTTTACATGAAGTGGATTGTGTCCATGATGATGTCGATGGTGCCATGGTGGCTGAAATTTCTATCTTGAGGATGATTTTACTTTTGTAGTTGTTTGAAATTCGACTGATATTTAAATAAAATAAAATCAAATTTTGATTTTGATTTTTTTTCTTTTTTTGTTCTTTTTTTTCGTTCAAAACTTATAGTAGAAATGAAAAAAGAATATAAAAGATGATGATGCAGTTGGATTTGGATTTTTGAGCTTTGATACCAAATTTGATGTAAAGCAGAAGTAAATTTAATGCTTGTCGTAGAAACTTTGGAGATTTTGTGGATGAAGTAGGATTTTGGATAAAAAATGATAGGATTCAAGTCTCACATTCAGACGAATCACACATCCACTCTCATACAAGTTCCTTGAGAAAATATTTGATAGCAAATTAGCAAATCTCATGTTAATAAACTAGAAATTTCAAAATTAGTTCTCATCTCTTCTTAAAAAACAACTTGCATATATACAAAAAATCAACTATGACCAAAATAAGTGGAAACAAACTAAACCCTACTAAAAATATAAAATCTAATAAAACTTCAATTTAGACTTTTAAATTAAATAAAGGCTAAACAGATTCCCAATCAATTCCATCTATTCATTTTTTCCATCAATATTTCTTCTGTCATACAAGCACTGTCTGGTTATCTATAGGTTTTTTTCACCTTCTTTTGAAGGTAAAACATACATATATATATATATATATATATATATATATATATATATATATATATATATATATATTTTACAGATATTGTGTTTGGCCATGCTTTTTGGGTCAAAATGTCAAGCACTTGGGAATAACATGTGCAAAAGATGATAGAATTAAAACAATGATGTGAGGATGGAAGAGCAGCTGCTCAAGAAATGGTAACCGAGAATGAATGTCATCTTGGGAAATTTGAGTTGGCATAAACTGAGGATAAGACAAGGGAAAATCATGTTAGTTAAGTTGGAATTGTACAGTGGAACATGATGTTTATGCTAGTTAGGGGTGACTGGGTTTTGGTTATTGCTGCTACTGACATAAAGCTTAGGAAAAAGAACTTTGATTGAGTTTGCAAATAAAGGCATGAAGCTTCTGACTTAATGAAGGAATTGGTCCTGAGTATAACTCTATGGAGAAATCTTATAATAGAACTGAATGGACAAGAAGAATTCATATAGCCGGCTCAAATAATTGTATAGGAGGCTTTGCTGTTGTTCGCCCAAGAATTTTATCTGTAGACTTGAACTTGTTTCTTATATTCTTGCTTTGTCGTTTTACCTTTTCTTGATGCTTGTCTTCTGAATCTTAGCACATTATGGTCTAGTTCCTTTATATGTATGTTATTCAGGTTTTCTTGGGGTCTATCATTGTACTTTCTAATTAGGAATTGCAATATTAGCTACGTCCTTTGTCTGAGGTCACTTAAGCTCTAATCCAAGGTTAGAGCCATTAGTCTTGTCAAAACTGTTCGTAAGAAATCAAGTCAGCACGTGATACTAATTTGTGACTTAAATCAGATTCTTAGGGGATTATAACTAGGTTTTTCTATAATTTGTTCAAGTCAGAATGTTGTACTAGCTTCGTGACTTCTGGGGGATTTACAACTAGATTTATCTGTATTTACTCTGGCCAAGCCTGAATCTGACCTAAATCATTATGGGTTTGGCTATAGCTCAGGTGTGGGAGCTTAGAGGGCCTAATCACCAGGCATTGTTTCTAGACAAGTGTTTAGGTCTTTCCATCTCGCTAACAGTGCCACATCAACACAAATGCAACCAGTGCTCAAATCTTATTATAAGCCAAGTGATAGATGTATAGGTGTCGAACACCATACAAATACACCTGTAGGAGATGTAGGACGAGGCATAAAGATAAACTAGCAAAAATAAGCTAACAAGTTTCTTGAATATAAATAAATAGTTGTTGAGCTTAAAAACATTAAAAAAAAAAAAAACGTGAGCAAAAGGGTCTACATGCTGGACTTGTGCGCTGGAATTTTCGTATTATCAAAGTAAGGTTACGGAATAGATCTCTTCCCAATCTGAGTCCTTCATTCAAATATCAGCTGTAATCCTAACCATCCACTAAAAAAAACCCTAAAACTAATCTACCTCCATTTCCTCTTCTCACCACTACCACCACCGCCTCTGTCTCCTGAATTGGATAAGTTGTCTTTCCCGCTCTAATAAATATATGTTTGTGGGCGACTAGTGTACTTAGAAAGGCTATAAGTGTTATTATAGAAAATACTTTTGTAGGCACCACTATTTTGAGTCTGTTTCTTTTTTACCTTACCATCATTTGCTGTGCCAGTTACCTGCTTCTCTTCTTATTTCTTTGCTGGTGCCTAGTGCAGGGAATGACAAAGAGCCTCAACCACCGCAACTTTAAGTATATATTTGTCTTTCAAAAGTACTTCGGTCTTACACCCATCTGATTCTCCATCTCCTAATGCAGGTTCTTCCCCGCATTCATTAGTCTCAGACCTTGACCTTCCGAGTGCTCTTTGAGAGGGTAAACATTCATCTATTGCTCACCCACATTCTTATTTTGTTTCATATGATAAGCTCACTTCTTCCTTCGACAGTTTGCTCTATCTCAGTCTCCTGAGTCTCCTGTTTCTATACCCAGGTCATATCTGGAAGCATGTTAGTACCTGCATAGAAGCATGAATAGATTCATGCACTAGTTTCTCAAGAGACCTGGGATTTAGTACTCCACAGGGCACACTTAAGTACAATGTTTAAAATAACAATAATGATAACGTAACGTTTTGTCTCTATTAGGTTATGTCGCATATAGCGTAACGTATAATGTAGGTTATGCAATTTTGTATTTATTTAATTAAAAATAAATATAAAACTATATAAAATAATTTTTATAAATTCAAAAATAAATTTAAAATATCTAAAAAAAATATAAAACCATTTTATAATACATAATCTATTCTAATTTTATATTAAGTTTTACAATAATTTTCACATTTATTTTTTATAAATTATTTTAAGTCTTCAACCGTAATTCTAGTTATAATTTAAATAAGAAAACAAGATTTTAATTTTTTATTTTAATTCCAGTTATTATAATTGTTGTAAGTTATATTTTTTAATGTTCAATTTATTTTATTTGTAATTATTGATTTCAGTTCAGTTAAAAATTCAATTAATAAGATATTTCAGTAGCCGGAAAAAAATTACAACAAGCGAACAAGGAAATAATCGCAAATTGACAAGTTAGCAATTCCACAAGCAATCAAATAAGCAAACAACTAATCAAGAATATTACAACAATTCGCTAATAAACAAAATAATAATCAACAACAGTATAGAAATTGCTAAAAAATAATTGTAAATAACGTAACATAACGTAATGTTACGTAATATAACGTAAAATAACATAAAAAAAGTATTGTTACGGTGCACTGAGTTATTTTCAGTTGTTACGTAGCGTTGGGGTTCCGTTAGGTTACGTAACGCAATATAACAGGTTTCATAACGCATTATTTTCAACATTGCTTTAGTGTTTTGCTTTGACTAGGTCTATAGTATTAAGTTCAATCCGGATGGTTCTGTGAATAAATATGACCCGCCTTATCGCGAAAGGGTTCTCTCAGACTTATAATGTTGATTATTTTGAGATATTCTCTCTCATGTCTCGTCTCAACTTTATTCACATTTTATTCTCTCTTGCCGTCAATTTGGAGTAATCCATTTCCACTTAAATGTTAAAAATGCTTTCCTTTATGGTAATCTAGACGAGGAAGTTTATATGGAGCAACTTTCGATGTATGTTCTCATATGGAGGATATTGTTTGCAAACTTAAGAAATCCATTTATGGATTTAGCAAAGTCTTTGAACATGGTTTGAGATGTTCTCTACAGTAATTGCTGGAATTTGTTCTTAGATGTGCCATTATGATCACTCTATATTTGTTCCACGTATGACATATGATTGCTTTTCTCATCGTCTATGTGGATGATATTATGTTAACTGGAAGTGATACAAGAGTTTTGATCGAGACGAAAGACTATTTTAAGTAGTATTTTATGACAAAAAATATGAGAAAATTAAGGTACTTTCTTAGGATTGAAGTTGCATATAAGAAGAATGGATTATTTCTTTCTTAGAAAATATATGCGCTGGATTTGTTGTAAGAGACTTGTCTACTTAGGTGTAACCTGTTAGGACACCTCTAGATGCAGATGTGGAATCTTGGAGTGAAGATAGTAAAGATTGTGATGTTATCAAGCAATACGTGAGAATGATAGGAGAATTTATGTGTTTTACGGTTTTTCCTATTAGACTAGAGATTTTTTTTTTTTAAATACTGTTGGACTATTAAGTCAATTCATGCATAAGTCAAGAGAAATTCACTAAAGAGCCACTATTAGATTCTTACAGGCATCAAGAGTTCTCCAAGAAAGGAATTGTCACATAATAAGCATGCCATATTCACATGTTTGCATACTATGATGCTGGATATGGTGGAGACAGAGATGACAAGAAGTCTATTACTTATTGCTTGAATTTTGTTAATGGCAATTTGGTGTCATTGAGAAGAAAAAATAAGATGCGTCTCCATCAAGCATTGAGGCAAACTGTTGACCTATTGTTCATACGACACGCGAGGTATGGTGGTTAAGCAACTTATTGACTGGGTTAGGCCTTGAGTAGGAGAGTCCCATGCTTAAGTATTGTGATAATCAATTGCTATCTTATTTCTAAGAATCCGGTGCTTCATGATAATGCACCATGCATATCGAGATTGATTGTCATCTTGTTTGAGATTATTTGATAAAAAAGGTAATTTGTATTTCGTTCACTTTTTTATCTGAGCAGTTGGTAGATGTCTTAACTAAAACCACATCATTAAAGTTTTATCAACATCGTGTGACAAGTTAGGCACGGTTGATATCTTACTCCAGCTTGAGGGGGAATGCTAGTTTATATTTGTGTTTAGTCCTACGTTACCTATGAATGTACTTGTATGGTGTTGAGACACCTATATATGTATCTCTTGACTTATAATAAGATTAATTTGCTATTCCATGGCAGAACTAACTAAAATTTGCCATGAATAGAATTAATGACAGTCAAAACATGATTCTTTCATATAATGGAACCTGTATGTTCTTTAAGTTCAAGTGCTTATTTCTATTGTATTCAGTAGAAACATTTACATAGTGAAAGCACAAACACAGACAGGCACACATCATAGTAAAGCATGTGGATGCATACATCATAGCTGTTTTTCAAAAGATTTTTCCAAAAGCACATCTAATCATAGAAACTCAAAAAATGAGATGGTATATGATGCTATTCTAATCATAATTATGAGATATGTAGGAAGTCTTAGCTATCATAATCAATCATCCTGGAGTTTTTTGCTCTTATTGATGGTTGATCAATGGAATTGCTTTGTTCCAAGTAACAATTTAGTTAGAAGTTTATTGCATTGGAAAATTGGTGATAAAAATGTTTAAAAATGCTATTGCATGTGTGTCTTTTCATACTGTTGAAAATATTCTCTATTGTCTGCAGATATGGCCTCCTAAAAGTATTAAAGATACAGGATCCCTCCTTCACTCAAAGTTGAAAGAGGCAATAATCCAGGTAAGATACCATTATGCCAACTTTCTTTCATGATTGGTTATGGTACTTCCTTTACTGTGGTACACAGCTTGCTGTCATTTGCTTCCCAAAGGTCAATGCAGCAGTAAGCCTTTCCCATTAGGGATCAATAGCTGTCCTTGTCAAGTACATTACCCTCGAAGGATATATCCTCAATGAAAGCAAGTTAGGGCTTGCCTAGCAAGTGACACCATGAAGTATGTTTCTTATGCATAAATGCCATAATAATATCAATGCCATGTTCTTTATAATGCTGTTTCTTTTAAATTTCGCAAGGTTATGCCCTGTAAATACACAAAATGCTTATTCCCCTCACTCAAAGAAACTGAAAATTGTAGGAACAGTTTTAACAGCATAAAAAGATCATAGGATTACAGAATCAGAGTTTGGTTGAGTATACAAGCTGCTTGAGTTACCACAGTTTCGTTCTGTCTGCATGCTCTCGTGCTGATTTTTTCTGCGGCGTAGGAGCTGTAGCACAAGCCAGATGATTAACTTTCTTAGTTATGAATTTGAATGCTCATGTACCTTATTCTTTCACCTATTTAAGATGTTTACCACATCCTCATTATAGGCTGTCATACTTGTCATACAAACACGAGCTGATATTATGATGTCCAACCACCAAGTCTTAACATGTTTCAATAAAAATTGCCTGTCTTTTGATTGCAACTTCCTACTGTAATGTAAGAGTGAAGGTTCTCACCTTTGATAGCAAAACTCAATAAGTTTTTCCGTCATACTTCAGATATTATGTTGATTTTGGGTTTTGATGTCAATCATAAGAACCACTGTAAGCTAAATTAATCAACCAAGTACCTTTTGTTGCTACACTTTGAGAGAAAACTATAGACAGTAAGAAATAGGCGAGAAAACTATAGACAGAAAGAAATAGGTGAGAAAACTATAGACAGTAAGAAATAGGTTTTGAATTATGGTGCTGTTGCCTTGGGAAAATTTGGAAACTGCATTCCCAATTCCTGAAGTTGCTGTAATATGGGATTTGTTCTTGTTTGAAATAGCTTTATGCATGGGATAGACAGTAGGAAACTGGTTATGATTTGTGCTGTTTCTTTTGGAAGTTTGATTCCCAATTCCTGAATATGCTGTAATATGGGATTGACTCTTGTTTGAAATAGTTTATCATTATGTTGTTTTTCTAGCCTTTACTTAGTTTTATGTTATTTATTGTTGCATATAGCATTTTTTCTACACTTAAATATTTTTCTTTGCTTAAATCTTCACTCTCTTTTTTAATCGTCATACTTATGGTTACTGTTATTTTACTACAATTTCTTCACCCTCTTTCACTTATCCTACTTACAATAATTGTACCGATCGATCACAGAGTGGTCTGGAGAAAAATATTTTTGGAAATCATCTGGTTTCGTTGCCAACATCAGAGTCCCGTGCTCCTCCTCCAGCATTTGCTTCAGATCCAGTTGCCCACATACCTGGTGCTGAAGATAGAGGAAAATCCAGTTCCAGTACAGTTGATTTTATTAGAGATCCATCCTTATCATCTTCTTCAATTGCTGTGGGGCCTTCTGAACATTCAGAATCAGAGATAGTAGAAGTAGATGGTCCCAGTTCTTTAGAGAACCAATTAATGTCAGATCAAGATCCAAAATTTGTGAAAAGTGAGAATCTTGCTGGTGTAAGTAATATCTTGGTGACTAATTGATCCCTTTTAACGTCTTTGTCTGATGCTGGTTATACATGATATATGCGTATCTGCTTCTGGGCATATCTATACACAGTTTAACTGAGGCTTTTGATATCTTTCTTTTAATGCCATGCAGCCTGGTGCGACTACTAGAAAAGGCCCTCACCATGTTGACAGACAAAGTTCTGAAATGTCATATTATGCAGATGATGAAGACGGAACGCATAAAAAGTATACCAAAAGGGGTAAGTCAGCAGAGTTTTATCATGGTTCCTTTGCATCAGCTCACATAAAATTAAGCGTACAAACTATGATGGTTGTGGGGTGCAGTGGGGGTTGTCACTTGTTTGGTTTTGAAGCATGTACCTACATGGGTTCTCATTATCCTTTAGTTGTCAAATTAAATAATCCCAAAAATTTATGTGTATGTGACAAAAAATAGATGTAGTTGTACTTCTAAGAGGATCTAATTAACTTATGTTAATTATTATTTTTGTTTTAAATTTCACCGCAGATAATATTTAGAAACAACAGTGATTGGCTCATATTGATTTTAATTGAGCATGATATGCGAAGACGGATCTAGCTTTTCTAGCTATTTCACTTCTACTTTTAACTAAACCCATACTATGGTAATAGATAAAAATTTTTAGACTAGAGATAAATAACTTTCATGATCAATTAAGATTAAGGTGTATCACGGAAAAACGAGACGAGACAGAAGCCTAGCATTAAGAAAATTGAGAAAATGTAAAAAGAGGAATATCCATCTTTATAGTTTTTCCTTTCTTCTTTCTTTTCTGATTTCCTTTTTGGGTTAATAATTGTATTTACTTGATGCTTTAATTTTGAATGTGAATAATTTAGGACTTGTTTACGTAGTTGTTTCAGGAAGAGGAATTTGAAAAGGGCTAGCACCTTTTCGGAAATGCAGAAGGATTAACTGATTTGTTTTCCAAAAAAGGATTTAGATTTATATTTTAAAATATATATCATTTGTGGACAGTAATTTAGGATCACAGGTAAAAGGTGAAACAAACTATAGTTAACTACGAAGACATGAATGCTAGTTGATCGGGCCAATTAATTAAGGGAGAGAATATTGGTAAAAACGATTTAGGAGAGTACCTTGGTTGTGAAGGAGCAGAATTCAAGGAGATTTAGTTAATCTTCTTTTCCCAAAAAGGACTAATAGGTTTCAAAAGTTTTATCAGAATCAAGGAGGATTGCTGCTCTTACACGCCCAACGTTCCATCCATCTTGGATTCTCCCTTTTCTATATTCAGTTATATGCTGGACCGCTTTTCCCTCAAATCCCTTTAACTATCTACTTTCGATTTGTCCTCTTGCAACTACCGAGTCTATAAACTGAATCCTGGATTTTGGATGTTCTGCAAATCACCCACTGTAATGTGGACTGTGATCATGCTGCTATCTTACGTAAACTACAAACTTGACCAAGTTAAAGTTAGTTAAGAGAACCTTTTGCCTTTTGTATATTTGATGGTGCATTATTTGTTTTGACACGAATATCTGTTATATTTTATTAATTATGACTTGATAGATTATAAGGATATTCTACTGAGCTCTCCCACTGTCTTCAATTTTGATCAGGCCCTTGGAGGTAAAATGTTTTGATGTCAGTTCTCTCCTGTTAGTTTCAGTATCTTTATCTCATGTCATATGGGTCTTTGGTTTCTAATAATTCCAACAGAAAGTTTAACTTCAGTGCCACATGCTTGCTTTAAACTCTACTTTCTGTATTAAATATAATAAGTAAGTAATGACATAAATTTGCAATAGTTTTTTTATTTTTTTGTACCTGCATTATTATATTTGAGTGGAACCATATGCATTAGCATGTCCTTTGCTATCTCAGTTCTTTATCCTCTTCCATTCAACTGAAAGCATATTAGCTCCTGTCTGGTCTCCAAAATTGAATGTTCACCAACAAGCCTAGTTCTCCTGCATGCATCTTTCATCATGAATGTCAGAGAACAGAAAATGTTTCCCCATCTCTTTTTCTGCTTCTTTTATCTCCGCCATAAGCTCAGCCCAAAAATAAAGGTCTTATTTTATGTGGTGTTGCACAGTGTAAAGTCTGTTCAATATGTAGAGGTGTGGTGCTCCTTTTACTGCAGGCTTGCAGTGATAGTGAGAATTTGATCACTTCTTTATATTTCAATTCTTTAGGATTTAGGAATTTACGGTTTCGCTTTTAAAACAGGGTTTCTGCACTTATGTTATTGGGGCCTTCCTGATATGGATTTTTGCTGGCCGACGTGGATATATATGAAATTTTAGTTCAGAAATCAGAGATGTTTCTTTGGGATTTCTGAAATTGAAGGTTGAAACTTCAATTTGACTTGATATCACGAACTTTTGCTGTGATTGGTTCAATTTCAGAATCTTGATGGCACCAAAGGTGCATAGTTCTAAAACATCATATTTCTAAGAAAGTGATAAAAAAAAAATACCAACAAATAAACCTAAACTGACAGTTGAGTCGAGTCTATTTACCAAATTTACCTTTAGGCTTGACCTGACCAACTGTGTGCTAGTTTAACAGCTCTCCATTGCTCTTCTTTTCTATACTATGTTTAGGTGCGACCTTCTGGGAAAATTTCCATCTATCCATTGTACAATACACATCCTCCAAGCATTTTTTTTCTCCCTTAAGTTTATATCTTATTAATACCTTCTCAAGTGTGCAGAAGGTCTTAAAATGTGGACTAGGGTCTCAAGTCACTGGCAAATTGCTAGTATTACTATAGCGGATAAGTGCGATGTTCTTGTCCTTAAAGTTTGTTTATGTCCTCCTTGTCACATGAGAAAAGAACAATTCTGTTGATCTAGGTCAAAGGAAGCATCATTCATGTGTGAATGGAACTTGGTGGGGCAATACTTCTCTCTTTGATCTATACCTATGTGTTCACAGCCATAGCCCTTTTTTTTTCCCCCCCCCTTTAATTTACTATTTTGGGGGCCAGGATGGTGGGGTGTGCAATGCTTAGTTTAATATATTCACGTATTTAATCCTGTCCGTTTGGTAATCATTAATCAAGTTTGTTGACTGTTTGGTCAGCCAGAGTAACCTAACGGTTGATGTGTTCTTGGGAATTTCTGTGTAATGCTATAGCAAAGAAGTTGCTTCATTTGCAAAATTTCTTTGCATGCCATGCTAAATATGAAAACATTGTCGTTGTAGAACATACTGGAACCATACTGACAGATAATCCAAAATTTTGAATGCAGGTTCCTTCCGTCATAGGTTTTTTAGGTTCCTACTTCCATTCTGGTCTAGTGCACTGCCAACTTTACCTGTTACTGCACCTCAACGCAAAGATAGAAGCAACCAGGATGAGCTTCCGGAAGGACGCTCGCGACACCAAAGATCATCTAGGATGGACCCCAGAAAAATTTTGCTCACAATGGCAATCATGTATTTTCACTAGCTTTTATATTTTTTTTCCATCATTTTTCTGATGTGGTCATTATTGTTAAAGCTTGACTGAATTCTTTTTTTGGTTTTGCCGATTGATTTTTACCTATTAGTCTTTACAGAAGTTTGAGATATCTACTGTTTTCTTCTTTTCTTTTTTTTTTTTTTTTTTGGGGTTGTTGTGGGGTGGGGGGGGTGGGGGGGGGGGGGGGGGGGGGGGGTGGTGTGTGTTGATTTTCATGTTTTTAAAATTATATTAAATGTTGGAAGCTTTTCATTCTTGAACATGCTAACTCCCCACATATTAATAGGCAAGACATAAGAATATGACAATAGATCATTGACACATGTTTGCATTGTTATCTACATGTTCTGTTGCTATTCTCTTATTTCGTGTGTCGAGATCCTTACTGGATATCTAGACAGAAATTTTGTTTTATTTTTTGTGAATTGTATGTTGGGACTCTTGGGACTGATTTTTGAACTAATATACTTTAATAAGCCTAGGACGAAGCCATACAGATCTGATTTTGCTATTAAATTTTTAAGAACCCCCATTTGGCTAAAATTTGAAATCTAGTTTACATTGCTAGAATGGTTTTAGTCAAAATTTAGGGGGCAGAATAAACTGCTAGACCAGTGGAGGTCTTTTGTAATTTGGTTATCAAAGTAAAGAAACTTGTTCTAGTAACCTGTCTTTATGTGCAGGGCATGCATGGCCACAATGGGAATACTATATTACCGACTGACACAAGGTCTTGGTGGTGACATCCCAGAAGACGAGCCTCAATGAGTAAGCTGTCAAATCCTTTTTACCAGTCTGAATTTCATATGGCTTAATCTTCTGCTTCATGTTTAATTTGCTTGTTTATGCATATATTCGTTTCATGCGTGAAGTTATTTTAAACTTCATACTGAACACAGAACCACCTAATTGCTGCTGCAAAGAAGTTTTCATCAAAGGAACGCTTGGAAGAGCTTTTGCTTCCGAAATCATGGTCCTCTTCTATTTTGTTGTTGTCAGCATGTTTCAGTTTAATATTGGAAGCTGTTGATGATCCTGGAGCTCTCATACTTTCATGTTTCTTTGGTTGATCGTTTCTTCAGTCTCCATTGTTGCGTATATAAGAAACTGATGGCAACAGACCTGCTCCTTTACATAGGGAAGCAGTTATCTCATCACTTGGAAAAAAGAAAAAAAAAAAAAAATGAAAAAAAAAAATGAAAAAAGAGTGTTCACATTTCTTTTTAGGGGGCTCCATGGCAGATTCCCTTTCAAAATTATGTATAATCGTTTTACTGGACTCTCTCTCAAAATTATGAACTTGGACGTGCTGCTGATAGCGACACTCGTGGTTTGACGTTATTAGGAGCCGATACAGTTTGTCATCGTATGTTACAAAATTATGTTACTAGACAACTTCCAGAATCAATAGAATGTATCTTTCCAAATTATTTCCAGGTTGTCATTTTTTACTGTAGGGAATTGGCCTGCTGTACGAGTGATGCAGTTCTGGTGCCATTGACTAGAAATGCTTGGTTTCAGAATAGAAGCCGTCTGCAATCTCTGTGATTTCTTTTATGTGGATATTTTTGGGGGCGATTATTTTTTCCATTCAGCATACAAGCAGCTTTTGTATTTTTATAGTTCACTATTTCCTTTTTATTCTTCTTCTTATTATACTATTGTTGCAAGTAGACGGGATTGCTACTTTGTACAGGCTTATATCGATGCTCCACAGTAATTATGTGAAAAAAAAAAAATATTTTTTTTTGATAAATGAAGTAAAGATCAATTACTTGAATTTGGTTCAGATTGTGGTATAAAGTTGAATGCTCGTCTCTTTTCATCCAACTAGCCAAAGTATAGCATTGGAAAGGAGCAAAAAGGCTAAATAATTTCGATATTTTAGGCGATTCATTTAAAAGGTCTGGTGTGAGGTATTTTTGTCAGTCGCAAAAGGTTGATATTATTTGCTTGTAGGAAACCATGCTTGAAAATGTAGATAACATTGCAATGAGACAATTAGGAGGAATACACATTCAGAAATGGCAAAGAAAACTAGCCATTGGTTCTTCAGGAGGAGGAATTATGACTGTATTGAAAATTTAGTAGTCGCTTAAATAATCTGTTAGAATTGACAATATAGTTTGATTCGACGGTTATTTTTGAATCTATTGAGTAAGCATGAATAATATTTATTTATTAGGGTCTTGGTCAACATGCTAAGTTAAGCTATTTGAAACTATGTGGCAGATAATATAAGCGCTATTTCTATATATAGTACAAGTCCCTATGCATGTTTAAGTCCTGACTTCACGTCCATGGTTCTGAACTATCATACTAGGTTGTAGCATCCCTAACTATGTAGATATTCTGAGCAAGTATGCTTAGTGTCGACTTTGTTAATCCGAGAGCATGGTATATTGAAATAGATTTGATATAAATTGCTGTAAAACTGTAAAACTGATCGGTGATTGATATGACTTTTAGAAACTTAATCTTGACATCTGTAATTTAGAATGACATTTTGTCTTTGGGTTTCTTAATTTTCTAATTTTGTGATTTTTTTGATAAGGTCCAAACATCAATGAAAATACCAGCAATTGATCGAGAAACGATAGGTTTTCGTATTTTATTTCTTAAGTACTAGACCTTGGATTGGTATGCCATAAATTTTCCCATTCTTATTTCTCCTATATCTAGCTTTAGTGATTTTTTAGAGATTTCTAAAATAGCTGAGTTTTTATTAATTTTAGAAAATCAATTAATATTTAAATCAATTCCATTATTAAGGCCACACCCTCGTACTTAGGGCCTTAGGGCACCCTAGTACCCTAGCAACAACTGAGCCATGTGTCCAGAGCTAGATTAGTGTGGAGTTACATATGGCTAAAGCGAGTGGACAAGTCTCATTAGCATAAGTTAGTGGCAAAAAAGATCCAAATTAATTTATAAAGCTTTTTTTCTTGTTCTCTTCCAAAAATTCTTACAGATTCTCTCAACTTCTCTCTCTCTAGCCTCTCATGTGATGAAAGGTAAAGGAGACCTGGAGAAGAATTTCTAGATGCGCCTCATGTTTTTTCCATATTTTTCTCAGTGAGCTCCAATCACCAATTTCTTAGTGATGTAATTATTTTTTCTTTTGGGACTTACTAAGAAAAATATGGAGCGCATCTAGAAATTCCCTATCTGGAGCTAAGCATAGGACATGATAACTTAGGTGAGTGTGCACTTTCTTAACTTTTTTCCCTTCATTCATTAAGGTCTGAATTTTTTATGGTGGTAATTTTATATATTATGTAGTAATTTTTTTATTTTAGTGATTTGAGTATGAAAAGTGGATTCGTCAGTGCGTTGTGGAAGATACCAAAATCAATCGAGACAATGCAGTGTTGTTGTTATTTAGTATTGTTATTATTTAGGTCTATAGTCGTAACCTGATTCTCTAACTAATATAGTGATCTGATTCTCTACTCTCCATCGTAATCATATAGAAGTCTTGAATTATGGGATACTTCTATAATTAGCGAACTTATCCATCTATCAGTTCCATCAAGTATTAAATTAGTACTATATGAATATTGAATATTTAGTGAAAAGTGATATATCCACATTAAGCAGAACTTTTCTAGTTTCATATGAGTATTTGTGATACATGTGGACCACCCTGCATCTTATTTGTATTGATTTGATTTACATGATTATTTCATAGCTCGTTGTGCATGATATTTAAATCTTCTCTTACGTAGGTATTATGTGTTTATCTATTATGTTATACCATTTATCACCATTATGATTACACATATATATTCATTCCCGAGCATGAGCTTTGAGTTTACTTTATACTGGGTTTAACCCCTGAAATTGTTCCTAGTTAATGATCTCGAACCAAAAGTAGAGTAGAGCAATAATGAAATATGAAAAAAGATAGCCAAGCTACACTAAGCTAGAATATGAATCTCAGTGTTCAATAATTAGTAATACGGACTCTATTATTTTTTGTTGGGCTGCTGTCTGGATTACCACGACATACCTAGATATGGAGGATATTGTAGTTACAGACTTCGAGGAGGATCCATTGGACAAGGATTCATAATTTCCTTTTGCTGTAATTATTCTTGTTTGGTAACTGTGGTATTTGGAATTAACTTGTATTTATGTGGTTTATTGGATTACTCTTTTTTGTTGTATTATAATCTATGCTAGGCAATGCTGTTTTGCAATAATCTATATTGTAATCCCCTTTATAATTGTATTGGGTTATTAATATAATATTTATGATTTGTAGCAATGAAAATCCTTCATATTCATATATTCTAATTGTGCGGTTTTTTTATTATAAAAAGTCTCGTACACCTGCTTTTCTTGTGCCCATTGGCAAACGTAATTTGCTTAAAACCAAAATAATCGACTGAAACCGATCAGAATAAGTAAAATCAATCTAAAGAAATAAAATCAAACCGAATCAAAATAATTCAGTTGGTTTTTTTATTTCAAGTTTGAAAGACGAAGCCAAACTGAACCAACCAAATTATTTAAAATCACACACACATACACACAAACAAACATGTACATATATACATATGTATTTACATACAAACACACATACACAAATATATATATATATATATATATATATATATATATATATATATATATATATATATATATATATATATATATATATATATATATATATATATATATATATATATATATATATATATATATATATACACACACTATAATGATCCAATGATTTTTCTTTATTTTTTTTTTAACAATTACTATCTCTATCTCCTTAATTTCTCTCGAATTAAATTTTATAAATTTTGAAGTTTATTTACCTTTTCATTAGGTGCATATAAAATGTTTTATTCATTAAAAACCGATAATTTTGTGTTAACTCGATAGAGAAGTAAATCAAAACTAAAACCCAAGAAATTTGGTATGAGTGAACCCTACGGGGTCGAGATCACAATCCAAGAGAAATTTTTCAAAAAAGATTATTGTAAATAGTGGAAATGAACTGTACCTTAGGTAATTTGTGTGAGCTGTCACTTCATTTCTGTTTCTCTCTCTCTCTCTACACACACATATGTATGTAAATAATAAAGAGGAGATATGTTCACTAAAATGATTAAAATTACAAATTTAAATAAATTTTTATTTAGAAGTTCGAACCAAATAACCAGACTGAATTAAAATAGTTTGGTTCCATATTGGTTGCCATTCCTAATAGATTCGGCTCGGTTTTACCACACTTGGTAAAAAGCGATTGAAATTGATTGAAATTGACCGATGCTTATCCCTATAGTATAACTTTATGTATAAATGAGATATATCGTCAAAACTTAGGATATTATAAGTTCTGACATAGCCAAATATGTGACTAAGAACACATTATAATGTGCAAACTAAATCATTATCTGTGTGACACAAGGCCGCAAAAAGAGGGGATCCATTCGGTCACTCTACATGTGCTTGCTAAGCATATACGGTATAAACACATGCTACAATGGAAGGACTCTCCCAAAGAGAGGGTCATTTTTCTTTTTTGAAGCAAAACTAAGGATTAAATGTCCTCCATGTTCTATTAGCGATAGTTAATAGACCACAGTACAACATACAAAATAAAATAAAGGTGTCTCATGCTAAAGACATCCCTACTACACGTTCTTGGCTGATGCACTTACAAACAGAATTGTCCTTCACAGAACAGAAGCAAAAAAACAATAAAACATAAAAAGAGTATAGCCACGTCAATCCTCCTGCTCTCGATCCCCTACTACTCTCCCTTCCGTAGTCAGGCTGAAATCCTGGAGCTAAGTGTCATCATTTTCTGATATACATATCCTCCTCCTGTCTCAGAGCAAACCTATCAACAACATAACATCAATGTAAACTCTATTTACACAACCATCTACAATGTGTGATGTGTTTTTAAATATTCTGTTATTTTTTTCCCTCCAAATATTCCAACAGATTGCTGCAACTATTCTAGTGACAAGCCCGCGATTATCCTTACATAATCTAAGCCCAGCTCAAACATCTGACCCCTCTAACATGTCTATGTAGAGTCTAAATAACAAGGTGCATTTCAACCATGCCTGGGTGGAAAATAAATAATTCAATATTAGATGTTGGCCATCATAGCCGTTGTTTTTGTATGGGACATATATACTTGGGCCTTCCCATCCTCTTTTTTGTAAACTAGCCCATGTAAGGTTGGCGTTCTTCGCAAGTAACCACATAAAAAAAATGTATTTTGAGGGGATACTTGGGCCTCCATATGAAGCGGCCATTCTGTAGGCGCACTCCTCCATCTACGAAATAACAGTATATGGATCTGACCGTAAACACCTTGTTACTTTTCTATCTCCAGAGAGGAATTTTCCTGTTTAGGTCCTTCGACCTTATGTT
The DNA here is from genome assembly GCA_036321105.1 of Dracaena cambodiana. Taxonomy (NCBI): domain Eukaryota; kingdom Viridiplantae; phylum Streptophyta; class Magnoliopsida; order Asparagales; family Asparagaceae; genus Dracaena; species Dracaena cambodiana. The sequence continues at coordinate 42,392,177 of JAYEPQ010000012.1, forward strand.
ATCCAATAACATTTTGAGATCCCTCAACAGGGTTGTTTGGACCACTCCTCCATTCCTTATGAGTCCCAAATTCCAACTCCCTTGATGCTAATAACCATAGCATCCTTATCTATGACTAAATCAAAAATAAAGGGAAATAGGGAGCACAGAGTATTAGAAACACACCATCTTTTCCGCCAGAATGCCACCTTAGAATCCCTTCCTACCCTGAAAACTATACTGTGCCAAAACATATTCACGACTCAAACCATGTCTTTCTAGAAGGCGGAGGTGTTCATGCTATTCCTGGGTTTTGCCCTCCATGATCCCCTACGGGAACCATACTTGTCCTTCAGTAGGTGTTGTAATGTACTAGTGGGTTTAGTAATCAGTATCCACCAACATTTAGCCACTAAAAGCAAGATTCATTGTCCGCAAATCCAAGACCCCGAGTCCGCCCTATTCCTTAGGTTTGCAAATTTGCCCCCATGAAGCTAGGTGATACCGGGCTCTGTCTTACGATGGACCAGACTATAAGAACTTACTGTGTATTTTATCTATTCTCTTGCAGACCCATTTGGTAGGATAGCTACGGACATTAGGTATATGGGCATTGTCGAAAGCACTACATTTAAAAGGACAAGCAACCTCCAAATGGCATGGTCCTAGCCTTCCATCCCTCCAACTTTCTCCCTATCATGTATATGAGGGGATATCATCCCTTCTTGGCTATCTCGCCCTTTCCGATTGGGATCCCTAAATTGGATGCAGGCATCGTCTCTTCCTTGCATCCAAATATTGTATTGATAAACTCTATTGTGAGAGTACATAGGCCAATATTATTACTGAACTTTTATGGTAGTTAATCCACAAGCCCGACTATAGCTCGAAACATGATAGAATACCTTTAAGTCAAATAGCTTAACTTATATTATAGTTTCCAAATAACAATGTGTCATCAGCATATTGCAAATTCACGACCTTGGATGTGGGGCCTCTAGGAAGACTGCTTAAGACTCCTCAATCGACTGTACTGGATAACATTATTAAGACCGTCAGCCAAGAGGATGAAGAGCAATGGTGATAGAGGATTTCCTTGTTTCAGACCTCTTCTACATATTATTTCTTTCCCGATCATTCCATTCACCAGTATTTGCACCTTTGCCATTTTTAGCCATATTTTGATCTAGGACTGCTATCGTTGCCCAAATCCATGCAGTGTGAGCACTTGCTACAAACACTCCTGATTGATATTGTCCTAAGCCTTCTCAAAATCCAATTTTAGATGATATCCATCCTTCCTCGATTTACGACATTGATGGATGATGTCCTTATTGACAACGATTCTCTTGGATATGCTTCTTCATTTAATAAAACCTGATTGGTAATCCCTAATTAGTTCCCCCATGATAGGTGTCAAATGATTGGACAACACCTTCGATATGGTCTCGAATGAGCTCTGTAGCAAAGCTAAAGGTCTGAAATTGCAAATAGCTCTGGGGGCACTCCTTTTTTGGTATAAGCATGATTTGCATTAATTCTGTCCACTCTTGCCTTTTCATAGCCAGATTGATTGATTAGTTCGATGATGTTATCCTTTATGATGTCCTAGAACTGACGGAAGAAAAAAAGGGATTCAGGCTCTGGGGCCTTATTTAATCCAAGATCCTGGACAACCTTTTTTATCTCCTCCTCTGAGAGTTCCCTTTCGAGGTTACTCAGCTCGTGATCATCCCTCCACCTCTCACCTTTGAGCCAAAATCTGAACACCATTTTCTTTGCCAAAAATGTTCTTAAAATAACTGTAGACAATTCTTGGGACCTCATTTTCTTTTGATGTAGCACTGTTGTCTGCTGACTGCGAATGAATGTAGTTGTTTCTCCTCTGCATATTCGTTGTCCTGTGGAAAAAAAAAAGTTGTGTTGTATCCCCCTCTTTTAACCATTTGTTTCTAGCCCTCTAACACCACTTGATCTCCTCACTTTTGTCACTTTTGTAAATATCCTTCATATTTGCTTTCATCTCGTACAATAAGTTTCTGTGTTCCTGCTCCAATGTCTGGTCCTTCTCAAGTCTCTCAAAGTGGTCGATCTCCTTGATCAAATTCTCCTTCCTCGTGTTGTTGTTGGAGAAATCTCATTTCCCACTACAAAAGTGCTTTCCTTAGCTGATGCATCTTTGCACAAATATTTTCGGTTGCATCGGTTGTTGGCAGTGAAAATTTCTAAGATAAAAGGATTTTCCACAACAGAACGCGGAGCTAATTCAGTAGCCCCGCGTTTGGCTATAATAGCCTTGCGTTTGAATAAAACGCGGAGATATTAAATAGCTCCGCGTTGATTCCGCAGTCTAGCTAATATTAGCCTCGCGTTTGAGTGAAACGCGGAGATGATCAATAGCTCCACGTTAGCTCCGCACTCTGGTTATTTAGCGCCGCGTTTTGATACGATTAAAAGCTCCGCGTGAGCAGATAACCAGAATCTCAAATTGATTGAGATTATGATTTGGGATTATCCAAATACCCGAATTGAATCCAATCAGAACTCAAAATCAAGAGATTTAAATCAATATTAAAGATTTGTTTGAAATCCTTGATGAGAGGGAATTCTATTTAGATAGAAACTCTCAAATTAACCTGGGGATATAAATACCTTCTTGGTGAAACCCTAGGGGTCTTCTTTTCGGCAATTAAGATCTTCTTTTCGGATCCTTTGACAATTCAAGTACGCGAGAGAGCCTTGAAGTCAGGGGTATTCTTCTTCTTCCTTTCGGTTCTTAGAGAATTCAAGTTACGCACAGAGCCTTGAGTTCGAAAAAGACCGGAGAAGATCGTCTACAGTCGGCCGATATCTTCAAAAGAGAAAAGTTCAATGTTCGATCGTCCAAAGGAACTACTATAGATCCCATCGCTACGAGATCCCACAAATATTTTGTAAAAGAGAGCGATAGATTATAAATCCTCTCATTTGTTCTTCTTTTTATCTTGTTCACTTTCGTTGTAATTTCAGCTAATTCAATAGAAGAAAAGCGAAGAATTTCTGCTGCGAATAAACTGGCGACCACAGTGGGAGCCGTCTCTTTCATCGAAAAAGAGATTGTGGCACAATCGGACGTTGACATGATCGGATCCGACGTAGATATGCTCGTCGTTGAAATCGACCAGCAGAAGTATGAGAAGTATCTCTCCTCTGAATCAGGTAACCTGAACGAAACGTGACACTATCGTCGCGTGCGCTCCAATACCCGAGGAACGGGTAAAAAGGTATCCACCGAGGAACGGGGATCCTTGGAGACCGTGACCATAGAGTTGTTGTTTGGGCAGAAAATCCTAGCAGAGGATGAGCTTTCTACTGCCGAAGAAGACTTGGGAACTGGATTGACCAGAACCCAACTCCGAAATAGAAATCGGAGAGTAAGGCGAAAAGCCCTCAAAGCCCGCCGCAGACGCGAGGCTAATGGACACGAGGCTATGGTCCCTCGCAAACTAGCTCACGCTAATCGCGAGACCGGTCATTATCGCGTTAAATGCGAAGTTACAACTTGCCTTAAAAGCAAGGAAAAGCCAGCGTGTGATACTCCGCACGAGGCTATTACTGAGCTTAGCGAGAAACACGAAGCCAGTAAGATTTGCGCTAGTCGCAAGATTTTTAACACTCGTGAGAAACGCGAGTATAAACTCTCCTTAAAGCCAGTGTGTGATATTCCACGCGAGGCTATTACTGAACTTAGCGATAATGCGAAGCTAGTGCAACTTGCGAGAAACGCAAGATTTCTGACACTCGTGAGAAACGCGAGTATAAACTCTCCTTAAAGCCAGCGTGTGATATTCCACGCGAGGCTATTACTGGATTTAGCGATAAACGCGAAGCCAATGCAACTTGCGAGAAACGCAAGATTTTTGACACTCGCGAGGAACGCGAGGATAAAAATTTCTTAAAGCCAGCGTATGATTCTCAACGTGAGGCTAATACTGAGCTTAGCGAGAAACGCGAAGCCAGTAGTATTTGTGAGAAACGCAAGATGCCTCACCTTCGCGTAAATCGCGAAGATGATTGGCAGATTGTCGTCAATCGTAAAAATCGCGCTAGACGCGAAGTTATGACTTGTGTTAATCATAAGAATAAGCCAGCGTGCAGGAATTTCCTCTCGCGCGGGGCTAAAATTCCAGAAGAGAAACTTCTGAAGGCAGGCCAAGCCAGCGTAAAACGCGAGGCTAGCGTAGCATAACTCGGAGCTATTCTTCAGGCCCGCGACACAAAAGGCGAAGCTAACTTTCAGCCCCGCGCTCCAAAACGCGAAGCTATCTTTCAGTTCCGCGTAGATCAACCTGAATATCAAATCAGGGCGGATCGTCATATCAATGGACCAGAACTGGACTCCAGTAATCTCAAGAAGGTTCAGTGGACTCCTGGACCCTCTCAACAACCAGGTGGCCCCCACGATTCTTCGTCATCCAAGGTCACTGATCTCAGAAATTACTTGACAAAAACGAGAAATATGACTCAAACTCAGCTACACTCAACATGTCATTGTGAGCAGCTCATAACAGCCATATCTGCTGTATTGGATAATTGCTGTTGTACTAAGAAGAGAGTGTCTGTATTTAACAGAATAACTGAGTCTCTTCAAGATACTCCAAAGAGGAGAAAGAATGATCTGAGATACAAAATTAAAGAAAAAGAATTAAACGCAGTGACCTCAAATATGGTCGGTAAAGGTAAGAAGGCCATGGAAAAAAAGACACGAGTTAGATGCAGATGATGAACAATCTCGCTATCTTACTCGACTCAAATCAGGTGCTGTCGCTCCTCGGAATTATAAGAAACTTTCAAAAAGTTCTTATGATGATGACAGCGACAATTCAGCTATAGCTTCCCCAAAATCTCGTGCATCTTCCCGACCATGAAAATCAGCGTCACATATGGTGGACAGGTCCGATGACATTGACCAGAGGATGGAAGCCCAAGAGCAGATGATTCGAGGTCAACAGAAGGCCATTGATGACCTCAAACTAATGCTTCTAAAAGTGATCGAAAATACCCAGAAGATAGCCGATGATAAGACTAAAACTTCTTCGGAACCGCCACCTAAGACAAATGAAGGAATTAAAGAAGAAAAGGTTTATTCGATGCATAAGGATGATGACAAATACTCTTTCCATGATCCTCATGGAGAAAAAATCGAGAAATTGCAAAGCCAACTGGATGCCTTAATACACAAAAAAGAATTGAAAGAATCGGGGGTTTCAAGACCATACCCGCCTGAATAGGACTTCGCCCCTTATCCAGAAAGATATAAACCCCTCAAATTGGAGTCATATGATGGGAAGGGGTCCCCAAGCCAGCACATATATTACTTCTTATCGCAGGCATGTCAGCTAGTGGGAAATGATCCCGTAATGACCAAAGTATTTGCGAGCACCCTGCGAGGGCCTGGTTTTACATGGTTTATGCAGTTGCCCCCAGGTACTATCAATAACTGGTATGATGTCGAGAAACAGTTCTTGGCACGTTTCTTTGAGGATGATACCGAAATATCGGTTCATTCCCTCCTTGCAACGAAACAAGGGGAACAAGAAACGGTCAAAAGTTTTATTGAACACTTCATGGAAAAATCCGTGTATTGTCGACACGGTATGACCCAGAAAACATTGGTAGAAACCTGCAAGTATAACTTCAGGACCGACGTGCTGATAAGAATGAGAGCTGTAGAGTCTAAAACTTGGAAAGATCTACTGAGGCAGGGAGAGCAGGCAGAAGATATAATTCGCCGGATTGAGGAATCTCGTAGCACGAGGAACTCTACGAATAACAGGCCATATCCACAGAATCCTGAAAATAAAGGGAAGGCTGTGATGGCATCAGTTGCAAATCCAAAGCCAAGATCTCAAAATCCGAGAGGTGCAGGTCAAAATAGGCCCCAACAAGATAAAACTTATACATTCAAGACGGAGCAGACAGGTACTCTATTCCATCTCCTCATTAGAAAGGGCTTGCTAAAACTTCCGAAAAATGGAAAACCGGAAGACGTTGGTAAAACCAACGACCCTAACTATTGCCTGTATCATCGGAACGTCGGGCACCCAACTAAGAATTGTTATCCTCTTAAGAACCGAATTCATGTATTGATAGAAGCCAGAGTTCTCACACTTAAAGAGGAACAGAAGAAAGTTTCTGCAAATATGGCAACTTTAGTAGTTGGAACCAATAAGTTCCCTGCCAAAGCGATCCCTGTACCAGTAGGGAAGCCAATATCGACACCAAGTATGGGTAGCCCGCACTTGCAAGCTGGCCCCTTGGATATGCTCCGAAGCACAGCTGTGACAAAATCGTCCTCATTGGTTAAAAACCAGATTTGGCTGGGGGTGCCGAAAATATTGACGATGATAAACATCATGCTTCTGCTATTCTCAACAGCCATTGGAATGGCTAATTGGGTGCTATAAATAAAAATATTTTATTGCCCAATGCTGTTAAAGCAGAGAGAAGAGGAGATCAAGTTCCTCGCCAACCCTATCATACTGAGGGTAAAAGTATGAATCAACTACCCAATGCTGATTAAAGGCAAATGGGAGAGGAAATCAATTCCTCGACAACTCACCATGCTGAGGGGAATAGCATGGCTAGCCCAATGCAAACGGCGATTGGTAAAGGCTAATCAAATCCGTTGATAACTGGGGGTTTGCTAAAAATCACATAAAACCTGTCATGTTAAGTTTTTACCTCTGACAGTATGATTTGGATTATTCCCATCTCCGTTCAAGTTACGCAGATGAGCACTTGAACTTCTTTCTTACCAGGCATGCGCAATTAAGCGCCTCTGCCGAAATCGGATGATCCTTAGCCGATTACCTCGGTATTAACAGTCTAAGTTACGCAAATGGACCTTAGATTGTTTTACCAGAACAATGAGTTATTTATTTGTTGAGCAAGCAAAATTCTTGAAGCCAACAGATAAAAAAAAAAGAATTATATTTATTCATGAAGCAAAAGATTACAGAAGAAGAGGGAGTTATAGCTCTCCCAAAAGCTTCTACAAATTCATCGACTCATCAATAACCTAACAGCGAGACTCCTCCACGGAGTGTTAAAATTTCCTGGTTCACGTGCGAAAGATCTCCCCTGCAAATGTCAAGTATGATCTGTTTAAAGTTCTTAGTGGATTATCTGAAGATATTGCTACAAGAATCCTAATGAAAATGCACAAGTTGGATTCGACATGCTACAAGCCCTTAAATGATCATCTCTATTGCTTTGGAAAGCAACAGAGATTGTCATCTAACAGAAATGGTCCTCAAGAAAACTTAATGAGCTGCCGCAGAGTTCTTGTAACTTCTTCAAAAGTTTATCTTTTGGAGCCAGGGCTTGAAACCTGCAACTATGATGGAAAACATATGCATCTGGCTTCCTTAGAGTTACTTTTGCTGACGAAGACTGGTAAAGCCACATGCACTCCTCTTCAAGAAGGATCTGGTCCAAGTACTTCACTGCAAAAGAAGAATCAAGAGTTAGAGAAAACTTGAAAAATCTTCTAAGAATGAAAACGTGGAGGTAAGGATAAACTCCGCGCGCAGTTGAGAAAATAGCATCGCGATTTAAATGTGACTGCTAATCAAAATAGCCTCGCGATTTAAACGCGACTGCTAATCAAAACAGCCTCGCGATTGAAAAGCGACTGCTAGTTAAAATAGCCCCGTGTTTCAAAACGCGAGGATGACGCGATAACTTCGCGTAGAGAAAGATCAGAGTTCCTCTCTGACTTCTCCTTCTCCTTCAAGCCTTACAGCCGGAGAACGGCAATCTCGCCGGTTCAAAGTTGGCTGGTCGGTTAAAACTAAGCCAAAACACTCCAAAATTGATTTAAGGAGTCTAAAAGTTTAGAATTTATACCTCTAATTGGTGTAGTATGGATTGGCTCGCTGTTGTGGCCACTACCTCGGCCGTCGCCTCCGCTGCTAGCACCGGCCGCCGATGGTGAGGAGGCATGCAAAGCCGTACTCTTCTTAGATAACATCTTAGTGATGAAGATCTATGGAAAGATGAAGGAAGCTCGGTTAAAGATCATTCCTTATTTGCCTGAGTTGCTTGCAGCTCTAAGCTCTCTAATTCTTCGGATGAAATGAAGAAGAAGATGGGGTCAAAGACTCTATTTAAACAAGATTTCCGTCGCTTGGTATTCGGCGCAGAAATTCAGAGTAATCAATGAAGCAATTACTCATTTTCCTGAAAAAGTGAAGTCGATTAGCTCTGCGTAAGCGAGCATAACGCGAGATAGACTTGGTATTCTAACTCCGTGTTTCAATTTAGATATCCAAAGTATTTCAAAATCTGCTAAGTTCTAAGCCATTTTGAAAACTTTGGAGGGGGTTCTGTTGGCAGTGAAAATTTCTAAGATAAAAGGATTTTCCACAATAGAACGCGGAGCTAATTCAGTAGCCCCGCGTTTGGCTATAATAGCCTTGCGTTTGAATAAAACGCGGAGATGTTAAATAGCTCCGCGTTGATTCCGCAGTCTAGCTAATATTAGCCTCGCATTTGAGTGAAACGCGGAGATGATCAATAACTCCGCGTTAGCTCCGTACTCTGGTTATTTAGCGCCGCGTTTTGATGTGATTAAAAGCTCCGCGTGAGCAGATAACCAGAATCTCAAATTGATTGAGATTATGATTTGGGCTTATCCAAATACCCGAATTGAATCCAATCAGAACTCAAAATCAAGAGATTTAAATCAATATTAAAGATTTGATTGAAATCCTTGATGAGAGGGAATTCTATTTAAATAGAAACTCTCAAATTAACCTGGGGATATAAATACCTTCTTGGTGAAACCCTAGGGGTCTTCTTTTTGGCAATTAAGATCTTCTTTTTGGATCCTTTGACAATTCAAGTACGCGAGAGAGCCTTGAAGTCAGGGGTATTCTTCTTCTTCCTTTCGGTTCTTAGAGAATTCAAGTTACACACAGAGCCTTGAGTTCGGGAAAGACCGGAGAAGATCGTCTACAGTCGGCCGATATCTTCAAATGAGAAGAGTTCAACGTTCGATCGTCCAAAGGAACTACTATAGATCCCATCGCTACGAGATCCCACAAATATTTTGTAAAAGAGAGCGATAGATTATAAATCCTCTCGTTTGTTCTTCTTTTTATCTTGTTCACTTTCGTTGTAATTTAAACTAATTCAATGGAAGAAAAGCGAAGAATTTCTGCTGCGAACACTACCTCTGCCGTCACCTCCTCTGCTAGCGCCGGCCGCCGATGGTGAGGAGGCATGCAAAGCCGTACTCTTCTTAGATAACATCCTAGTGATGAAGATCTATGGAAAGATGAAGGAAGCTCGGTAGCATTGGTCTATTCCTGCCAACTTTGTTTGACAAGTTGGTATATCTCACTATACTCTAACCACCACTTCTCAAAACAGAAAATCCTGGGTTTTCTATCCCTCATTTCTCCTGTCTTTAAGCACACAGGAATGTGATCCAATGTTGGTTTCATGACCACAAATGCCGAGGCCAGATTAAACCTGGACTCCTATTCCTCCAAAATCAGGACTCCATTAAGTTTCACGAGACTCAGATTTTCTCTCATACTTGAGCATGTCTACCAACGTTCCATCAGAGGTACATCAATGATATATATATCTCTTTGATCAGGTCATTAAATTCATATCTATCCCTAACATTTTTGTCCCCTCTTTTATGCTCGTCAGAAAATCTGACGACATTTCTCCCCCAATAACTGATAGACAATTCCTCCAATCCCTAATCTCTTGTAGTTCTCACCAGAAAACTTCATGACTTTTCGTGCGATTTGGGCCGTAAACTATGGTGATTGTGTGCGTCCACTTATACAAACGACGTCTAACTATTACTGATAATGAGTAATTATCGACCCTGGACTCAATAATGTCAAAGGCGATCCTCTTTATCCCTATCAAGATCTCCCCGATGACCCATAGGAATCCTTGACAAAAAAAAAAAAAAAATCAAAACATGAACTTGCATTTGGCTCACTCAACACATTTATTGCTGAGTTCGACAGTTTTGTTTCTTTTAGGCAGAATTTGTTCGCAGAGCTCACCCGGCATGTGTCCACAACCATCCTACGTTTGGTCCTGTTTCCGAGCCCCCTCACATTGTAAAATAAGATATTCATTAGAATATTCAGGTTCCTCTTTACTGTTAGGTTGGGTGACTAACACTCACCCCTCCTAACATGAAATTTCGCGATGTTCTTTCTGAAAGACTTAACTTTCCTAAGTACCCCTAGGTTTTCTGATCTAATCGTGGATTCCCTTTCCATATCAATATCACATGTGTATGCAACAGCCAACAGTGTATCATCAGATAATAAATTTAAAACTTCTAAAGAACCATACTGCATACCTGTGTCAAATTTTGTTAGATTGGCTTTGCATGTTAGCTCCAGGCATCTGCTATGTCTTCTTGGCATTATTGCGGGTAAACTTGCATCTCCATTACTACTCATTTGTCTCTGTGCTCTGCTAATTGGTTGATCTGGTGGGCTTCCCCCCTCAATCTCCCCATTCCTTTCAGACAGCTGTTGTTTTTCCCTTTCATCAACCTATAAGCTCCCCTATGAGGCTCACCCCAGTGTCATACTCAAAGCTTCACCTCATCCACCCTTTTGCGTTCCCCAAGCTATATCCATGAGTCTCTTGGGTAATCTCGATGGCTGGTGTTTCTGCGATTTTGGTCTGCTGCAAGCACTGTCTCCACTCACAATTATGTCCACCAATTTTGCAGTTGCATCTTTTATGATTTATTTGTCTAGACTTGGCACCATGAAGAGCAGTCCCAATTGCTTTATAGATTTGGATGTAGAATCGCCCTCCTCCAATCCCATCTCTTTTTTTTTTTTTGCAAAGAAATTTATTAGTGGCCCTCCAAACTCCCGATTCAGACTGGACCACTTAGATTTATCCTAACCCTACCTGTCCACCTCATCGGGGATAAAGGAACCCTGTTTGCCATGTGTTTTTTTACTGGGTCCTTGTCTCCTTTCCTTGCGGGTGGGTCCCGCATCTGATCCCCTTGCCATACTTCTCTCCCGAATATGGGATGGTGCTCATGCCTCGTGCCGTCCCCCTTCATCGCACATTGATTCTCCACTTCCCCATGTAGGTGCGACTCGAGGAGTCTGTGGGCCCCGCCCACGTTAATTTAGCTCCCTTCCCCCATGCCAGAAACGTTTCTGTATCATTTGGCATTTCTAATCCCTCCCCTGCTTTATCTCCTTCCCCAACAAATCTGCCTCCACACTTTTGGCTGCACAAATGGCCCATAGTCATAATTGGGTAACTTTCCTTGCTCCTTTCCCCTACTCCCCCTCTCCTCTTCTCCTTTGTTGTTTATTTGGTCTGGCCGATCTCTGTCTCTCTGACGAAGATGACGCTCTTCCGTTCCCCTGTTTTCCAAATGGCTCTCCCATCCCCTCTCCTTCTAAAATCGTTTCTGGTGCTCCTCCTTTCTGCGAGAGCATGTGGCTCGGTTCTGTTTCTATCCAGTTAGGCTCTGTACTCGGTGTCTCGTTGACCGTTCCCTCTTTGCTCCGCTAAGCTTTCCTCATTTTCCCTCCATTGCCGAACGAGGTGTCGCCAGGCTCTGGCGGCGGGCTACTAGGAGGTAGATATGGTCGGGTAGTGGGCTGGAAGGCCCAGTCCTTCCTTTTCCCTTCCGATCGGCCTTTCACTCTCCTATCAAGACAAATGGCGATGCCTTATCCTCCATGAAGGCAACCTAGGGTATCACCGGATCTCTCGGCGTCACGATAGTTGCCGTTATCTCGATTGTGATTTTGCATAATTGATTACCAATTAGTGCATGGAATTCTCCCGGTATGTTATCAGGGGCTATTGCATCCGATCAAAGCCTTTGTCTTTTGAATGTCAGTCTTTGCCAATGTATACTCATCAACATCTACGAGATGTGCAAATTTGATGATCAGTTTGCTGATGTCGGTTATGTTCTAGTGATAGGGTGGTAGCCCTGAGATGGAGATCCACGCCATGTGATCAGGATAGACGATCGATCGTCCGACTAATTGCATGATCCAACACCTCAGGATCGGGGAATTTGGAAGATAGTACTTCTCTCATTCCACCATCGACTAGTTGAAGGAAGCAAATTTGGCCCTCCTCCTTTGTGCCACTGTTTGCAGATTCCTCAGACGACAACTTATTTCCTATATTGATTCGCTTAGCGCTTGCTTTAACTGTCTTCTTCATCCCCATTTCCACTACACCCTGGGGTGGTGATCGGAGTCTTGAAGGGATAACATGGCGCTCAGCGATTTCATGTCCAATCACCTTGCATTAATAACAAGGAACGAAAGGCCATTCGTCCTTGAAATGGACGTTTCGGCCACACAGCCAACACCCCTCCTGTGTTGCTCCTTGTCCGGTCATCAGCGGTGAGAATTTACACTTCCGGTTGGTGCTGACCACTCTCTCCTTCTTCAGTGTGCTCCTGGACCTGTAGGTGATCCATTTCCCTATTTTACAACCTTGAGAGTGCAGTCCCTCAAACATTGCCTGAACATCTGATCCCCTGTTGGTGGCTTGTGGGTCTGGTCCCGGGGCCCATCGGTGTGGATTGGGCGGCTGGATTGCTAGCCTTGCGCTCCACCGGAGCGCCTGTAGCAACTTCCGATCAACTCTTTCTACGGTGCTTTGGGCTTTTTCATCCTCGTTGCACTCTTGGTCTTTGCTTTTGTTCCTCCGAAGCCAATTCCAAATGAACTCCATGTCGATGATGGCAATGAATGCTCAGGCTGCTTAGACATTGCTCTTGGCTTGGCGCAGATCAACTTCCTCGCCTCCGCAAAAGTAGCCACAAAATCAAACTAATACAAAAAATTTTGTACAACCCTCAAAGAGAGGAATTGGTTTTTTCTTATATCAACGCATGGACATATTAGCCAGAAAAGTTGGTCATTGATTAAACAAGATCTTATCAATTTATTTAAAGAGCTCAACAATGGAGTTGCAAGATTGTACATGATAAATTATTCCTTTATAGTCCTTGTCCCGAAGAATAGTACCCAGGCTCTATCAACGAGTATCGCCCAATCGCGCTACTGAATAGCTTGTTCAAGATCATCTCTAAGGTGCTAGCATCGAGGCTTATGCCACTTCTCCCTGAATTGATAGGGGAAACCCAAAAGGGTTTCACTAAAGGAAGGAATATCCTCGATGGCATAGTCATTGCACAAGAAGTACTTCACCGATGTAAAAGTACAAATAGTTAGGGATATTTCCTAAAGTTAGATTTTGAAAAGGCATATGATAATGTGGAGTGGGAATGCATAATTGAAGTTATGAGGAACAAAGGTTTTGGACCGAAATGGTTCAACTAGATCCACCTCTGGCTCCAGTCTGTGAAAGTCTCAGTCTTAACAAATGGAGCCATTGGGAGAGATATTGTTTGCAAGAGGGATCTCAGACAAGGTGACCCTTTATCACGGTTAATATTTGTCTTGGTTGCGGAGGGGCTTAACCTAATGTTTGCATGTATAAAGGAGGCAGGTAGGATTGAGGGGCTACCAGCTGCTGATCGGCTTCATTCACTAATTTTCAATATGCAAATGACACCCTAATCCTCGGACATTATAATGTCTTACAAGCATGTGCGACTAAGTGGATATTAAACTGCTTTGAGGCATGGTCTGGCCTGAGAATTAACTATCACAAGAGCTCACTCACTTTTATGAGTAAGGAAAGTCTCGTAAATAACCTGATTGTGGAGATTTTTGGTTGCAAGGTTAGTACATTCCCGATCTCCTATTTGGGTATCCCAATCAGACCGGGGAAGAGTAGGAAGATAGATTGGGTTCCGATTGTTGAGAGAGTAAAGAAAAGGCTAGATGGCTGACAAAGTAAAACCCTGTCCTTAGGAGGAAAGTTGATTCTTCTAAATGCAGTACTCTCCTCCATCCCGATTTACTTTATGTCCTACTTCATCATCCCATGCTGGGTTAGGCGAAGAATTGATACATTGCGGAGTCGTTTTCTGTGGGGGAATTCCGTCGAACATGGTAGGCGATTCCACCTAGTAGCCTGGGGCAAGGTATGTAAGGCAAAACAGGAGGGCGGGCTCGGTGTTTTGAATCTGAAGAACTTTAACATGGCACTGATTGCCAAGTGGTGGTGACGAGTTTTAGCTCAACAAAAAGGGTTAATCCAGAAATTGCTAAAAGCAAAATATGGGCCACTCGAGGGCACCTGGAGAGCTCAAGGGAGAAACCTGTGCAATGCATCATATTTCTGGAAGGGCGTCATAAGTGTGAAAGAATTATTTTGGCAAGGAGTGACCTTTAAGGTAGGTAAGGGAGATCACATAGCATTTTGGGATGATATCTGGTGTGAACCTTTACTCCTCAAACGGTTATTCCCTCTGGCTTACGCAGATAATTCCAGAAAATATGGTACAGTTGCAGACTTCTGGTGTAGAGAGAGCTGGCGACTTGGGAATGATGTAAGGAAGGGATGGCAGACTATATGTGAAAGGCTGCGTCACTTTCAGATCAATACTAACTAGGATTGTCTGGTATGGAGATGGGATAAGTCCGGAGTCTTCTTGGTCAGATCATTGTATGGCCTTCTCAACGATGGAGGGATTAGATCCACTCAAGCAGCCTTCATTTGGAGTGTTAAATGTTCTCTGAAAATAAAAATATTTATTTGGCTCTTGGATAAGAAGGCAATTCTCACATGGGACAACCTACAGCGTAAAGGCTGGCAGGGTCCTAGTAAATGTGTGTTTTGCGGAACAGCCATCGAAACAATGCAACACATAATGTTAGCATGTCCGTACTCTAGGGGATCTGGGTGGATTTTGCGCATCGGTATAACATACAATTAAGAGGAGGTACCTTTGTCTGGACGTACTTCTCACCTAGGGACAGTGTTCATAATGTTCATAGGACCGTCATAGCTGCTATAATTTGGAATCTATGGTTGGAGAGAAATAAACAATCTTTATTAATAAGGCTCATAGTTTGGACCACTGTATTTATTGTATTACTAATGATGTGTTATTGTGGTCAACAGCCTTTAGAGGACCAGAGATGTCTTTGCAAACCATTCCACCTGACAGCAATACTAAGGTGAACTTGAGGCTACCCCAAGGGAGTACAAGCGCAGGAGATGGCGAGGAGGAGATAGCTCGTGTGACTCTAGTGGATCAGGTTGGGTTGGAGTAGGAACAGTGATCGTCCGCCGCTTGTGTTTATCACTTTTCATTATGGGTTGTATTAGTCTATTTTGGCTTTGTAGTAGGTACTTCTTTATATTTTTACTTACTCTTTATTTGGGGTGAGTCTTGTATTTTCTTTTATTGTAATTTGCTTATTTGTAAGTTCTATTAAAACCTTTTTAATGGAACGCAGAGGTGCTAACCCACTGTTTTTTTATAAAAAAAAAATTAGCCAGAAAAGAGAAATAAATAAATAAAATAAAATAAAACAATGAATGTACAGGGTGCAGCAGTGGCCAGTTCTGGGAATTCGCACTCCAAGGGAATCAAACCTGTCTACTTTCCCACGCTTTGCTCGCACACACGATCGAATTGTCTGCCCCTCAAAAGTTTGAGGCTCGGACCCAATCAAAAATACCCATGCGCGCCGGCATCTTCTCGGTATAATTTGTACTTCTCTGGGATTATATTCTCTATTGCCAATTAGCAGCTATCTTTTCCTTTGTCTTTTTCCTTTTTGTTAGTGTCTCATAAATTATAATATCAAATTCATATATTTCTTTATAAAAAGTTCATTGTATAGAATTCATGCTGACACTCAGGTGACTGGCCTTCTCACGACACTTTCAGAAATATATTTTAAAAAAAAGAAATATATCTAAAAGTAAATAACTCAATTCCTTTTTCTTTTCTGTAAGATACATAAACAACCCATTTGATTCTTTCATCTAGAAATAATGGGTAGATTGAAGCTCTCTATTTTTCTTATTTTTTTTACTCTCCTCTTTCTTTTTTACCTTGTTCGCATGGTGAAAGCCCAATAGTTTACTAAAAAAGAGATTAACCATGAATGATTACAAGAGAATAAAGATTGAGGCTTCCACTGCTGAAGAAGGGGGGAATCAGTACACCCATGCCAGACCCATACCGAAGAGCGATCAGCATGGACAGCAATTTGAGGAGTACACAGCGCTCTCTGCTATGATGATGGACTTTTATACATAGTATTTACTATTTTGTACACATGGTCCTATTTGAAATGAGGAACTTTATATATAGGATATATATTTGTTGCGATGTTTCGTTAACACTGGTTAATGGAATGTAGGGGGGTATACTCACTGTTTTGAACTTAAAAAAAATTTAGTGAAAGCACACTCAAACTTCCATTCCTAAATCACATCTCAAATTCTAAAGCTAGATAATATTATGAGAAATTACAGAAGAATACATATCTCCACTATGGACCTTCACAATATTTTCTCTTCGCAATTTCGCCTGCACACCAGAGTTGGATCGGGTCATAAATTGGGTCATGACACATGCCAGTAAATGCACCCGTACCCGATGGGCTTAGGTCAATGAGATCACCAGATTGCAGCTCTATCTCGTAGGGATACAAACCGAGTTAAACTTAAATCCCAGGTGATCCTAGTGGTCCAACTTAGATTTAAGCTTAAGATACCCCTTAAGCATCTCCTAAAGCTACTTATGACAATAATTAAGCTCTCTGACTTTTTACTCTCATGCATGAATCTGTAACCTCACATTATCAACACTAAAGTCAACCGGCCCGTAAGCTAAACGACCAGCTCATCTTGAGCACCAGTTAATCTGTTGATGTGACAATCAAACTACAAACTCTAAAACAAGTTTAATATCCTTTAATCTTCTGTAATTTTTTAAAAATAAGTAATTTTTGATAACTTAAAACGGTCAGATATATAACTATAACATTGACAGTAACCTTATTGTAACAATATAACTACTTTTAGTCTTCCATCTCCGGTAAAGATTTTGACCCAGTTACATGTTTCCTTTAACTTCCCTAGAAGACTATATCAGTGTAAATTCTAGACAAGCAATCCAACGGTGTAGACATGCTGTTTCTAAACAATCTATTGTTCCGCTCTCTTCAAATATTCCAACAGATCGCACTCATCATAGTGTATCGGGTGGATCTTGGTATTTCCCGTTTCTCCGCACTCAACCAAATGCTTTGGTTGTTCGCCATATTGATCCTTATGTTAAATGTGGTGGCTATGCTTTGCCATAGGAACCTCGCGAAGGCACACGTGAGCATAATATGTGTCCTAGACTTGCTCTCTCTCATGCACAAAACACATACGCTTGGTCCATTCCACCTTCTCCTTTGTGACTGTGACCACTTGAGGATCGATTCCTTTGCAAGAAGCCAAAGAAACAACCTAATCTTGGAAGGACAGTGGACCTTCCATAGATGATTAGTTATATTGCAGCGTTTCTCTCCACCTATGAACATACCGTAGGTCGATTTACTTTTCGATTGTATCATATGAGACCAAGCGATTATATATATCTAAAATAAAATAAGTAGTATTAACTCATTTATTTTAATACCAATTTCCAATTGGTTACCTTTTAAATCAAATCAGATGTCTAGTTTTTGTTTTCTATTTTCTTGTAGCCTATAATTTCTAGTGTCATATCACAGTCACAAAGTATCCTATCTTCGAAAGAAGGATCTTGGGTTTTCCCATCACCATAACGGCATATTCTGCTCCTGCGGATTCACTCGGAAACCGCTGTAGTGTGCTAATAAGAAGGATATCGCTTCCCCCGCGCCCTCATACTTGTTTCCTTAGTTGTTAGGTGTCATAATTTTTTTGCTCATCAGATTGTCATAATTATTGAGTTTGATGACAATTTGTGACTGAGTTTGGATGGATTGAGTCTGTCAGAAAACTAGCAATATTACCTGTAATCGTGTTGTCTTCGATATTTATCCATTGTTGACAGTTATCATATATACCTCGATATTAAAAACCATATTTGAAGTGAGATGTGAAATGGTGAACAAGAGTTGGATAGATATTTTTTCTGTAATGTTGGGGGGACAAGAATCCAAGTCGGCAGATATGCTGCTCTTTTGACAGTCGATCGACTAGTTAAAAAGAATGTCAAGAGAACCCCCTCTCCACGATCAAGCCGCCCATCTCTCTCCTCCCATTTTCTTTAATCTCCATCCAAAGACTCTCCACGTTCTCCCCCTGTTGCCAGCCAGCCAGCCAAACTCAACAGTTTACAACTCTCAGGCTACGTTGCTCTCTCTAAATCTCCTCACAATTATGAGATGAAGTCATTTCAATCATTGTTTAGACCCTCAGATTCTTCATCTGAAGAAAACTAGAGACACCACTTTAATCGGGATTTTCGATAACGATTTTAACTCTATCATTGCTCGTAACCTGAGTTGTAACCTCCTCTTGGACCCACCGTGGACTTGTGGTGATCAGCGTAATTTAACAATTTTTTCCTCGCATTATGTCGAGTGATGTCAATTTGTATATATGCATAGCATTCTTTGTGGCCCAACATTAGTATAAATAGCGTTTGTGCTCTTTCATCCATCTCTAACTCTCCCTCCTGCAGTTTTTTCCCTGAGGCCTAAAACTAAAATGGAGGGGGGTTCGGAGGTGAGTTGGGGCTCTTTCAACAAACCAATGTCGATGGAGTGTGAGTTGATGGCCCAATTGCTTGGTCCCTACCAGTTTTCGAGTGAGCAAGATCAAGACTTAAGCTTAGGAACCTCATCCTTGTTTTGGCCTGATAGTGTAGTTGATTCCAGCTATAATTCTCAAGAAGATAATTCTAGCTCATGCTATTGGCATCCAGAGAATTGTAACGGTACTGTTTTTAGTACTAGTGTTAGTACTAGTAGTTTCTTTGCTCAACCTTCTGATTGTCAAACATACGATGTGGGTGAATCCAATGTGGTCTCAACAATCGAGAAGAATCATGAGAAGATGATGTTTAACGCTAGTGGTTCTTTCTGGTATCATGCTTGTCTGAATGAGCAGACGAACAGCGAAGAGGCAGGAGATTCTGCGATAAAGTCGTCTGAACAAGTTGTCATTCTTGCTCAGAAGCGGCAGCACAAGAGAAAGTTCAGCACGGACGGGGCTACTGAGCTTGGAGAAAGTGATGGGAAGATCGACGTTGCGACCAAAAGCCCTAAGAAGAAGGTCAGTTTAACACCGAGAATTATTCTTCTTTTAATTTAATTCAGCCAATTGTTTTTTTTTTTTTTACCTTATGACATATGTGTACATAATCTGAGTGCAGGTGCAGGAAATCACCAAGAATCCAAAATCAAAGATGTCTCAGAAGAGCAATGCTAGCTGTGAGGATGAAGGTAACAGTGCTAACGCTGCACCTGTTGTTCATAGCACGAGCTCCTGCAGCTCAGAGGACGATTCGAATGCATCCCAAGCGGTTAATGGGGGCAGCACAAGCCCCATCTCCAACGGGACCGCAGCTCTGAATCTGAATGGTAAAGCAAGAGCGAGTCGGGGATCTGCAACAGATCCACAAAGCCTATATGCAAGGGTAAGTTTACGATACTCTCTTTATCTCATCCCAGTTGCTGGAGATATTTATTGTCAAAAATTTATTGGATTGGCAAATTTTTGTATACAGAAAAGGAGGGAGAGAATCAATGAGAGGTTG
Organism: Dracaena cambodiana; assembly: GCA_036321105.1. Classification (NCBI taxonomy): domain Eukaryota; kingdom Viridiplantae; phylum Streptophyta; class Magnoliopsida; order Asparagales; family Asparagaceae; genus Dracaena; species Dracaena cambodiana. The sequence goes on from JAYEPQ010000012.1 coordinate 42,411,855, forward strand.
AGGATACTTCAGAATCTTGTACCTAATGGAACCAAAGTAAGAGTTTCAAATACTCACGAAATAAAACATTATGAAAATTATGGAAAATATGTACTAAAGATTTATACATGTATTTGTTATCTGACAGGTTGACATTAGCACAATGCTAGAAGAAACTGTTCAGTATGTCAAGTTCTTGCAGCTCCAAATCAAGGTACAATTACAGATCCAGGTTAATAAAACGCCATGAAAGTGTATAAGTTTACGAAGATAGAATTTATTTTCCCCCTATATATACCAAGATAGAATATTTAAAATTTACTCCAAGCTTTAGTATTTGAATGTTAATTTGTTTCTGAACTTTTGCAGTTATTGAGCTCTGATGATCTCTGGATGTATGCTCCCCTTGCTTACAATGGTATGAATATTGGGCTTGATTTAAAGATCTCTGCGCAACAACAATAATATCGATATCTGCTACCTTCCAAAGGGGAGGAGTGCCGGAACCATGTATGCTAATAAATCACAATTAATTTATTTATTTTAAGGATTAATTGCTATCAGTAATGTGTTTGTACTAATAAGCCAGTATAAAATGGAGCATGATGATCTTGCTATTACTGATTACATCTCGTAGTCTTCCAAGCTCTTCATAGGAAACTAGGACAAATGTGTCAGTTTCTACAACAATTACTTTCTGAAAATTATGTCACATATTCAAACTTCTGTTGCTAGAAGGTTTGAGTAAATATCATTCCTATTATTTATCCTCGAAAATTAAAGGATAATGAATTAAAGATCCCAGATAATTGCATCCGATGAAAAAACATCTTATGTGTGTGTGTTGATGATTTTACATAGATGAGCTTAAGGGTGGCATTGGAGGGTGATAATCCATTATGCTGACACGAATACGCATTTTCAGATTTGGGTGCTAATTTCATACCAATTATAGATTTCGAATCATATTTGTATTTAAAAAAAATATAACTACTAATTTATCGGGTTTTCGTATGGATATACTTGTATCTACACCCACTAACCCGATAATGTTACCAAAGTCTCAAAGAGCACCATGTTCATTGAGATTCTAGGATGTTATACCACTATATTTTGTACCTTTTGTGAGAGTAATGTCCAAATGAGGAAATGAAAAATACTCGCCTTATTCATAGAGTTACTGTGTAAATGGTGTTTCAATTTTTTTTTATCTTTATTAATCTCATCTAGAAAATATTTTTTTATACATATGAGAAAATATTTAAAACTCAATAAAATATTTTAAACTTATCCCTCATCCGAATAAAGTGGATAGTATATGAATGTTGATTGAGTATAAATACATTTAAAGCTTATTAGATTTGGATATGGATACTGTATATGATTTAAGCCCGACATTTTGGTACCGGTTGAGCTTAACTAAGACGATATGGTGCTTCTTCCTCAAACAGGTGGTTGCAGTTTTGATCTCACAAGGAGTTCGTTTCTTTTTTTGAATTATATTACTTTCCCTAGCATAGGGGCTTTGCATATCGGTCCTTCGGGCGATAAAAAGTAGTTGTTAAGTTTTTATGAGATAAAATGATGGGTCAAAACTCTCCATATTTCATTAAAGGTAATAACAGAATTGCAAGCTATCAATACATAATATAAGGTACCTGAGATGTCTGAACAAAATACAAGGCAGAAACAAAATAACATACACATAATAGCATCCGTAAAATGTTCAGCTAGAGCAAAAAAGAGAGGCATCTGGATCACTAGCCGAGCATCTCGATGTCATCATCGAACTTGGTGGTCGTCGTTCATAGCAGCGGACGCACCCGCTCTCCCTGATGGAATATAGATGGGCATGTGAGTCCTCCAAGTCTCCCACGGGCGAGCCCTTCACTCCCTCTGGGTGTGTACCTACCCAAAGAGTACATCACGATGAACAAAGGATTGACATATATCAATCATCAAAGTGTGCACATCAGTGAAAATTTTATTATTCTGTTCTCTCCATTTGTTCTAGCATATGGCTGCAATTATTGTCTATTTTAGCTATGGCCTCTCTTCCCCTAATTAAACCTAATCTAAATATCACGGGAAGTGTTGGAGTCGAGGTTAAAGCCGAAGGAAGCGGATATCCTGTCCAGAGAAGACTGCATACTTGCAGGATCGGAACATATGGTCCATCGTTGCAGCGTTTCACCACACAATGCACATCTATAGGGGCCCTGACAAACTCTTTCCTGGAGATTGCTAGGTAAGGATGGAATTCTTAGAGAACAACCAGAGGAAAATCGTGACCATGAGAGCACCTGGTGGCTTAGATGACCACCCTCGCACGCTTCATTCAACAGCCTCTGTTATGGGAATTTCCAAAGGAGCACACCTTTTTTCCCCAGTGAGCCTATTTAAAAATTTCCTTTTATTTATAACTTTACAATTTAAAATTTAGGACAAAAATACCCTCATCTTTAATCTCTCTCTCATCTCCTCCACCGCCATTACTCTTTCCAAAGGAGCACTCGACTCAGACGAGCCCAACGAAGAAATGAGGCTTCTCTTTTATCAGATAGTTGTCGTACTCATTCCCGTACCATTGCTTGAGTTCGATGAGGGCCTATAGGTGGAGATGCGGAGGGGCGATGGTCTGGAAGTCGATCAAAGGGATGGTAACGACGAGGACTGCGGAGAAGAGTACGATGGTGGCGTCCAAAAGGAAGAAGACGAGACCCATTTTTCGGATTTTGATTTTTTTTTTTCAAAAATAAAATTTTGGTTTTTGTTTAGGTTATTGGAATTGACTATGAGGAGTTTTTGATATCTTATGTCTCATTGATCCAGACTAGACAGTTCGGATCCGATAAGGTGGATCCGAGATTATAAGTCTGGATCTACTATAGAGGATTCGGACTGTCTAGTCCGAACTTACTGCAATATTGAGAGAAAAATAGGAAAAGATCGTTATTGGAATTTTATGTGTGCTCATTAAAAAAAATCCTCTCTTTTCGAAAGAGAGAGTATGCTCAATAGGAAAAATGGTGTGCCCCTCTAGAAACTCCTCTCTATTATTTATAACCTCTCTTTTGGAGGTAGAACTAACCGTAAAATTTACTAGTTTGTGCACCCCCCAACCCACCCCCGAAAATTTATTAAGTTGTGGATCACGTACAACTACATTTTTTGGGTTCGATGGGGTTTTATTCATCAATGGAACTAAGAATTTCCATGTGAATGAATTTCACAGTGCCTCTAATTTTGATTGGGAAATTGCTATGTAATATAAGTTCCAATTACTTTGATTAGAGTGCTGGTGTCTTGCATTTGGGAAATACATTTACCTCTTGCTTTGTTGGTCTTTATTAGTAGGCTAGCTTCGAATGATGTTCGCTATGTCTGTCTTCGGGTGAGAGCTACGTGCTCCCTAAGCATAGATTTCAATTTGAGAAGATGTTATTGGAATCAGAAAAGATCAATCAGAATATCCAACAAAATTATTCCTGTCTCACTTTTGGACCTAACGTGACGACCAATATTTTTTTTTTGAGGTTGTAACAGTGAGCAAACTGGTCCCCGCATTTTATTAATAAGAAATAACAGAACACCTGCTTTACATCAACTAACAAAACGAAAATAAAATAAAAATAAAAAGGAGCCATGATACCTATGAGTACCAATAGTTCGGTCTTACATCATCATACAGAAATAAAAAGACATGATACAAAATAGTATCAAAAAGTTTTCCACTGATAGTGAATTGCTGATGCGAAAAAGCTCCTTCCCTCAATCACTGCCCGTGGGGCCCTGCGTCACCTTATCTGGAGAGTCGTCCTGCACCTCCTCGTCTGTGTCCCACTCTTCTGAGAGACATAACCGCTCTCTTCAACAATAGACCTGTCCAAGAGATCATATCACGATATGTGAGGTAAAAACATATATCGGTAGAATGCATGTTTTGTCTAAAAATTCTATTATTTCTCTCTCTCCATACGTTCCAACAGATAACTGCTAGCATAATGCGATGGATATGGGCAACGTGTTTTGTAGACCTACTAATCCCGGCTCTTTGCCATATATCAGCAAACTCAACTATGTCGATTGTTATGTATAGGCATGCTGCGTACTTCTCCCAGATTTTTACGGTATAGGTACATGATAGAAATAAATGCAAACTGGACTCTCCATCTGATTGACATAAAGCGTAAATACCTGGACCCTTCTATCCCTTCCTCTGTAAATTATCCCAGGTCAGGATTGCACCTTTGGGAATGAGCTATAGAAAACCCCTTATTTTGAGGGGGCATTTAGTCTGCCATATGTGAGATGCCTGCGGTAGTCTAAATCTGCTATCTATGCAATATTTGTATGCAAATCTAACGGTGAAATTCTGGTGCTTTTCCCATCTCCAGATGACTTCATCACAATCATTAATGCTTGGGGGAACTGTTGTATAAGGTTCTTAAGCTCTATGATCTGTGATCGAGCTGTAACATCTGCATGTACATTAATTCCCAAGTTCCACCTACTTCGGCACCGCAACCAGCCTGTGACAATATTTTTATCGTTTGCTAGCTCGAAGACCTTTGGAAAAAGTACCTCAGTGGTACCTCTGTATACCAGTATCATTCCAAAAAATACTCTTCCTTTCCTACCTAGAACGAAAGATATACTTGATTGGAAAATATCTTTCATCTTTAGTACCCCTTTCTAGAAACTTGATATATTAGATGTATTATAATTTTCTCCCCACCATTCGTTTCTTCTTGAGCCATACTTGAGTTGTAATAGCTTTTGTAGTTGCCCTCCCAGTTTTGTCAGCAATCCCCATCACCATCTGGTCAAGAGGGCAAGGTTGAAGGTTTTTAGGTCCATAATTCCCAGGCCTCCTTCCTTTTTCGGTTTACACACCTGACCCCAGTCCACCAAATTGTATTTTGTTTGGCCTTCTGAAGTTCCGCTCCACAAAAATCTTCTTTTAATTCTGTCTATCCTGTCTCTAACCCATATTGGGATGGTGAGAATTAACATGAGGTAGAGTGGAATGGATGATAGGACCGAGTTTCTTAGGACGATATGATAGGACTGATTTTATTAGGACAATGCGGCCTCATAGGGAAAGGTATCTGGTCTTCCATCCATCAAGCCTCCTCTCGATCCTATCAATAACGGGACACCAGTCTCTTTTGATAAGGCTTCCTTTCCTAATTGGCACACTTAAGTATTTGATGGGGAATTTTTCCAGTTTGCAGCCCAGAATACTCTGAATTGTCAGTGTAAGCGGGTTTAGGGGTCCCAGTCCTATCATGGAGCTCTTTTGGTAATCCTTAGACCCGACCAAGCCTCAAACCAGCAGAGGACCTATTTGAGGACAACAACCCCTTTAATCCTATTCTCACAGAAGATCAACGTGTCATCCGCATATTGAAGATTAGTGATAACAAAATTCCTGCCTTCAGGTAATTCCTTCATAAGTCCAGCATTCGATATTTTCCTGATCAATCTATTTAGGCCATCTGCGATGAGTACAAAGAGGAGGGATAGGGGGTCTCCTTGGCGCAGACCTCTTTTACAAATAATCTCTCTACCAACCTCCACGTTAATGATCATTTGGATCTTTGAGGAGACGAGCCACATTTTTATCCACTGAGTCCAATGATTCTCGAAGCCACTATTTTGGATGATTTCTATTAGGCAGTCCCGCTGACAATTCAGAATACTCTGAATTGTCAGTGTAAGCGGGTTTAGGGGTCCCAGTCCTATCATGGAGCTCTTTTGGTAATCCTTAGACCTCACCAAGCCTCAAAGCAACAGAGGACCTATTTGAGGACAACGATCCCTTTAATTCTATTCTCATAGAAGATCAGCGTGTCATCCGCATACTGGAGATTAGTGATAACAAAATTCCTGCCTCCAGGTAATCCCTTCATAAGTCCAGCATTCGATGTTTTCCTGATCAATCTATTTAGGCCATCTGTAATGAGTACAAAGAGGCGGGGGGTAGGGGGTCTCCTTAGCGCAGACCTCTTTTACAAACAATCTCCCTGCCAACCTCCCCGTTAACGATTGTCTGGATCTTTGCGGAGACGAACCATATTTTTATCCATTGAGTCCAATGATTCCAGAAGCCACTATTTTGGATGATTCCCATTAGACAGTCCCAACTCACCATATCGTAGGCCTTCTCAAAGTCAAGCTTGAGCAGGAATCCGTCTTTCTTTGTCCTTTTGCAATGATGAATCACTTCTTTTGCTAGGACTATTCCATCAAGAATGCTTCTCCCTTAAAAAAATCCTGACTATGTTTAATCTATTAAATGTGGGAGGATGACTACAAGTCGGTTCGCCAAAACTTTGGATATGATCTTGAAGCAGCTGTTCAATAAAGTTACCGATTGATAGTCTCCAACTACTTTAGGTGATTCTCTCTTAGGAATGAGAACTATGAATGAGTAGTTGATTCTCTAGATCTTCCCTCTCCCTTTCACGAAGTCGGCTATGAGTGCTAGTATATCCCCTTTTATCTCCTCTCAGAAAGTTCTGTAGAAAAAAATGGAGAAACTGTCTGGGTCTAGTGCTTTATCAGGACCGAGGTCCCAAACTATCTTTTTTACTTCTTCCTCCATAAAATCTCTCTCTAGACTCTGAAGATCCACATTCGAATGTCACCGTTCATGAATTATTTCAATTCTATTGGCTGTGGTTCTTCTGAATAGCTGACTGAAATGTTGGCGAATGTAGTGATGTATGTCTTCCTCTGCGATGAGAATTCATTCTGTTGATTAAGTGTGTGAATGGTGTTTATCTGTCTCCTTATATTCACCACTTTGTGAAAGAAACCCGTGTTCACATCTCCTTCCTTCAGCCATTTGTTATGAGCTCGTTGTCTCCATTTAGTTTCCTTCCTTTTATAAATCTCTCATATTAGTTTTCCTAGCTCTCGAAAGCGGATGGTTTTTTGTTTACACAACGTCTGAACTTCCTCTTCTCGTTCTAGAAGCTCAATCTCATTTATACATACATCTTTGGACAATTCTTGTGTCCTGATGTGTTTCCTCTCCCATCTCAGGAGAGCTCTGTGCAGTCGGTGCAGCTTTGTACACATGTTATCATCTGCATCCACCCTCTTTGTTTGTTGTTCCCGACTCTGCTTAATGATTTCATGTACCTCTTCATGTTTGAGCCACCACTTTTCGAATCTAAAGATACGTTTTTTCTTTTGTCTGACTTCTCCCAACTCCAATTTTATGGGTATATGGTCTGATGTTGGCCTACACATAGGGCGTACAACAGCAAAGCTGAATTTAGTTTTCCAATCCGGGGAGACGAACACCCTATCTAATTTTGCCATATACGGATCCTCACTCATACTAGACCACGTATAATGATGCTCCATCATCGGTATTTTGAATAAATCTAGGGTTCTGATATGTTCGTTAAAGTGTTCCTATCTCTTGTATTCACATCCCCCCTTCCTTTCATCTGAAAACCTTACTATATTAAAATCTCCTCCAACAACCCAAGGATTTTCCATACTCTAACCCTTAGCAGATCATTCCATAAGTCAGCCCATCGATCATCCCTATTTGGACCGTATACTGCCGTCACCATTTGCATCCATCCATCCCTCTTTCTTTTTGTTATTATAGAAAGAGTGAAGTCCCCGTCTCGGGAGTCCATAATTTCCAAATGGCTCTCGTCCACTCCAATCAAAATTCCTCCTGATGCCCCAGTTGCATTCTTAACAACGAAGTCGAATCTACTCCCTAACTCACCGAGAACGCTCAACGATGGGTTATTAAGTTTCATTTCCATTAGGCACACAATATCGGGAGTCGTGTGTCTATACGTATCTAACACCATTCGGCGCTTGCCTTTGGTGCCAATTCCCCTAACATTCTAGAAAAGCGTATTCATAATTCATAAATATCTAACCTCTCCATTTCTAACCTAAGCGGTTAGCTACTTCCCTTGACCTCCCTCCATAACCTGTGTTCTATCCCCAGAACCTCCAAGTTCCTAATTAGTGCTAGGTTACGGGTGTGGTCCTCATTATTGGTGCCCACATCAATCTCGCAAATGTGTGCAATGGATAATAGAATGTGATCATGTTTTAAATTGAGTACATCTAAGGGGACAAGGGACAATATTGTTACCTTGCTCGTAGTTTGTAAGAAGAGCCTTACATTAAGTGGCAAGCGATGTCACTTCTCCTGTCTGGTATTCATGTCCTCCCCTCTTCTATTCCAGTCTTCTACTTCGCCTAGCAGGTGTGATTAGTACTCCCTTTGGTGCTAACTCGTGGGACTGTTTCTCTCTGGTAGGACTAGACTGTTCCCTTTCATCATTGCTGTTAGTGGTATCCTTCACATGAGAATTTGCCAGTGGCTCTGTAGATATATGCTCCCAAAATATTGCCTACTGGTTGCAGACCGGGCTGGTCACCTCTTTCATTGCTTACTCTAGTGCTAATTCTTCTCCTCCTCTCCTTAATACATGCTGATTGGGTCGGTTCTTTAACTTTTCCCTGATTCTTTTTGGATATCTTGACGGTTGCCATCTTCACATCTTTGTTGGTCCTCTCCTCTCTAGAGATTATATTGGTCAGCAACTTCGATGTGGCCTTCTTAATGACCTCCTTATCAAAACCAGGTAATATAGACAATAGAACTAGCTGTCTAATTGATTTAGAAGTTTCATCATCCTCGCTGAGACCCATATTCTTGATTTTTTCAAAGGAGTCTAAAATTCTGTCAGAAGTTCTATCTGCTTCCATAGTATTAGATGTGCTACCCACGGGTCCTATTCCCAGTCTCTCCTGATCCAAAAACAAAGCTCCATCTGCATTCTTAGTCATACACATGAAGTTAGACCCCCCTCTCATTGATTGTCTGGTGAAACTGTTGTTTGTGGGCCCTAGTAGTATTGAACTCCAGATTTTTCTCCTTTATGCGGACCCCACTCTTCTCATGCCATAGATTTTTATTAGCTTTGTTGCCATGTAGATGGTGGGGTCCACCCTCATGTTCGGTCTCCAGGGGAGAGGGGTAGCAGATTTTTTTTGAAACCCCCTCCCCACTTTATCTCTCTCCTCATTAATAGAGGTCTGATCTCCGAGGCCTGAAGCGCCTCTTTCCTCTTCCCCACCTGCTCTGGTCCATTCGTCTCCTTTACTGGCCTTGCTGCCTTCGCCCACTTTGGTCAAAAAACATGAGCTGCAGCCAGCGATTGCATAACCACTTCCACCCAAAGAGGCTTGACCTCCTTTATCATTTCTTAGTTTGTCTTTCCCATCTCTTTTTTGGTTCTTTCCATCTTCGTGAAATATCGGTTCACCAACCGCTTTGTGTTCTACCTCCAACTAGTAAGTACCTTGGTCCCTTTCTCTTGTTGCAGAGCTGGAACCTTTCTCGAAAATTTTTACTTTGTTTGTGAAAATCGGCTCGGGAGCTTTCTGGTATAGTTGGTAGGTTTTCTGTTTTGGTCCAAATCCTGCCATGTTTGATCCGATGTACGGTGCTCGGTGAAACGTCGTTGTGGCTCGACGGCCGAGATGTTTCCTGTAGACGGGGTGGCGACCTCGACCGTGAGGGATGCCTTGCCCTGTTCTATCTGTGAATCATCCGTCGCCATAGGCTCCGGCATTTCAAAAATAGCCCTGTCCATGTTTCGTGTCCCCGGTGGGAGGAGGATCCTGTCGACAACTCTTACGGAGATTTTTCTCCGCTGGTTGCCGACCACTATCATGAGCTCCTTAGGTATGGAATCCACACTCTCGTAGCCAATCCTTACTCTCGCCATTGACAGCTCCATTCTATTGATCGTTACCTTGTCAATGTCGATCAGCTAGGCGAATTTGGCCACCACCTTGCTCAGATCACATCTATTCCAGTGGTGCAATGACAGCCCCTGGATGGCGATTGTGGCTATAATTAGGAACAGTTGTATCTGGTCATCTTCCACGCTGGACCACTTGTACACCATAAATTCGGCGGTGTGGTCTTGGCAGGGGGATCAATGTCTGTTCGCAGCAGAAATTCGTTGCTTTCCTTCCATTGAATTAACTTAAATTACAACGAAAGTGAACAAGAAAAAGAAAGAACAAACGAGAGGAATTTATATTTTAATCGCTCTCTTTTACAATGTAAACGTGAGATATGTGTGGCGATGGGATCTAACTAGGAGTTCCTTTGGACGATCTGACGACGAACTCTTCTCTTGAAGATGGCGGCCGACTGTAGAACTGATCTCCTCTGGTCTCGATTCGTTCAAGGCTCTATGCGTACCTCGAACTTCTCCAAAACTCCAAAAAAAGATCCTCCAAGGCTTCCTCAAGAGGGTATTTATAGCCTTGGGGTAATATGAGAGTTTCTATCTAAATAGAATTTGTTCTCATCAAGGATTCCAATCAAATTCTTAGTTCTGATTTAAATATCTTGATTTAGAGTTCTGATCGGACTTAATTTGGGTACTTGGATAAGCTTCAATCTTAATCTCAATCAATTTAAGATTCTGGTTATCTGCTCACGCGGAGTTAATCGCATCAAAACGCGGAGCTAAGTAACCAGAATGCGGAGCTATTAAATAGCTCCGCGTTTTCTTAAATGCGAGGCTAAAGTAGCCAAACGCGGGGCTATAGAGTTAGCTCCGCGTTCTGTTGTGGAAAATCCTTTTTACTTAGAAATTTTCACTGCCAACAGAACCCCTGATGTGATAAATTACTGCAAGCGCACAGTGTCAGTTGTAGCGCTATACAGGTCGTCCCATAGGGATCTAAAGTGTTTTGCGATTCTTACTAATTCTATAGTCTAACGGATTAACAAAGAATTTTAGGTTGAAGTTTGGTTGTTTTAATTAGCCTAGGATTTAGAATCCACTAGTTTCCAACCATGTTCTTACTTCTATTATCTTCTTCTCTCATAAAAATTTAATCTTTTTAGTTTAATCTTTATTTAAAGTGCCCTAAGTATGAGCTATCAAGTGGTGTGCAAGTATAACTCATCAAAGATACTACTTTTTATAAAAACAAACTAAATCTTTAGATAATTCAATGAAAAAGATAAAATCAACAATCCCAAATCCTAACAAAGTATAGGCTATCAAGAAACCTAATTCAAGTATAACCTATCAAAGTCTTAATCTTTGAGTTCTTGTATTTTAAACTTTTTATAGAAGAATCATGTCTTTATTATTTTTATTTAAGAAGAAAATACTAAAGAGCAATTACATGATGGATCCTAACTTCATCTACATCCTACAACTAAACTAATTAGTTACTCATGATTCTAGAAGGCAATTAAATCTAATCTAGAAGCAAATAAATCTATACTAAAAAGCAATTAAATCTATCTAAAAAACAAATAAAGATTAGAAACAATGGCTTACCTCTAGAGCACGGTATTGTAGCCGCCACCCCTTCAGTAAAACCCTACTTTTATTAATGAAAGACGAGTACAAAATAAATCCTAATCTACATTAACTACTGCATAAACATAGAATATAAGGATACGGCCAATATATAGACTTCGAAAATCAAACTCTAATTCTAGCAGAACTGGAAAACCACAAAATTACATAGAAGCCATGGGAGAAAATTCAGCGTGTGGAGCCCATAATTGGCCGCTATATGGCGGTTGAAACTGCTAAATAGCGGTTTTATTTCGAGTAAATCAATTTAAGTTTCTTCCACGTGAGTATCGTGTCTTGTACATTATATTTTCTTGACTGTATTTGACTTTGAGTCTCTGCAATATCGTAGTCTCATAGTTTTGTTCACTTTAGAAACTTTTGGGACTCTGATTTCCTACTCCAACATTGATTTCTTGCCATCTTCTTGTACGAGTCGAATTATCTGAAAAAGACACTAAAAATACCCGAGTAGTATTTATTTATATACAAAAATAGATAAAGTATGAGAGGAAAAATACAATATATGATATTCATCACACCCCCACACCTATGTTTTGCTAGTTCTAGAGCAAAACCTAAATCTAAAAAGAAAAATAAAAATACTAACTCACTTTCGCAGGAATCGCGATTGCACTTAGTACGTGCAACAAGCCTTTAAACCTTAGGTTACCCTAGTGGACGAGTGTTGTCTCGTGAGGGTTTGCAGTGAATATACTCACAAAATTCAAGAAGAAAATAGATTAAGGAATAAAGAAAAGAAAAATAAGGATAACCGAAAATCAAGAAAAATAGAAATTTTATACAAAGGAAAGAAATTTTTTTTTTATGATATTTTCAACAATTAATCAATATACAAACTCAAGAACGCATTTAGATTATCAATTTTCAAATCGAGCATCATATCAAATACACTTATCATTTTAATCAAAAATTTAAATCCTATCTTTCAATACCCACTAACAGATAATCCATTGGCTCCTATACATCACGTGCACATGTGATTATCTACTTCGGTTTTGGACTCCAACTCTAACTCATGATTCATCTCCTCTCTCATAACATTTTTTCTTCTCTTTTTTTCTCTTTTTTTTCTCTTTTTTTTTAAAGAATATTTCACCTTTCATGCGAATAATCACACTTACTTAGGCACAACTTACCCGATTACTCGGTTCATACTCTTTTTTTTAGAATATTTCACCTTTCATGCGAATATTCACGCTTACTTAGGCGCAAAGTACCCGATTACTCAGATCATACTCTTTTTTTCACTCTTGAGGCTATTGCCTTAATACCAGGCGCACCCCATTATTTTATCACTCTCGAGGTATTGCCTTAGGCTCACCCCATTATTTTATTTTCACCCTTTTTTTCTATTTTTTTTCTTTTTTTTTGTTTAGAGAGAGAAAACTTACTCAATCGTTATCATCTTTGTCCTTAACCTAATAAACTATTGTGAAATGAAAAATAGATGTATATTTGCCTCAAAACTACTGTTAGTGATATTTATTTTTTGGATTTTGATCTTTTTCATAAAATTCAAAGTGTATCATCCAATCTACTATTCTATCCAATTTTAAATCTAAATTTGTTCTTTTATCTGTAAGTAGTTTGATCTATTGATAAAAAAACATAAATTTTTTTTTATGTATTTTTCTTTTCATTTTTTTTAAATTTATTTCTTTTTTTTTTTTTTTTTTTCAGTTAGTTACCCTAAAAACTATCCAAAGTGTAAAATAAAGAAACCCAAAAATTTAAAAAAAATAAAGAATCTAAAAAAAATTAAAAATCCTAGAAAAATATGAAAAAAATATCCTAACCCATTCCCCCACACCTAGACTCGTTTATGCTCTCATAAACAAACCAAGGGTGGTATAAAAAGAAAACTATTATACAAATATTTTACATTTATTAGAAAATTCAAACGGTTACGACCTCTTGATCTCATAATGTGTCCTTTTATATTTTGATATGGATGAACTAAGCCTTTTTATCAATTTTGCATTTAATCTCTCCATCTTATTTTTGATTTTTCTCAATTTATTTCTACCTTTCTTTTTTTATTCAATAATAAAATTTTGAAGTTGGAAAGCGTACCTTTACATTGTTCATATTCCATCTACGAGCATCTTTCATATTAGTAAGTATTTTGGTTTTATCAACTTGTGAAATAACATACTCACTTTAGTATTGTGGAATCATGAGCTCGATTTTGAAGGGCTCTTTTAAATCATCAGGTACCATAATCTCTTCTTTTTGTAGTTTCTTTCAATCTTCAAGTATTATAGGCTTGTCATGCAAATTTTCTTCAAACCTGTCATCAAAATTCTCAAAAGAAAATACCATACTAGTAGACTTATCATTAGTCAAATTATTATGAAGGGATAAAAATTCTTCTTCACAAATTTCTTCACGATTTCAATCAAAAGAATCAAATAATAATGTACTAGCAAACTCACCATGAAATAAATCATCAAGCAAAATATTTTCTTTATCATCAGTTTTATCATAATTATTTTTACAATTATCTAAAATAGGTTGATCACAATATTGAATTATAGACTCATCATGTACAAAATTATTTAACTCATTTTGAATCATATCTACTTCAGAAGATGACTAGAGTGATTGCTCGTTGGAGTTAGATATGTTCAAACTACTAGATGGTTAATCTCCAAAAAGTTTAGCTTGAGAAATCGCTTTGAGAAGATCTTCCATACAAGATTCAATTTGAGAGAATGATTTTTGAGATGATGATTTTAGCAAAGCTTCCATATCTTCCTCTATTCTACGTCTTCGTTCTTTAGACTCATGATCATAATTTTTCTTATTTTTCTCAAATAATTGCATCTCAAGATCATGAGTGAAATTTGAAGAATGATATGACGGATCCATGTACATAGTTGATAACAGATATGAAGTGGTTGGAGGTAGATTCTCGTGACATGCATATTTTGCTTCTAATCTTTTTAATCTTTCATCTAACATGTTCAATTGAATATCTTGTTCATGATTGAATGTAGAACATGAAGATGAATAGCCCATAAAGAAAGGATCAGATGGAGGACTCTCTTGGTATGGCTCTAATTATTAGAATTATTCATCCATTCATAATTGTAATTTTGTGTATAAGAAGCGCTCGTAGGTTCATTATATGTGTTGTGAATTTGATTATGACCTAGTCCTAATGAACTCCTATCCATGGACACTGATAATAATTATGATATGGATGACGACAATGATAGCAACCAGTTTGATTTTGAAACAATTTTTTTTTTGAAAAAGGTGGAGAGGGAGAGAGATGGAAAAGGAATAAAAAAAGATTGATTTATTTTTTTTGAATTTTGTTACAGAACCAGAAAAACACATAATAGAATAGGAGGAAATTTGGGCTCGGGATGTACCTAAAGAGCCGCTAAATAGCGGTGTTTACCGCTAAATGGCGGTCAAACCAGAGAGTTTAACTCTCTGGTTTCTTCTGCACACTTCTGAGGCTTCTCCAATCTTTTTTGTCCTCCTGTATTTGCAATATCTATTCCCTGCATGCTCAACATACACTGTTAACCCGTAAAACGTTAGAAAAAGTAAAGAAAAATACCGTCGATCCCTAACAATGGCGCCAAAAATTTGATGTGATAAATTACTGCAAGTGCACAGTGTCGGTTGTAGCGCTATACAGGTCGTCCCACAGGGATCTAAGGTGTTTTGCGATTCTTACTAATTCTATAGTCTAACGGATTAACAAAGAATTTTAGGTTGAAGTTTGGTTGCTCTAATTAGTCTAGAATCTAGAATCCACTAGTTTCCAACCATGTTCTTACTTCTATTATCTTCTTCTCTCATAAAAATTTGATCTTTTTAGTTTAATCTTTATTTAAAGTGCCATAAGTATGAGCTATCAAGTGGTGTGCAAGTATAATTCATCAAAGATACTACTTTTCATAAAAACAAACTAAATATTTAGATAAT
Organism: Dracaena cambodiana; assembly: GCA_036321105.1. Taxonomy (NCBI): domain Eukaryota; kingdom Viridiplantae; phylum Streptophyta; class Magnoliopsida; order Asparagales; family Asparagaceae; genus Dracaena; species Dracaena cambodiana. The sequence goes on from JAYEPQ010000012.1 coordinate 42,427,193, forward strand.
TCAATGAAAAAGATAAAATCAACAATCCCAAATCCTAACTAAGTATAGGCTATCAAGAAACCTAATTCAAGTATAACCTATCAAAGTCTTAATGTTTGAGTTCTTGTATTTTAAACTTTTTATAGAAGAATCATGTCTTTATTATTTTTATTTAAGAAGAAAATACTAAAAAGCAACTACATGATGGATCCTAACTTCATCTAGATCCTAGAGCTAAACTAATTAGCTACTCATGATTCTAGAAAGCAATAAATCTAATCTAGAAAGCAAATAAATCTATACTAAAAAGTAATTAAATCTATCTAAAAAGCAAATAAAGATTAGAAAATAATGGCTTACCTCTGGAGCACGGTATTGTGGCCGCCACCCCTTCAGCAAAACCCTAATTTTATTAATGAAAGACGAGTACAAAATAAATCCTAATCTACATTAACTACTGCATAAAACCTAGAATACAAGGATACGACCAATATATAGGCTTCGAAAATCAAACCCTAATTCTAGCAGAACTGGAAAACCAGAAAATTACATCGAAGCCACGGGAGAAAATTCAGCTTGTGGGGCCCACAATTGGCCGCTAAATGGCGTGAAAACCGCTAAATAGCAGTTTTATTTCGAGTAAATCAATTGAAGTTTCTTCCACGTGCGTCTCGTGTCTTGTACATTATATTTCCTTGACTGTATTTGACTTTGAGTTTCTGCAACATCGTAGTCTCGTAATTTTGCTCACTTTAGAAACTTTTCGGACTCTGATTTCCTACTCCAACATTCATTTCTTGCCATCTCCTTATACGAATCGAATTACCTGAAAAAGACACTAAAAATACCCGAGTAGCATTTATTTATATACAAAAATAGATAAAGTATGAGAGAAAAAATACAATATATGATATTCATCAACCCCTTCCAAAGTTTTCAAAATGGCTTAGAATTTAGCAAATTTTGAAATACTTTGGATTTTCAAATTGAAAACGCAGAGTTAAAATACCAAGTTATCTTCGCGTTTTGTATACTTGCACTTTTTAGTGAGTAAATGCTCAGTAATTACTTCGATTCTCGCGCCAAATACCAAGAGGCGGGTTCTCATTTAAATAGAGTATCTAACTCTTCTTCCTTACTTCATTCGAAGAATCCAAGAATCCAGAGTTCAGGCGACCGAGCGACTCATGTGAATGAGCGATCTTCGACCGTACTTCCTTCGATTTTCCATAGATTTTCATCATTAGAATGTCACCTAAGAAGAGTACGGCATCACGCGCCTCCTCACCATCGGCGGCCGGTGTTAGCAGCGGCGGCAGCGGCCGAGGGAGCGGACACAGCGGCGAACCAATTCATGCCGCGCCCATTGGAGGTAAAAATCTCAACTTTTGGACTCCTTAGAATAATTTTGGAGTGTTTTGGCTCGGTTTTAACCAACCAACCATTGTTTTTTACCGGCGAGATCGCTGTTTTCCGGTCGTAAGGCTTGGAGATGAAGGAGAAGACGGAGAAGACCTCTGGTCTTCTACTACGCGAAGCTATCGCGTCATTCTCGCGCTTGAAACGCGGGGCTATTTTGACTAGCTGTCGCGTTTCAATGCGAGGCTATGAATTTTAGCTTCGCGAGTGAAACGTGAGGCTATCTCCTCAGCTACGCGCAGAGTTATTTTTAGCTCCGCGTTTTTATACTTAGAAGATTTTTCGAGTTTTGTAAAACTTTTTCTAACTCTTGATTCTTCTTTTGCAGTGGGATATTCGGACCAGATCCTTTTTGAAGAGGAGTGCATGTAGCTCTACCAATCTTGCGACCTGCTGATATTTCTACCCAGCATGGAGTGTAGCTATCCTCTGATTTATCTTCAAAGGCTAGCCATGCTCCAATCTTCATCATCTAAAGTAACTCTAAGGAAACCATAAGCATATCATAGTTGCAAGTTTTAAGCTCTGGCTCCAAAAAGTAAACTCTTGAAGGAGTTACAAGAACTCTGCGGCAGCTTATTAAGTTTTCTTGAGGACCATTTCTATTAGATGACAATCTCTATCGCTTTCCAAAGCGATAGAGATGATCATCTAAGGGCTTGTAGCATGTCGAATTCAACTTGTGCATCTTCATTAGGATTCTTGTAGCAGTATCTTCAGACGATCCACTAAAAACTTTAAACAGATCATAGTTAACATTTGCAGAGGAGATCTTTTGCATGTGAACCAGGGAATTGAGCTGGAAAAGACTCTCATCAGCGGTTGGCCCAGCAATTCGCATTAAATGGCGATGACTTGCGCCGACAAGCTCAACACTCCGTGGAGGAGACTCGTCGTCTGGTTATTAATGAGTCGACGAATAGGTTGAAGTTTTTGGGAGAGCTATAACTCCCTCTTCTTTTGTAATCCTTTTGTTTTATGAATAAAAACAATTCTTTTTTTCTTTATCTGTTGGCTTTAAGAATTTTGCTTGCTCAACAAATAGATGCTTCATAGTTTTGGTAAAACAATCCAAGGCTCATCTGCGCAACTTAGGCTGTTAGTACCGACCGGATTACAATTATTAATCTCGGTAAAGCCCTTTAAATAGAGCTAAATGATAGTTTGGTGAAGGCGTTTAACTACTTACACCAGGATGATCGGGTGAGGATCATTTAACTTAGACAGAGGCGCCTAATTGCACATGCCTTAGTTTGATGGAGGCAGTTCAAGGCTCTTATGCGTAACTTGAGTTGCACATGCCAAGATGATCGTTGTTATAATCATCAGATTTCAGCAGAGGTGCCTGATCACACATGCCAAGTCCAAGCCTCTCATAGAAATGCGTAGCTAAAATATCAAGTTATCTTCGCATTTTCTATCACCACGCGAAGCTAATAGCTTCGCATTTTAGAGAGCAGCTGACCAGTAATTGCTCCGATTCTAGTGCCGAATACCAAGAGATGGGTTTTTACATTTAAATAGGGTTCCAACTCTTCTTCTTCCTCACTCTTTCAAGAATTTTCAAGAACTCCAGAGCTCAGGTGATCAGAGTCCAAGCGACCCGAGTGTTTTTTCGACCGGATTTTTCCCATTTCCGTCAATTTTCTCCGAAATTTCGAGATCAATGGCACCAAAGACTCGTGCTTCTTCCAGTGCATCCTCGCCATCGATGGCCGGCACAAGCAGCGGTGGCAGCGGTCGTGGCAGCGGCGAGCCAGTCCACGCCGCGCCTATCAGAGGTAGGAACCTTGCTTTTGGAGCTTTTTAGAACATTTTTAGAGTGATTTGGCTTGGTTTTGACCGGCCAATCATCTCTTTTGCCGGCAAAATCGCCGTACTCCGGCCGAATGGCTTGGAGAGGAAGGAGAAGACTTCTGGTCTTCCTCCACGAGAAACTATCGCGTTATCTTCGCGTTTTGAATGCGAAGTTACTTTTGCTAACTGTCGCGTTCTGACGCGAGGTTACAATTTTAGCTTCGCGTTCTTAAACGTGAAGTTATCAACCTTAGCTTTGCGTGTGTAAACACGAAGTTATTTCACTTAGCTTCGCGCGTGTGAACGCGAAGTCATTTCACTTAGTTTCACGCGGAGTTGCCTCTAGCTCTACATTTTCATACTTAGAAAAATTTTCTGAATTGTAGAAACTTTTTTAACTCTTGAATTTTCTTTTGCAGTTGGCTATTCAGTGGATCCAATCTCCCAAGGGCATCACTTCGGCTTCGTTGGTGGTGCAGATTCAGCAACTCAATTTCGTTTCACCACTGATCTTCCCGCCTTCAAGCCAGTTCTTAGAGAGCGAAGGGAGAAATTGATAAGATACAGCCCTGCGACTGCGAGGGAGATTATCACTGACGCTCCTTTTGAAGCAATGAACCGAGAGATACTGGAGAAGCCCGCATTCCTCTTTGGGGATGCACTGGAGCACTTAGATGAGATCCTCTTTGAAGAAGAGAGTAAGTGGCTGGAGCACTCGGATGAGATCCTCTTTGAAGAAGACAGTAAGTGGCTGTACCAGGCCGGGGATTTGCTCATGTTTCTGGCTGACATGGAGCGTAGCTACCCCTTGGTGTATCTCCAAAGGCTATCTTCCCACCGCGAGTTAGAATTTGAGCTAACTCTTGAGTATGATGGTGTTGCGACCGGTAAGTTCGGCGTGAATGGGGCTTTTCAAGATGGTCTCCCCAGATCTATTACGGGGCTCCTCCCAGGCAGAGTCACCAAAGAGCACTCTGTTGGTGAAGTTCCCATTCGTGCTAAGACCTTCCTTAGCGAATTCTTGGCCAAGGGTGGACAGTACCCCGCCAAAAATTTCAGAATGCCCGGATGGGTCCATTCCTCGGGCAACATGTGGTGGTTCAGGCTTGTCAAACACATACTGGACACCCATGAACAGACCCTGAAGGAAATTGGCTTATACAAAGCCATTAGAAACGTCTAGTTCGGCTTGCCCCAAAGTTTATACCACTTGTTCAGCCTGCTGGAGATGTATAACCCCGAAACCGGCACCTTCTTTACACCAGTGGGTGAGCTGGGATTCGCTCTCCACAAGATGTTTGAAGTGTCGGGGTTATCAATGGGCGAAGTCCCTTATGAGGAATATATCCCCACCGTTGAAGAGTTGAAGATGCTAAAAGCGGGGGATGAGCACATCTACCAAATCTATTGGGAAATGATGTGCCATTATCACATTTGCGCCGACTTGGCCGGGGTGAGGAACCAGGGAGTTGGATATAAGAAGTGGGCTGACTACCTCTTTATTAATTTGAATGAGAGTCTCTCAATGGTTTGAGGACGCCCACCTGTAAGTGTTGAAGAAATAAAGCAGTGTATCTCCAAACTGGAAGCTACAACTTATACAACTGACTCCAATGAAGGAGGATTCAGTCCTGATACTATTTTCCAAACCTTCCACTACCAAACACAATTTCCAATTTCAGATAGAGGTCTACTTGCGGGATTCCTGATGTTTTGGTTAAAGAGATGCGTTATTCCTTCACTACCCAAGGAGGCCATCGCAAAAAACGTCGTCTATCCTACCATTTTATTGGCTTACGGGCGACCGTTCGGGCTATTACCAGCAATGGTTGCCAACCTTCAAAGGGGCTTCGGGCCCTCTGCAACAACTTTATGCCAGCTGAGAAGAACAAAGGCAAAGCTGGAAAGAGTAAAGTGGCCAAAGAAGCTGCTACGGTGAAGACACCGAACCCAAGGGTAGAGATGCCCTATACATAATGGTGTGGCTAGTCATGCACTGTCCGTCTTTGATGAGTGCCGCGGATTACAACCCAATTGACAAGCCGTTCTTCGTAGAGAAGTACAAGCGCTCTGTCTGGAAGAGCAATTATATGTCTCAAATCCGCAGGACACTCCGTCATCATCAAAACTATTAGATCTTCCGCTGCTTCCCAGAATTCCCTGGGAGAGAGTATGGATCTAAGTTTAAAGATATTTTGGGAGCAAACAAGTTCACCAACTTATCTTCAGGGGCGTTCTGGTGGTTGTTGAACATTCGCCCCAGACACTTGGTGTACAGGCAAGACACCATATGCTATATAGAGCTGTATATCCCGAGTAGATTTGCTCGTCAATTTGGATATACGCAGCTTTATGTAGGAAATCCAAATAAAGGGTTGGCGTACGAGGGGAATCTGTACGTAGGGGCACGGGGCGGTTCCATTTTGTTGCTGGAGGAACCGGAGTAGAATTTATGCTACCCCTGAAATCGCCAGAGCTAAGCATGGTTTTAACCTTCTGCACCTGATACAGCATTGCCAATGCTGATGTGCCCCATTTCTCTATCAACCACAGCTGCTGCAAAGAGATATAGGCCTTCTACTCTAGCCGCAAAGGGACTAAAAGAGTGAGGGTAAAAGGGATGGATGAATTCCTTGGTGCGGCGGTCGATCCGTCAGATGTTGGCAACTCTGATGGAGATGACGATGATGATAATGACGATGATGGCGATGTTGGTGGTTCCCCTCAAGACTTGGTTCCCCGTTTCCAGAGTCCAGCCATCAAACACTGCGGGTCTGTAAGGGGCGAACCAATGAAGAAGAAGCAGAAACTGGCCCCGAGGACCCTCTTAGTCTCTCAAGAGGCGGCGGTCAAGTTTGCTTCAGACTTGCTGGCCTCAACTCTGCCTCCGGCGTCGGCAGAGGAGAGTAGACTTGCTGAAGCTCCAGGTGCTACTGAGATCCCGGCTCCCCCAACCGCAGAATCTGTCGAACACTCCGCGACGCAACTTCTGGGTAGCGAAACGGGTGCGCTTCTGGAAACAGCAACGGCTCCTCCTTCAAGTCCGACCACTGGACTTGTATCTCCTGATATGGTTTTTATATTCTATCTTCTTTTCATTATTCATTTAATTATTATATGTAACACTCTTTGTTTGCTTTCTGAAATGCAGGTAGTTAACTCCACTCGCCGATGCATTCGACTACCAGGGGGAGTCTGAGGAACTGGTGGATTACTCTGGCACAACTGGGTCTGTGGGTGGACTGGGTAGTTCTGCGAACGAGTTTGACGTAGACTACTTCACGCCAGCCTCATGCTCAGTTCCTTCATCGACTCCTCCTATTGATAAACTAGGGAGTGATGATAGGACAGGGGTTGTCGTTGCGACCGTAGCAAGAGAGGCTCCCCCATCCCCAAGTCTGCCATCTCCGACACCAATGGTCTGCTCCGAGGAAACTTTTCCAGTAGTAGTTGGTGTGCCCTCTACTCCTCAGCCAGCGATTTTAACATCGTCGACAATAATGGCTGTTGAGACATTGGTGACTCCTCCAGTCCCAAGTCATCCACCAACAGGGGATGAGGAGAATTTGAAGTTCTTATTTGAAGCCACTTCTGTCGCAGGAGGAGCATCGGGAGAAAATACTCTATCGTCTACTCCTGCTGGTGGTGCTGCTCGAGTGATCTATACTAGTGATAATTTGCCTCGGGTTTCCAGTTCTGCCAAGTCTTTATTGGCTTTACTGGCCCCGCATGTAATGAGTCTGGTACAGGGATGGGCTTTTTCTTTCTCAACTCCAACGGATGCCACTCTTCCCCTGACAACATCTTCCTTAGCGCTGCCTGATTTAAACACAGACACTGTGGACCCTCTCGAAGAATTCTTCAACCACAGTGTAAATGACTTTTGCGGCTACTAAGGAGGTGTATTGGAATGATCCTGGACGGAAGAGATTTCTTTAATCTTGGACGTCCAATGTTGTCTAGCTATCTGGATAATATTGAAAGGATTGGGGGACGTGAACGAGCAGCTCCCTACCGGGCCCGTCTTGAAGCTTTGGAAGATCAAGTGAACACGCTAAACACGGTTCGCCAAGCGGATGTGGAAGTGATCACTGAGATTGAGTCGGCGCGGCTACGGGCAGAGTTGGTGGCTCGTCAAGAGGAACTGAGGCGCCAAGAGGAAGTTTGGTCTCGGGAGTTGGTAGAACTACGAGCCAGTCAGGAATCAATCATCAGGGGGTTAGAAATAGTGGACTTAGAAATTGAGGGGAGTCAGGCCGCCATCCTTAGAGCCAGAGAGACTATCGCTAAGGCTCGAGCTATTCTAGAAGCCAGCGAGTCTCGGTTAGGGAAATCCGTTAAGAAACGGGAAGAACTGATCCTTCAACAAGGACAGCTCGAACAAGAAGGCATAATAAGGAGTCGTACTATTGATGAATCTCGTCAGCGGTTGGCCCAGCAACCGGCAATAAATGATGATGATTTACGCCGGCAGGCTCAACACTTCGTGGAGGAGACTTGTCGTCGAGTAATTGACGAGACGATGAATAAGTTGAGGCTTCTAGAAGGTCCATAACTTTCTTTCATTCTATTCTATTATACTTTTTGTAATAAGAACTTGTAATAGAAGAGAGAACTTTATTGATTCTTTGAATTCTTTTTTAACTTCATTCTTTTTGATTGATGAATAAAGGAAATTTTTGATTCTTTTATCTGTTGGCTAGAAAATTTACTTGCACAACAAATAACTTGTCATCAAAATAGTTCATTTGTTTAGGTAAAACAATCCAAGGCTCATCTGCGTAACTTAGACTGCTAATACCGAGATGATCCGGTTAGGATCACCAGATTTCGGCAGAGGCACCTAATTGCACATGCTTAGTGTTTGATTGGAGGCGGTTCAAGACTCTCATGCGTAATTTGAACTGCACATACTAAGATGATCGGGTCAGGATCACCAGATTTTGATAGAGGCGCCTAATTGTACATGCCTAGTGTTTGATTGGAGACGGTTCAAGGCTCTCATGCGTCACTTGAATTGCACATACCAAGGCGCCTAATTGCACATGCCTAGTGTTTGATTGGAGGCGGTTCAAGGCTCTCATGCGTAACTTGAACTGCATATACCAAGATGATCGGGTTAGGATCACCAGATTTCGACAAAAGCGCCTAATTGCACATGCCTAATCCAAGTGCTCATGTGCGTAACTTGAACTGGTGGATGGTTATACTCTTAGGGATCTGAACCAGATGTGACAGTTACTCTGTCATCATTCTGGTTTATTTTAGGCATAGTATTTCTTCAAAAATTTGCCATTGATCGGCATCATCATTCTATCGCCATTCTGGTTCATTAAGCGATAGGCTCCACTAGAGTATACCGTCTCTACAATAAACGGTCCTTCCCACTTGGGTTCAAATTTATGCTTAGTCTTGTAGGTTAGAATCATTGGCCTTTTAATAGCCAGGACCAAGTCTCCTTATTTAAAGGTCCTTGGTTTAACGTTCTTATTGAACGTTTGCAAGATCCGGGCTTGATACAACTCAATTTGTTATTGAGCCCTGAGATATTTTTCATCTAACGCCTCTAGTTCTTGCACTCTTTGTTGATGGCGCTCTTCTGTCGTCATCTTTGTGGCTAAGGCCACTCTTAACGATGGTGTCTGGATTTCGAGAGGCAAGACGGCCCCACTTCCATAAACCAAGGAGAACGGGGTAGCTTTTGTTGGGGTGCGAACGGTAGTGCGATAAGCCCACAAGCACTCTCCTATCTTTTCATCCCAGTCTCATTTGTTGGAAGAGACGAACTTCCGAAAGAGTTTAATGATCGTCTTGTTGAAAGCTTCGGCTAATCCATTTGCCGCGGGGTTATATGGCGTTGAAGCAATATCTTTGATTCTGAACTTATCACAAAATCTTGAGAATCCCTGGCTGATGAATTGCGGTCCATTATCATGAATGATCCTTCGCGGGATGCCAAAACGGTAAATGATATGATGCTTAATTAACTTAATCATATCTGTCGTTTTCACCTCTCTCATGGCACGACTTCGGCCCATCTTAAAAAATAATCGGTTATTACAAGAATAAACCGATGTCCTCTGGATGACAGGGGAGTTATTGGCCCCACAATATCCATCCCTCATGCCTCAAATGGCCAACTAGCAATAGTATTGTGCAAGTATTCTGGGGGTTGATGGATAAAGTTAGCATGTACCTGACATGCATGGCACCGTTTAACGTATGTCATTGCCTCTGTAATCATCTTCGGCCAGTAGTACCCAGCCTTCTTATTCGGTCTCCGAGTTTTGGACCGGGCTGATGAGCTCCACACACTCCATCATGTGTTTCTCTCAGCACTTTATCTGCTTCTGCTTTTGATATGCAGCGTAGTAGTAGACCATCATTTGACTTTCTGTATAAAATTTGAAGTGTATGATCAAAGTAAAATCTCGGGGCCTTCCTCTTTATCGAGGCGGCTTCCTTTGGATCCTCTGGTAGTATCCCATATAGGGCGTAATCTACAAATGGAAATCGCCAATCACGGGTTCCAGTATTAAGCCTGTCTGGCACACCTCTTTGGTTTGGAATACCGTATCTGGGTGGAGGAGTTCTCTGCTACCAATAGTGATGCTTTTAGCCTCACCCGGCGGGATTGCCAATGTTGCAGCTAGTGCAGCAAGAACATCTGCATAGACGTTCTCATTCTGAGATACATGATAGATATAAAACAATTCAAAATATCCTGCTAGCTCAATGGCTAGCTGATGATAAAGGATGAGGGCTTCATGTCTGACTTCATACTCACCCGTTATCTGATTGACAATGAGCTTAGAGTCTCCATATGCCTCTAGATAGTTCACCCCCAGTTGCAGAGCCATTTTTAAGCCAATAATGAGTGCGTTGTATTCTGCCACATTATTCGTGTACGGTTCTGTTAATGAGTAACCGTTAGGCAGTATGTATTTATGTGGGGATATCAGCACAACCTCTACTCCAGTAGCGGACCGTCTGGCAGCACCATCAAACAATATCTGCCATGGTTGTTCTTTGCTAGTTGTGTTCACCTCCAGCGTCTGTTTAGAGTTAGACCAAATTGGATGGTCTGCAAGAAAATCGGCGATCGCCTGTCCCTTCATTGCCTTTTGAGGAACGAAGTGTATATCATATGGCAATAGCAATAATGCCCATTTCGCCAATCGGCCGTTTAAAGATCCCGATTTTATCATCAGGATTTTTAAGGGGTTAACCCATGATATGACATGAATTGTTTGCCCTGAAAGGTAGTGTCGCATTTTCTGAACAGCAAACACTAGGGCTAAACATTCTTTTTCAATCGGGGTATACCGACGCTCGGCCCCGATCATTATTCTGCTTAAGTAATAAAGGGCGTGTTTATGGTCGTGCTCATTATATTGAGCAAGTAATGCTCCTAAAGCATCATCCATGGCCCTTACGTGTATATAAGGAATGGCTGTCCAGGGACCAGTGCCATAAGAACATGAGGCTTCGTGAGATATTCTTTGAGATCGTCAAATGCCTGTTGATATGCCTTATCCCATACGAAAGAAACCCCCTTTTTTATAAGTTTGGAGAATGACTGGCATCGTCCAGATAGGTTAGAAATAAAGCACCAGATATACGCGAGCTTTCCTTGTAACTCCCTTAACTCTTTAAGATTGCGGGGAGGCGGCATCTCATTGATCGCTTTTACTTTCTCAGGATCAAGGAAAATTCCCTTTGAGGTGACTATAAATCCAAGGAATTTCCCCCTGGACACCCCCATGAAAGACTTAGCGGAATTCATCTTCAAGTGATGTTTCCGCATAAGTTCGAAGACTGTCCTTAAGTCATGCAGGTGATCTTCTTTGTTCTTACTTTTGACCGCTAAGTCATCCACATAGCACTCCACCGTTTTGCGCAAGTGTTCTTTGAATATGATGCTCATCGGACGTTGGTAAGTGGTACCGGCGTTCTTCAATCCGAAAGGCATTACCGTATAACAGTATACCCCCAGCAGCGTTCTGAAAGCTGTATGCTTTTCATCATCCGGGTGCATTTTAATCTGGTTATAGCCTGAGAATCTATCCATAAAGGACATCTTCTTATAACCGCAAGTGTTATCAATCATGACATCAGTAATTGGGAGTGGGAATTCGTCCTTAGGGCACGCAGCATTCAGATCCCGAAAGTCAATGCATATTCGGATCTTGCCGTTCTTCTTATGAACTTGCACTATGTTAGCCACCCAATCAGGATGTTGTTCTTCACGGAAAAATTCGGATTTTATAAGCTTGTTGACCTCAGCAACTATTGCCTCCATCAACTCTGGTCGAAAATGCCTTTGCTGTTGCTTTACTGGCTTGGCATCTTCTTTGATATTTAGCCGGTGTGTGGCAATCTGAGGATCAAGACCTGGCATGTCTTCATAGCTCCATGCGAACACATTTATATACTCCTTGATAAGAGATATAAGTTCCTCCTTTTCTAAGGGAGTTAGCGTGTCGCTTATGAAGATGGGTTTCGGGTTCTCGTCCGTTCTCATGTTGACTTGTACCAATTTATCTTCTGTGGGCGGGTCACGCTGTTCAAAGTGGACATCCCAAGGAATGTCCATGTGTTTAGCCCAGGAATCATCTTGAACGTCAATTGGTTTCTCGTCGCTTTCTGGTGCGGCTGAAACCATATTTAACGTTAAAGATTGAAACCAAGCGTTGGTACTTTGATCCGAGTCATGATCAAGTGGATGTAAATCCTCATTGGCCGAAGAGCTTTCTTCATAATTGTGTGATGATGAGGGAGGAGTAGATACATTGCCCAACCCCCTGCGAGTCTTTACTCTCGGTCTAAACGAAAGTATGAGATTTCGTCGCCCTTTTTCAAAGTTTAATCTCGGTTTCTGGGTAAAATTATAACCCATCTTTCCATCATTTGTCGGAATTTCTATTCATATAAGTGAAATTGAGGTGATGATTGTTCATCACTTTCACTGGTTTGTCTTTGTCGAGGTGATGTAATTACTTTGCCAAACATGATCGGCTTTTGGGACCCCCGTTGAGGAGGCACTTCAAAAAAGTGACATTGTCCCTTAGTTATTTTTGATTGAGAGAGGAGGGATGACTTGAGTGGCAAATGGTATGCCGCCAGAACTTCAAGTTCGGACATGTCATCCACTTCGGTGGAAGTACAAGAAGATTCAGACTCTGTAGCTACAGTAGGCTCGTAGACTAACTTTATATTTTCATTGATAATCCACTCATCCTCTACTACATCAGCTACATTATTATCAAAATTAAAATTCATGTGAGGATTGATTTTATAATCACCTCCATCGTTCTCTTCGGGAGACTCGTACTCAGTATCCGTCTCGTTTCCGCTTTCGTCAAACTTTTGAGGCTTACTGAGATTGCCGTTGGAGACTTCGTGGGCTAGTTTGTAGAGCATAACATCTGTGAAATAGTTTTCCAGCCCTTTAAATGGTTGCCTATCTGCGACTAGTGTCCGTACTTCTCCTTGTTCATCACAGTATTTCATATACTGGTGGAGAGTCGACGGGACTATCATATATGTGTGGATCCAAGGCCGTCCTAGTAAAATGTTGTAGGAAGTATCTGCATCAATGACGTAGCATGTGACCTCCGTCCTCAAATCCCCGATTTGACATCGGAGTCGGATCATTCCAAGGAGACAACTATCATTAGCATTAAACCCATATATTGTAGTATTAGTTGGTGTCAGGCGATGGGAAGAAATCCCTAATAGCTGCATCAACCTTCTGGGAATGACGCTTAGTGCAGACCCTGGATCAATCTGGATGCGATCCACCTTCGTGGATCCGACATACGCGGTGAAATATAAAGACCTATTATGCTTTATATTTCTTACCTGCATATCCTCTGGAGAGAAAGTAATCCGTGGGACCTGCCTCCTCACTTAATGACAGCAGGGGCAAGAGTCCTGTTCTGGGTCAGCTGGTTCGACAATCTGAGCTAGGAATGACTCAGAGTCTGCTAGGGCTTCTCTCAACGCCTCGCGAGTTGATTTCGATAATCGTAACTCGTACAGCGTGACTCGAGCTGGAATATTAGCTAGCTGAGCTATTATGTCAAATTTGAAGGTAGCGTCCTTGACTCTTTCATCTTTTCCAGGATTCTTCTGGAAACGAAACCCTTTCTGCTTTGCAGGCTTTGCGAGTTTCCCGTATATATCTTTCAGGTCTACTCTGGTGTAGTCCTTAAGATATGTTTTACCCGATCGAGTACCGGAAGGGCCTGCCTCATCCTGATGAGTGGCCATGATTTCAGGCTCTCCTTCAGAGTCTGTAAATGCCCCTGCAATCATATATTCATCTTTTATTTTTGCGGAAATAGTATTGTTAGTCCGCTTCTTCTTTTGACCCCCTGCAGTAGTCCATTGTTCATCCTGTAGTTAATTAGGGTGGACCAACATGACTTCCGCCTTTTGAGTTGTTACGGGGACAAGTCCCTCTTGTGCTTTATTATGCAGGTCATGGTTTTCGTAACCAGCTTCTCCTTTGGTATTGGGGTTACCCCCGCGGGGAACTCATGGGTTCCAACCACTAGAGTTGCCATATTGGCAATAACCTTCTTTTGTTCCTCTTTTAGCGTTAGAACTCCAGCTTCTATCAGTGCTTGGATTCTGTTCTTCAGAGGGTAACAATCATTGGTAGGGTGTCCGACATTCCTGTGGTAGAGACAATAGTTGGGGTCGTTGGTTTTACCAACGTCCTCTGGTTTCCTATTCTCCGGAAGTTTCAACATTCTCTTTCTAAGAAGCAGGTGGAAGAGTGTAGGTGTTTGCTCTGCCTTGAAGGTATAGGTCCTCTCTTGCTGAGGCCTATTTTGTCTCGCGCCCTTCTGATTTTGGGGCTTTGGGTTCGGAAGATTTGTCTTTTGTGGAGCTGCCTCTGATACCATTGCCGCTTTCCATTTATTCTTATTATTATTTTGGGTGTACGGCCTATTATTTTCGGTATTTCTCGATCAACGAGACTCTTCAACTTGACGGATCAAGTCCTCGGCTTGCTCTCCTTATTTTAGCAAATTCCTCCATGTCTTAGACTCTATGACCCCCATCTTTAGGAGCACGTTAGTCTTAAGATTATGTCGACATGTCTCTACCAGAGTTTACTGGACCATTCCGTGTTTGCAATACACGGACTTCTCTCGGAACCTTTCTATAAAATATTTTATTGTTTCTTGTTCCCCTTGTTTAGTCGCAAGGAGGGAATGAACCGTAATTTCGGTATCATCCTCAAAGAAACGTGAGAGAAATAATTTCTCAACATCAAACCAGGTATTAGTAGTACCTGGGGGTAGCTGCATAAACCAAGTGAAGGCAGGCCCTCGCAAGGTACTTGCGAATACCTTGGTCATTACTGGGTCATTTCCCATTAAATGCCCTGCTTGGGACAAGAAGTAGTAAATATGTTGACTGGGAGATCCTTTCCCGTCATACGGCTCTAATTTGAGCAGTTTATATTTTTCAGGGTATGGTGCCAAATCCCATTCAGGCGGATATGGTCTTCAGACCCCTGATTCTTTCAACTCCTTCTTGTGCATTAATGCTTCGAGTTGACTTTGTAACTTCTCTATTTTCTCTTCATGTGGATCATGAAAAGAATACTTATCCTCATCCTCATGCGTCAAGTGGACTTTTTATTTTTTATCTTCTTCGTCCATTTTATTGAACGGAGTTTCTTTTCTCTTTTTGACGTTATCCTCGACGATTTTTTGGGTATTCTCAACCACTTTTGAGAGCATCATTTTAAGATCCTCGATTGTCTTTTGTTGCTCCCGAATCATTTGTTCTTGAGCTTCAAATCTCTGGTTGATATCGTTAGATCTATTCATCATATATGATGCTGACTTCAATTTGGATGATGCTGAAGAACGAGGAGAGGCTATGGCCGAATTATCACTATCGTCATCATAAGAATCTTTCACGAGTTTCTTATAATTTCGGGCGGGGATAGCGCCTGATTTAAGTCGGGTAAAGTGATGAGCATCTTCATCACTTGATTCTGAGTTATCATCTCTTTCAATGACTTTCTTACCCTTGCCGATCATGTTGGAAGTTACAACTCTCCATCTTCTCGGGGAGTAGTCTTTGTTTTCTTAACAGGGTTTATGTCCGACTTATTTAATCGGTCAAACACCGATACCCTGTTCTTGCAGTAGCGGATACTGCTGTCATAAGCTGCTAGCAGTGACAAGTTGGTTCAGGTTAAACTTGTTCTATACTTCTCTTCTTAGTTAAGTACTCCCTGAGGTCAGTGACTTTAGTCATAGAATTGTGGGACCCATTCAACTGTTGAGAGGGTCCAGGAGCCCACTGAAGCTTCTTGAGATTACCAGAGTCTAGTTTTGGTCCATTAGTGCGACGATCAGCCCTGATTTGGTATTTGGGTTGATTTTCGCAGAGCTGAGAGATAGCTTCGCATTTTGGAATGCGGAGCTGAGAAATAGCTCCGCGTTTTGCTACGCTAGCCTCGATTTTATGCTGGCTTGGCGTTCCTTCAGAAGTTTATCTTCTGGAACCTTTGCCCCGCGTGGAAGAAAATTCTTGCACGCTGGCTTACTCTTGCGATTAACGCAAGTCACAACTTCGCGTCTAGCGCGATTTTTGCAATTAACGACAATTTGCCAATCATCTTCACGATTTACGCGGAGCTGAGGAATCTTGTGTTATCGCAAGTACTACTGGCTTTGCATTTATCGCTTAGCTCAGTATTAGTCTCGCGTGGAGAATCACAAGCTGGTTTAGGAAAGTTTTATCCTCGCGTTTATCGCGAGGGTCAAAAATCTTTCATTTACCGCAAGTTGAACTGGCTTCGCGTCTATCGCTAAGTCCAGTAATAACCTCGCGTGGAGAATCGTATGCTGGTTTTAAGAAAATTTTATCCTCGCGTTTATCGCGAGGGTCAAAAATCTTGCGTTTCGCAAGTTGAACTAGCTTCGCGTTATCGCTAAGTCCAGTAATAGCCTCGCGTGGAGAATCACACGCTGGCTTGTCCTTACGATTAACGCAAGTTGTAGCTTTGCGGTTAACGCGATACTGACTGGTCTTGCGGTTAACGCGAGCTAGTTTGCAAGGGATCGTAGCCTCACATTCAAGGCGGGCTTTGAGGGCCTTTCGCCTAGCTCTCCGATTTCTATTTCGGAGTTGGGTTCTGGTCAATCAGTTCCCATGCCTTCTTCGGTAGTAGAGAGGCCATCCTCTGCTAGGATTTCCTGCCCAAACAATGACTTTATAGCCGCGGTCTCAAAGGATCCCTATTCATCGGTGGATACCTTTTTACCCGTTCCTCGGGTATTGAAGCGCATGCGATGATAGTGTCGCGTTTCGTTCAGATTACCTGATTCAGAGGAGAGATACTCCTCATAATTCTACTGGTCGATTTCTACGACCAGCATATCTACGTCGGATCCGATCCTATCGACGTCAGATTGCGCCACGATCTCTTTTTTTTTAAAGAGACGTCTCCCATTGTGGTCGCCAGTTTGTTCGCGGCAGAAATTCGTTGCTTTCCTTCCATTGAATTAACTTAAATTACAATGAAAGTGAACAAGAAAAAGAAAGAACAAAAGAGAGAATTTTATATTTTAATCGCTCTCTTTTACAATGTAAACGTGGGATCTGTGTGGCGATGGGATCTAACTAGTAGTTCTTTTGGACGCTCTGACGATGAACTCTTCTCTTGAAGATGGCGGCCTACTGTAGAACTGATCTCCTCTAGTCTTGATTCGTTCAAGGCTCTATGCGTAACTCGAACTTCTCCAAAACTCCAGAAAAAGATCCTCCAAGGCTTCCTCAAGGGGGTATTTATAGCCTTGGGGTAATATGAGAGTTTCTATCTAAATAGAATTTGTTCTCATCAAGGATTCTAATCAAATATCTTAGTTCTGATTTAAATCTCTTGATTTAGAGTTCTGATCGGATTTAATTTGGGTATTTGGATAAACCCAAATTTTAATCTCAATCAATTTAAGATTCTGGTTATCTGCTCACGCGAAGTTAATCGCATCAAAACGCGGAGCTAAGGAAGCAGAACACGGAGCTATTGAATAGCTCCGCGTTTTCTTAAACGTGAGACTAAAGTAGCCAAACGCGGGGCTATAGAGTTAGCTCCGCGTTCTGTTGTGGAAATCCTTTTTACTTAGAAATTTTCACTGCCAACAATGTCCTACCAACGGTATGGTCCAGCCCCTCATTGGATGGGAATCACACCAAATAATATCTACCTAAATTGTGAAACTTCCAGTCAAAACGGGAAAAAATTACCGAGATAGCTTTTAGGCCACCGATCATATCAGGCACCAATGGGCTTCGATGGCCGGGGTACACAACTCCTATGATCTTTGACAACCTTACCCAGTCTTCTGCCGCCCTGTCCGATGTTGGAAGAAAGAGGATTGGCTTGTTTTTTTTCCATATCGGAGTTATTTTGTTTGCTTACAGTGTCCCTGTTCACCGGTCTGAGGCTTGTAGTGCCTCTATCCCTGCCACCTATTTTGGAATTAGCCCCTGTCGTCCCCTCATTCATTATGCCACCACCAAGTGCAGTACCCACCTGCCGAGCCACTGGTTGCTTTCCCCCACCCTTCTCCAGAACCCTTATAGTTACCTTCTTTGAAGGAGGCATCCTGTGGTTGTTTGCTCATTGATCAGGTGACTTCATCCTTGTGGGCAAGACTGGGCACTCTGCAATCTTGTTGCCAAGAGTTTTGCAGAAACGACAGCGAATAAACGGGCACTCATCCTTGAAGTGGCCCTTCCGACCGCATGTCCAGCATTCCTCCCCATTCTCACTTTTTATAAAAACAAACTAAATCTTTAGATAATTCAATGAAAAAGATAAAATCAACAATCCCAAATCCTAACAAAGTATAGGCTATCAAGAAACCTAATTCAAGTATAACCTATCAAAGTCTTAATCTTTGAGTTCTTGTATTTTAAACTTTTTATAGAAGAATCATGTCTTTATTATTTTTATTTAAGAAGAAAATACTAAAGAGCAATTACATGATGGATCCTAACTTCATCTACATCCTACAACTAAACTAATTAGTTACTCATGATTCTAGAAGGCAATTAAATCTAATCTAGAAGCAAATAAATCTATACTAAAAAGCAATTAAATCTATCTAAAAAACAAATAAAGATTAGAAACAATGGCTTACCTCTAGAGCACGGTATTGTAACCGCCACCCCTTCAGTAAAACCCTACTTTTATTAATGAAAGACGAGTACAAAATAAATCCTAATCTACATTAACTACTGCATAAACATAGAATATAAGGATACGGCCAATATATAGACTTCGAAAATCAAACTCTAATTCTAGCAGAACTGGAAAACCACAAAATTACATAGAAGCCATGGGAGAAAATTCAGCGTGTGGAGCCCATAATTGGCCGCTATATGGCGGTTGAAACTGCTAAATAGCGGTTTTATTTCGAGTAAATCAATTTAAGTTTCTTCCACGTGAGTATCGTGTCTTGTACATTATATTTTCTTGACTGTATTTGACTTTGAGTCTCTGCAATATCGTAGTCTCGTAGTTTTGTTCACTTTAGAAACTTTTGGGACTCTGATTTCCTACTCCAACATTGATTTCTTGCCATCTCCTTGTACGAGTCAAATTATCTGAAAAAGACACTAAAAATACCCGAGTAGTATTTATTTATATACAAAAATAGATAAAGTATGAGAGGAAAAATACAATATATGATATTCATCACACCCCCACACCTATGTTTTGCTAGTTCTAGAGCAAAACCTAAATCTAAAAAGAAAATAAAAATACTAACTCACTTTCGCAGGAATCGCGATTGCACTTAGTACGTGCAACAAGCCTTTAAACCTTAGGTTACCCTAGTGGACGAGTGTTGTCTCGTGAGGGTTTGCAGTGAATATACTCACAAAATTCAAGAAGAAAATAGATTAAGGAATAAAGAAAAGAAAAATAAGGATAACCGAAAATCAAGAAAAATAGAAATTTTATACAAAGGAAAGAAAATTTTTTTTTATGATATTTTCAACAATTAATCAATATACAAACTCAAGAACGCATTTAGATTATCAATTTTCAAATCGAGCATCATATCAAATACACTTATCATTTTAATCAAAAATTTAAATCCTATCTTTCAATACCCACTAACAGATAATCCATTGGCTCCTATACATCACATGCACGTGTGATTATCTACTTCGGTTTTGGACTCCAACTCTAACTCATGATTCATCTCCTCTCTCATAACATTTTTTCTTCTCTTTTTTTCTCTTTTTTTTCTCTTTTTTTTTTAAGAATATTTCACCTTTCATGCGAATAATCACACTTACTTAGGCACAACTTACCCGATTACTCGGTTCATACTCTTTTTTTTAGAATATTTCACCTTTCATGCGAATATTCACGCTTACTTAGGCGCAAAGTACCCGATTACTCAGATCATACTCTTTTTTTCACTCTTGAGGCTATTGCCTTAATACCAGGCGCACCCCATTATTTTATCACTCTCGAGGTATTGCCTTAGGCTCACCCCATTATTTTATTTTCACCCTTTTTTTCTATTTTTTTTTTTTTTTTGTTTAGAGAGAGAAAACTTACTCAATCGTTATCATCTTTGTCCTTAACCTAATAAACTATTGTGAAATGAAAAATAGATGTATATTTGCCTCAAAACTACTGTTAGTGATATTTATTTTTTGGATTTTGATCTTTTTCATAAAATTCAAAGTGTATCATCCAATCTACTATTCTATCCAATTTTAAATCTAAATTTGTTCTTTTATCTGTAAGTAGTTTGATCTATTGATAAAAAAACATAAATTTTTTTTTATGTATTTTTCTTTTCATTTTTTTTAAATTTATTTCAGTTTTTTTTTTATTTTTTTCAGTTAGTTACCCTAAAAACTATCCAAAGTATAAAATAAAGAAACCCAAAAATTTAAAAAAAATAAAGAATCTAAAAAAAATTAAAAATCCTAGAAAAATATGAAAAAAATATCCTAACCCATTCCCCCACACCTAGACTCGTTTATGCTCTCATAAACAAACCAAGGGTGGTATAAAAAGAAAACTATTATACAAATATTTTACACTTATTAGAAAATTCAAACGGTTACGACCTCTTGATCTCATAATGTGTCCTTTTATATTTTGATATGGATGAACTAAGCCTTTTTATCAATTTTGCATTTAATCTCTCCATCTTATTTTTGATTTTTCTCAATTTATTTCTACCTTTCTTTTTTTATTCAATAATAAAATTTTGAAGTTGGAAAGCGTACCTTTACATTGTTCATATTCCATCTACGAGCATCTTTCATATTAGTAAGTATTTTGGTTTTATCAACTTGTGAAATAACATACTCACTTTAGTATTGTGGAATCATGAGCTCGATTTTGAAGGGCTCTTTTAAATCATCAGGTACCATAATCTCTTCTTTTTGTAGTTTCTTTCAATCTTCAAGTATTATAGGCTTGTCATGCAAATTTTCTTCAAACCTGTCATCAAAATTCTCAAAAGAAAATACCATACTAGTAGACTTATCATTAGTCAAGTTATTATGAAGGGATAAAAATTCTTCTTCACAAATTTCTTCACGATTTCCATCAAAAGAATCAAATAATAATGTACTAGCAAACTCACCATGAAATAAATCATCAAGCAAAATATTTTCTTTATCATCAGTTTTATCATAATTATTTTTACAATTATCTAAAATAGGTTGATCACAATGTTGAATTATAGACTCATCATGTACAAAATTATTTAACTCATTTTGAATCATATCTACTTCAGAAGATGACTAGAGTGATTGCTCGTTGGAGTTAGATATGTTCAAACTACTAGATGGTTAATCTCCAAAAAGTTTAGCTTGAGAAATCGCTTTGAGAAGATCTTCCATACAAGATTCAATTTGAGAGAATGATTTTTGAGATGATGATTTTAGCAAAGCTTCCATATCTTCCTCTATTCTACATCTTCGTTCTTTAGACTCATGATCATAATTTTTCTTATTTTTCTCAAATAATTGCATCTCAAGATCATGAGTGAAATTTGAAGAATGATATGACGGATCCATGTACATAGTTGATAACAGATATGAAGTGGTTGGAGGTAGATTCTCATGACATGCATATTTTGCTTCTAATCTTTTTAATCTTTCATCTAACATGTTCAATTGAATATCTTGTTCATGATTGAATGTAGAACATGAAGATGAATAGCCCATAAAGAAAGGATCAGATGGAGGACTCTCTTGGTATGGCTCTAATTATTAGAATTATTCATCCATTCATAATTGTAATTTTGTGTATAAGAAGCGCTCGTAGGTTCATTATATGTGTTGTGAATTTGATTATGACCTAGTTCTAATGAACTCCTATCCATGGACACTGATAATAATTATGATATGGATGACGACAATGATAGCAACCAGTTTGATTTTGAAACAATTTTTTTTTTGAAAAAGGTGGAGAGGGAGAGAGATGGAAAAGGAATAAAAAAAGATTGATTTATTTTTTTTTGAATTTTGTTACAGAACCAGAAAAACACATAATAGAATAGGAGGAAATTTGGGCTCGGGATGTACCTAAAGAGCCGCTAAATAGCGGTGTTTACCGCTAAATGGCGGTCAAACCAGAGAGTTTAACTCTCTGGTTTCTTCTGCACACTTCTGAGGCTTCTCCAATCTTTTTTGTCCTCCTGTATTTGCAATATCTATTCCCTGCATGCTCAACATACACTGTTAACCCGTAAAACGTTAGAAAAAGTAAAGAAAAATACCGTCGATCCCTAACAATGGCGCCAAAAATTTGATGTGATAAATTACTGCAAGTGCACAGTGTCGGTTGTAGCGCTATACAGGTCGTCCCACAGGGATCTAAGGTGTTTTGCGATTCTTACTAATTCTATAGTCTAACGGATTAACAAAGAATTTTAGGTTGAAGTTTGGTTGCTCTAATTAGTCTAGAATCTAGAATCCACTAGTTTCCAACCATGTTCTTACTTCTATTATCTTCTTCTCTCATAAAAATTTGATCTTTTTAGTTTAATCTTTATTTAAAGTGCCATAAGTATGAGCTATCAAGTGGTGTGCAAGTATAATTCATCAAAGATACTACTTTTCATAAAAACAAACTAAATATTTAGATAATTCAATGAAAAAGATAAAATCAACAATCCCAAATCCTAACTAAGTATAGGCTATCAAGAAACCTAATTCAAGTATAACCTATCAAAGTCTTAATCTTTGAGTTCTTGTATTTTAAACTTTTTATAGAAGAATCATGTCTTTATTATTTTTATTTAAGAAGAAAATACTAAAAAGCAACTACATGATGGATCCTAACTTCATCTAGATCCTAGAGCTAAACTAATTAGCTACTCATGATTCTAGAAAGCAATAAATCTAATCTAGAAAGCAAATAAATCTATACTAAAAAGTAATTAAATCTATCTAAAAAGCAAATAAAGATTAGAAAATAATGGCTTACCTCTGGAGCACGGTATTGTGGCCGCCACCCCTTCAGCAAAACCCTAATTTTATTAATGAAAGACGAGTACAAAATAAATCATAATCTACATTAACTACTGCATAAAACCTAGAATACAAGGATACGACCAATATATAGGCTTCGAAAATCAAACCCTAATTCTAGCAGAACTGGAAAACCAGAAAATTACATCGAAGCCACGGGAGAAAATTCAGCTTGTGGGGCCCACAATTGGCCGCTAAATGGCGTGAAAACCGCTAAATAGCAGTTTTATTTCGAGTAAATCAATTGAAGTTTCTTCCACGTGCGTCTCGTGTCTTGTACATTATATTTCCTTGACTGTATTTGACTTTGAGTTTCTGCAACATCGTAGTCTCGTAATTTTGCTCACTTTAGAAACTTTTCGGACTCTGATTTCCTACTCCAACATTCATTTCTTGCCATCTCCTTATACGAATCGAATTACCTGAAAAAGACACTAAAAATACCCAAGTAGCATTTATTTATATACAAAAATAGATAAAGTATGAGAGAAAAAATACAATATATGATATTCATCAACCCCTTCCAAAGTTTTCAAAATGGCTTAGAATTTAGCAAATTTTGAAATACTTTGGATTTTCAAATTGAAAACGCAGAGTTAAAATACCAAGTTATCTTCGCGTTTTGTATACTTGCACTTTTTAGTGAGTAAATGCTCAGTAATTACTTCGATTCTCGCGCCAAATACCAAGAGGCGGGTTCTCATTTAAATAGAGTATCTAACTCTTCTTCCTTACTTCATTCGAAGAATCCAAGAATCCAGAGTTCAGGCGACCGAGCGACTCATGTGAATGAGCGATCTTCGACCGTACTTCCTTCGATTTTCCATAGATTTTCATCATTAGAATGTCACCTAAGAAGAGTACGGCATCACGCGCCTCCTCACCATCGGCGGCCGGTGTTAGCAGCGGCGGCAGCGGCCGAGGGAGCGGACACAGCGGCGAACCAATTCATGCCGCGCCCATTGGAGGTAAAAATCTCAACTTTTGGACTCCTTAGAATAATTTTGGAGTGTTTTGGCTCGGTTTTAACCAACCAACCATTGTTTTTTACCGGCGAGATCGCTGTTTTCCGGTCGTAAGGCTTGGAGATGAAGGAGAAGACGGAGAAGACCTCTGGTCTTCTACTACGCGAAGCTATCGCGTCATTCTCGCGCTTGAAACGCGGGGCTATTTTGACTAGCTGTCGCGTTTCAATGCGAGGCTATGAATTTTAGCTTCGCGAGTGAAACGTGAGGCTATCTCCTCAGCTACGCGCAGAGTTATTTTTAGCTCCGCGTTTTTATACTTAGAAGATTTTTCGAGTTTTGTAAAACTTTTTCTAACTCTTGATTCTTCTTTTGCAGTGGGATATTCGGACCAGATCCTTTTTGAAGAGGAGTGCATGTAGCTCTACCAATCTTGCGACCTGCTGATATTTCTACCCAGCATGGAGTGTAGCTATCCTCTGATTTATCTTCAAAGGCTAGCCATGCTCCAATCTTCATCATCAAAAGTAACTCTAAGGAAACCATAAGCATATCATAGTTGCAAGTTTTAAGCTCTGGCTCCAAAAAGTAAACTCTTGAAGGAGTTACAAGAACTCTGCGGCAGCTTATTAAGTTTTCTTGATGACCATTTCTATTAGATGACAATCTCTATCGCTTTCCAAAGCGATAGAGATGATCATCTAAGGGCTTGTAGCATGTCGAATTCAACTTGTGCATCTTCATTAGGATTCTTGTAGCAGTATCTTCAGACGGTCCACTAAAAACTTTAAACAGATCATAGTTAACATTTGCAGAGGAGATCTTTTGCATGTGAACCAGGGAATTGAGCTGGAAAAGACTCTCATCAGCGGTTGGCCCAGCAATTCGCATTAAATGGCGATGACTTGCGCCGACAAGCTCAACACTCCGTGGAGGAGACTCGTCGTCTGGTTATTAATGAGTCGACGAATAGGTTGAAGTTTTTGGGAGAGCTATAACTCCCTCTTCTTTTGTAATCCTTTTGTTTTATGAATAAAAACAATTCTTTTTTTCTTTATCTGTTGGCTTTAAGAATTTTGCTTGCTCAACAAATAGATGGTTCATAGTTTTGGTAAAACAATCCAAGGCTCATCTGCGCAACTTAGGCTGTTAGTACCGACCGGATTACAATTATTAACCTCGGTAAAGCCCTTTAAATAGAGCTAAATGATAGTTTGGTGAAGGCGTTTAACTACTTACACCAGGATGATCGGGTGAGGATCCTTTAACTTAGACAGAGGCGCCTAATTGCACATGCCTTAGTTTGATGGAGGCAGTTCAAGGCTCTTATGCGTAACTTGAGTTGCACATGCCAAGATGATCGTTGTTATAATCATCAGATTTCAGCAGAGGTGCCTGATCACACATGCCAAGTCCAAGCCTCTCATAGAAATGCGTAGCTAAAATATCAAGTTATCTTCGCATTTTCTATCACCACGCGAAGCTAATAGCTTCGCATTTTAGAGAGCAGCTGACCAGTAATCGCTCCGATTCTAGTGCCGAATACCAAGAGATGGGTTTTTACATTTAAATAGGGTTCCAACTCTTCTTCTTCCTCACTCTTTCAAGAATTTTCAAGAACTCCAGAGCTCAGGTGATCAGAGTCCAAGCGACCCGAGTGTTTTTTCGACCGGATTTTTCCCATTTCCGTCAATTTTCTCCGAAATTTCGAGATCAATGGCACCAAAGACTCGTGCTTCTTCCAGTGCATCCTCGCCATCGATGGCCGGCACAAGCAGCGGTGGCAGCGGTCGTGGCAGCGGCGAGCCAGTCTACGCCGCGCCTATCAGAGGTAGGAACCTCGCTTTTGGAGCTTTTTAGAACATTTTTAGAGTGATTTGGCTTGGTTTTGACCGGCCAATCATCTCTTTTGCCGGCAAAATCGCCGTACTCCGGCCGAATGGCTTGGAGAGGAAGGAGAAGACTTCTGGTCTTCCTCCACGAGAAACTATCGCGTTATCTTCGCGTTTTGAATGCGAAGTTACTTTTGCTAACTGTCGCGTTCTGACGCGAGGTTACAATTTTAGCTTCGCGTTCTTAAACGTGAAGTTATCAACCTTAGCTTTGCGTGTGTAAACACGAAGTTATTTCACTTAGCTTCGCGCGTGTGAACGCGAAGTCATTTCACTTAGTTTCACGCGGAGTTGCCTCTAGCTCTACATTTTCATACTTAGAAAAATTTTCTGAATTGTAGAAACTTTTTTAACTCTTGAATTTTCTTTTGCAGTTGGCTATTCAGTGGATCCAATCTCCCAAGGGCATCACTTCGGCTTCGTTGGTGGTGCAGATTCAGCAACTCAATTCCGTTTCACCACTGATCTTCCCGCCTTCAAGCCAGTTCTTAGAGAGCGAAGGGAGAAATTGATAAGATACAGCCCTGCGACTGCGAGGGAGATTATCACTGACGCTCCTTTTGAAGCAATGAACCGAGAGATACTGGAGAAGCCCGCATTCCTCTTTGGGGATGCACTGGAGCACTCAGATGAGATCCTCTTTGAAGAAGAGAGTAAGTGGCTGGAGCACTCGGATGAGATCCTCTTTGAAGAAGACAGTAAGTGGCTGTACCAGGCCGGGGATTTGCTCATGTTTCTGGCTGACATGGAGCGTAGCTACCCCTTGGTGTATCTCCAAAGGCTATCTTCCCACCGCGAGTTAGAATTTGAGCTAACTCTTGAGTATGATGGTGTTGCGACCGGTAAGTTCGGCGTGAATGGGGCTTTTCAAGATGGTCTCCCCAGATCTATTACGGGGCTCCTCCCAGGCAGAGTCACCAAAGAGCACTCTGTTGGTGAAGTTCCCATTCGTGCTAAGACCTTCCTTAGCGAATTCTTGGCCAAGGGTGGACAGTACCCCGCCAAAAATTTCAGAATGCCCGGATGGGTCCATTCCTCGGGCAACATGTGGTGGTTCAGGCTTGTCAAACACATACTGGACACCCATGAACAGACCCTGAAGGAAATTGGCTTATACAAAGCCATTAGAAACGTCTAGTTCGGCTTGCCCCAAAGTTTATACCACTTGTTCAGCCTGCTGGAGATGTATAACCCCGAAACCGGCACCTTCTTTACACCAGTGGGTGAGCTGGGATTCGCTCTCCACAAGATGTTTGAAGTGTCGGGGTTATCAATGGGCGAAGTCCCTTATGAGGAATATATCCCCACCGTTGAAGAGTTGAAGATGCTAAAAGCGGGGGATGAGCACATCTACCAAATCTATTGGGAAATGATGTGCCATTATCACATTTGCGCCGACTTGGCCGGGGTGAGGAACCAGGGAGTTGGATATAAGAAGTGGGCTGACTACCTCTTTATTAATTTGAATGAGAGTCTCTCAATGGTTTGAGGACGCCCACCTGTAAGTGTTGAAGAAATAAAGCAGTGTATCTCCAAACTGGAAGCTACAACTTATACAACTGACTCCAATGAAGGAGGATTCAGTCCTGATACTATTTTCCAAACCTTCCACTACCAAACACAATTTCCAATTTCAGATAGAGGTCTACTTGCGGGATTCCTGATGTTTTGGTTAAAGAGATGCGTTATTCCTTCACTACCCAAGGAGGCCATCGCAAAAAACGTCGTCTATCCTACCATTTTATTGGCTTACGGGCGACCGTTCGGGCTATTACCAGCAATGGTTGCCAACCTTCAAAGGGGCTTCGGGCCCTCTGCAACAACTTTATGCCAGCTGAGAAGAACAAAGGCAAAGCTGGAAAGAGTAAAGTGGCCAAAGAAGCTGCTACGGTGAAGACACCGAACCCAAGGGTAGAGATGCCCTATACATAATGGTGTGGCTAGTCATGCACTGTCCGTCTTTGATGAGTGCCGCGGATTACAACCCAATTGACAAGCCGTTCTTCGTAGAGAAGTACAAGCGCTCTGTCTGGAAGAGCAATTATATGTCTCAAATCCGCAGGACACTCCGTCATCATCAAAACTATTAGATCTTCCGCTGCTTCCCAGAATTCCCTGGGAGAGAGTATGGATCTAAGTTTAAAGATATTTTGGGAGCAAACAAGTTCACCAACTTATCTTCAGGGGCGTTCTGGTGGTTGTTGAACATTCGCCCCAGACACTTGGTGTACAGGCAAGACACCATATGCTATATAGAGCTGTATATCCCGAGTAGATTTGCTCGTCAATTTGGATATACGCAGCTTTATGTAGGAAATCCAAATAAAGGGTTGGCGTACGAGGGGAATCTGTACGTAGGGGCACGGGGCGGTTCCATTTTGTTGCTGGAGGAACCGGAGTAGAATTTATGCTACCCCTGAAATCGCCAGAGCTAAGCATGGTTTTAACCTTCTGCACCTGATACAGCATTGCCAATGCTGATGTGCCCCATTTCTCTATCAACCACAGCTGCTGCAAAGAGATATAGGCCTTCTACTCTAGCCGCAAAGGGACTAAAAGAGTGAGGGTAAAAGGGATGGATGAATTCCTTGGTGCGGCGGTCGATCCGTCAGATGTTGGCAACTCTGATGGAGATGACGATGATGATAATGACGATGATGGCGATGTTGGTGGTTCCCCTCAAGACTTGGTTCCCCGTTTCCAGAGTCCAGCCATCAAACACTGCGGGTCTGTAAGGGGCGAACCAATGAAGAAGAAGCAGAAACTGGCCCCGAGGACCCTCTTAGTCTCTCAAGAGGCGGCGGTCAAGTTTGCTTCAGACTTGCTGGCCTCAACTCTGCCTCCGGCGTCGGCAGAGGAGAGTAGACTTGCTGAAGCTCCAGGTGCTACTGAGATCCCGGCTCCCCCAACCGCAGAATCTGTCGAACACTCCGCGACGCAACTTCTGGGTAGCGAAACGGGTGCGCTTCTGGAAACAGCAACGGCTCCTCCTTCAAGTCCGACCACTGGACTTGTATCTCCTAATATGGTTTTTATATTCTATCTTCTTTTCATTATTCATTTAATTATTATATGTAACACTCTTTGTTTGCTTTCTGAAATGCAGGTAGTTAACTCCACTCGCCGATGCATTCGACTACCAGGGGGAGTCTGAGGAACTGGTGGATTACTCTGGCACAACTGGGTCTGTGGGTGGACTGGGTAGTTCTGCGAACGAGTTTGACGTAGACTACTTCACGCCAGCCTCATGCTCAGTTCCTTCATCGACTCCTCCTATTGATAAACTAGGGAGTGATGATAGGACAGGGGTTGTCGTTGCGACCGTAGCAAGAGAGGCTCCCCCATCCCCAAGTCTGCCATCTCCGACACCAATGGTCTGCTCCGAGGAAACTTTTCCAGTAGTAGTTGGTGTGCCCTCTACTCCTCAGCCAGCGATTTTAACATCGTCGACAATAATGGCTGTTGAGACATTGGTGACTCCTCCAGTCCCAAGTCATCCACCAACAAGGGATGAGGAGAATTTGAAGTTCTTATTTGAAGCCACTTCTGTCGCAGGAGGAGCATCGGGAGAAAATACTCTATCGTCTACTCCTGCTGGTGGTGCTGCTCGAGTGATCTGTACTAGTGATAATTTGCCTCGGGTTTCCAGTTCTGCCAAGTCTTTATTGGCTTTACTGGCCCCGCATGTAATGAGTCTGGTACAGGGATGGGCTTTTTCTTTCTCAACTCCAACGGATGCCACTCTTCCCCTGACAACATCTTCCTTAGCGTTGCCTGCTTTAAACACAGACACTGTGGACCCTCTCGAAGAATTCTTCAACCACAGTGTAAATGACTTTTGCGGCTACTAAGGAGGTGTATTGGAATGATCCTGGACGGAAGAGATTTCTTTAATCTTGGACGTCCAATGTTGTCTAGCTATCTGGATAATATTGAAAGGATTGGGGGACGTGAACGAGCAGCTCCCTACCGGGCCCGCCTTGAAGCTTTGGAAGATCAAGTGAACACGCTAAACACGGTTCGCCAAGCGGATGTGGAAGTGATCACTGAGATTGAGTCGGCGCGGCTACGGGCAGAGTTGGTGGCTCGTCAAGAGGAACTGAGGCGCCAAGAGGAAGTTTGGTCTCGGGAGTTGGTAGAACTACGAGCCAGTCAGGAATCAATCATCAGGGGGTTAGAAATAGTGGACTTAGAGATTGAGGGGAGTCAGGCCGCCATCCTTAGAGCCAGAGAGACTATCGCTAAGGCTCGAGCTATTCTAGAAGCCAGCGAGTCTCGGTTAGGGAAATCCGTTAAGAAACGGGAAGAACTGATCCTTCAACAAGGACAGCTCGAACAAGAAGGCATAATAAGGAGTCGTACTATTGATGAATCTCGTCAGCGGTTGGCCCAGCAACCGGCAATAAATGATGATGATTTACGCCGGCAGGCTCAACACTTCGTGGAGGAGACTTGTCGTCGAGTAATTGACGAGACGATGAATAAGTTGAGGCTTCTAGAAGGTCCATAACTTTCTTTCATTCTATTCTATTATACTTTTTGTAATAAGAACTTGTAATAGAAGAGAGAACTTTATTAATTCTTTGAATTCTTTTTTAACTTCATTCTTTTTGATTGATGAATAAAGGAAATTTTTGATTCTTTTATCTGTTGGCTAGAAAATTTACTTGCACAACAAATAACTTGTCATCAAAATAGTTCATTTGTTTAGGTAAAACAATCCAAGGCTCATCTGCGTAACTTAGACTGCTAATACCGAGATGATCCGGTTAGGATCACCAGATTTCGGCAGAGGCACCTAATTGCACATGCTTAGTGTTTGATTGGAGGCGGTTCAAGACTCTCATGCGTAATTTGAACTGCACATACTAAGATGATCGGGTCAGGATCACCAGATTTTGACAGAGGCGCCTAATTGTACATGCCTAGTGTTTGATTGGAGACGGTTCAAGGCTCTCATGCGTCACTTGAATTGCACATACCAAGGCGCCTAATTGCACATGCCTAGTGTTTGATTGGAGGCGGTTCAAGGCTCTCATGCGTAACTTGAACTGCATATACCAAGATGATCGGGTTAGGATCACCAGATTTCGACAAAGGCGCCTAATTGCACATGCCTAATCCAAGTGCTCATGTGCGTAACTTGAACTGGTGGATGGTTATACTCTTAGGGATCTGAACCAGATGTGACAGTTACTCTGTCATCATTCTGGTTTATTTTAGGCATAGTATTTCTTCAAAAATTTGCCATTGATCGGCATCATCATTCTATCGCCATTCTGGTTCATTAAGCGATAGGCTCCACTAGATTATACCGTCTCTACAATAAACGGTCCTTCCCACTTGGGTTCAAATTTATGCTTAGTCTTGTAGGTTAGAATCATTGGCCTTTTAATAGCCAGGACCAAGTCTCCTTATTTAAAGGTCCTTGGTTTAACGTTCTTATTGAACGTTTGCAAGATCCGGGCTTGATACAACTCAATTTGTTATTGAGCCCTGAGATATTTTTCATCTAACGCCTCTAGTTCTTGCACTCTTTGTTGATGGCGCTCTTCTGTCGTCATCTTTGTGGCTAAGGCCACTCTTAACGATGGTGTCTGGATTTCGAGAGGCAAGACGGCCCCACTTCCATAAACCAAGGAGAACGGGGTAGCTTTTGTTGGGGTGCGAACGGTAGTGCGATAAGCCCACAAGCACTCTCCTATCTTTTCATCCCAGTCTCATTTGTTGGAAGAGACGAACTTCCGAAAGAGTTTAATGATCGTCTTGTTGAAAGCTTCGGCTAATCCATTTGCCGCGGGGTTATATGGCGTTGAAGCAATATCTTTGATTCTGAACTTATCACAAAATCTTGAGAATCCCTGGCTGATGAATTGCGGTCCATTATCATGAATGATCCTTCGCGGGATGCCAAAACGGTAAATGATATGATGCTTAATTAACTTAATCATATCTGTCGTTTTCACCTCTCTCATGGCACGACTTCGGCCCATCTTAAAAAATAATCGGTTATTACAAGAATAAACCGATGTCCTCTGGATGACAGGGGAGTTATTGGCCCCACAATATCCATCCCTCATGCCTCAAATGGCCAACTAGCAATAGTATTGTGCAAGTATTCTGGGGGTTGATGGATAAAGTTAGCATGTACCTGACATGCATGGCACCGTTTAACGTATGTCATTGCCTCTGTAATCATCTTCGGCCAGTAGTACCCAGCCTTCTTATTCGGTCTCCGAGTTTTGGACCGGGCTGATGAGCTCCACACACTCCATCATGTGTTTCTCTCAGCACTTTATCTGCTTCTGCTTTTGATATGCAGCGTAGTAGTAGACCATCATTTGACTTTCTGTATAAAATTTGAAGTGTATGATCAAAGTAAAATCTCGGGGCCTTCCTCTTTATCGAGGCGGCTTCCTTTGGATCCTCTGGTAGTATCCCATATAGGGCGTAATCTACAAATGGAAATCGCCAATCACGGGTTCCAGTATTAAGCCTGTCTGGCACACCTCTTTGGTTTGGAATACCGTATCTGGGTGGAGGAGTTCTCTGCTACCAATAGTGATGCTTTTAGCCTCACCCGGCGGGATTGCCAATGTTGCAGCTAGTGCAGCAAGAACATCTGCATAGACGTTCTCATTCTGAGATACATGATAGATATAAAACAATTCAAAATATCCTGCTAGCTCAATGGCTAGCTGATGATAAAGGATGAGGGCTTCATGTCTGACTTCATACTCACCCGTTATCTGATTGACAATGAGCTTAGAGTCTCCATATGCCTCTAGATAGTTCACCCCCAGTTGCAGAGCCATTTTTAAGCCAATAATGAGTGCGTTGTATTCTGCCACATTATTCGTGTACGGTTCTGTTAATGAGTAACCGTTAGGCAGTATGTATTTATGTGGGGATATCAGCACAACCTCTACTCCAGTAGCGGACCGTCTGGCAGCACCATCAAACAATATCTGCCATGGTTGTTCTTTGCTAGTTGTGTTCACCTCCAGCGTCTGTTTAGAGTTAGACCAAATTGGATGGTCTGCAAGAAAATCGGCGATCGCCTGTCCCTTCATTGCCTTTTGAGGAACGAAGTGTATATCATATGGCAATAGCAATAATGCCCATTTCGCCAATCGGCCGTTTAAAGATCCCGATTTTATCATCAGGATTTTTAAGGGGTTAACCCATGATATGACATGAATTGTTTGCCCTGAAAGGTAGTGTCGCATTTTCTGAACAGCAAACACTAGGGCTAAACATTCTTTTTCAATCGGGGTATACCGACGCTCGGCCCCGATCATTATTCTGCTTAAGTAATAAAGGGCGTGTTTATGGTCGTGCTCATTATATTGAGCAAGTAATGCTCCTAAAGCATCATCCATGGCCCTTACGTGTATATAAGGAATGGTTGTCCAGGGACCAGTGCCATAAGAACATGAGGCTTCGTGAGATATTCTTTGAGATCGTCAAATGCCTGTTGACATGCCTTATCCCATACGAAAGAAACCCCCTTTTTTATAAGTTTGGAGAATGACTGGCATCGTCCAGATAGGTTAGAAATAAAGCACCAGATATACGCGAGCTTTCCTTGCTCCCTTAACTCTTTAAGATTGCGGGGAGGCGGCATCTCGTTGATCGCTTTTACTTTCTCAGGATCAAGGAAAATTCCCTTTGAGGTGACTATAAATCCAAGGAATTTCCCCCTGGACACCCCCATGAAAGACTTAGCGGAATTCATCTTCAAGTGATGTTTCCGCATAAGTTCGAAGACTGTCCTTAAGTCATGCAGGTGATCTTCTTTGTTCTTACTTTTGACCGCTAAGTCATCCACATAGCACTCCACCGTTTTGCGCAAGTGTTCTTTGAATATGATGCTCATCGGACGTTGGTAAGTGGTACCGGCGTTCTTCAATCCGAAAGGCATTACCGTATAACAGTATACCCCCAGCAGCGTTCTGAAAGCTGTATGCTTTTCATCATCCGGGTGCATTTTAATCTGGTTATAGCCTGAGAATCTATCCATAAAGGACATCTTCTTATAACCGCAAGTGTTATCAATCATGACATCAGTAATTGGGAGTGGGAATTCGTCCTTAGGGCACGCAGCATTCAAATCCCGAAAGTCAATGCATATTCGGATCTTGCCGTTCTTCTTATGAACTTGCACTATGTTAGCCACCCAATCAGGATGTTGTTCTTCACGGAAAAATTCGGATTTTATAAGCTTGTTGACCTCAGCAACTATTGCCTCCATCAACTCTGGTCGAAAATGCCTTTGCTGTTGCTTTACTGGCTTGGCATCTTCTTTGATATTTAGCCGGTGTGTGGCAATCTGAGGATCAAGACCTGGCATGTCTTCATAGCTCCATGCGAACACATTTATATACTCCTTGATAAGAGATATAAGTTCCTCCTTTTCTAAGGGAGTTAGCGTGTCGCTTATGAAGATGGGTTTCGGGTTCTCGTCCGTTCTCATGTTGACTTGTACCAATTTATCTTCTGTGGGCGGGTCACGCTGTTCAAAGTGGACATCCCAAGGAATGTCCATGTGTTTAGCCCAGGAATCATCTTGAACGTCAATTGGTTTCTCGTCGCTTTCTGGTGCGGCTGAAACCATATTTAACGTTAAAGATTGAAACCAAGCGTTGGTACTTTGATCCGAGTCATGATCAAGTGGATGTAAATCCTCATTGGCCGAAGAGCTTTCTTCATAATTGTGTGATGATGAGGGAGGAGTAGATACATTGCCCAACCCCCTGCGAGTCTTTACTCTCGGTCTAAACGAAAGTATGAGATTTCGTCGCCCTTTTTCAAAGTTTAATCTCGGTTTCTGGGTAAAATTATAACCCATCTTTCCATCATTTGTCGGAATTTCTATTCATATAAGTGAAATTGAGGTGATGATTGTTCATCACTTTCACTGGTTTGTCTTTGTCGAGATGATGTAATTACTTTGCCAAACATGATCGGCTTTTGGGACCCCCGTTGAGGAGGCACTTCAAAAAAGTGACATTGTCCCTTAGTTATTTTTGATTGAGAGAGGAGGGATGACTTGAGTGGCAAATGGTATGCCGCCAGAACTTCAAGTTCGGACATGTCATCCACTTCGGTGGAAGTACAAGAAGATTCAGACTCTGTAGCTACAGTAGACTCGTAGACTAACTTTATATTTTCATTGATAATCCACTCATCCTCTACTACATCAGCTACATTATTATCAAAATTAAAATTCATGTGAGGATTGATTTTATAATCACCTCCATCGTTCTCTTCGGGAGACTCGTACTCAGTATCCGTCTCGTTTCCGCTTTCGTCAAACTTTTGAGGCTTACTGAGATTGTCGTTGGAGACTTCGTGGGCTAGTTTGTAGAGCATAACATCTGTGAAATAGTTTTCCAGCCCTTTAAATGGTTGCCTATCTGCGACTAGTGTCCGTACTTCTCCTTGTTCATCACAGTATTTCATATACTGGTGGAGAGTCGACGGGACTATCATATATGTGTGGATCCAAGGCCGTCCTAGTAAAATGTTGTAGGAAGTATCTGCATCAATGACGTAGCATGTGACCTCCGTCCTCAAATCCCCGATTTGACATCGGAGTCGGATCTTTCCAAGGGGACAACTATCATTAGCATTAAACCCATATATTGTAGTATTAGTTGGTGTCAGGCGATGGGAAGAAATCCCTAATAGCTGCATCAACCTTCTGGGAATGACGCTTAGTGCAGACCCTGGATCAATCTGGATGCGATCCACCTTCGTAGATCCGACATACGCGGTGAAATATAAAGACCTATTGTGCTTTATATTTCTTACCTGCATATCCTCTGGAGAGAAAGTAATCCGTGGGACCTGCCTCCTCACTTAATGACAGCGGGGGCAAGAGTCCTGTTCTGGGTCAGCTGGTTCGACAATCTGAGCTAGGAATGACTCAGAGTCTGCTAGGGCTTCTCTCAACGCCTCGCGAGTTGATTTCGATAATCGTAACTCGTACAGCGTGACTCGAGCTGGAATATTAGCTAGCTGAGCTATTATGTCAAATTTGAAGGTAGCGTCCTTGACTCTTTCATCTTTTCCAGGATTCTTCTGGAAACGAAACCCTTTCTGCTTTGCAGGCTTTGCGAGTTTCCCGTATATATCTTTCAGGTCTACTCTGGTGTAGTCCTTAAGATATGTTTTACCCGATCGAGTACCGGAAGGGCCTGCCTCATCCTGATGAGTGGCCATGATTTCAGGCTCTCCTTCAGAGTCTGTAAATGCCCCTGCAATCATATATTCATCTTTTATTTTTGCAGAAATAGTATTGTTAGTCCGCTTCTTCTTTTGACCCCCTGCAGTACTCCATTGTTCATCCTGTAGTTAATTAGGGTGGACCAACATGACTTCCGCCTTTTGAGTTGTTACGGGGACAAGTCCCTCTTGTGCTTTATTATGCAGGTCATGGTTTTCGTAACCAGCTTCTCCTTTGGTATTGGGGTTACCCCCGCGGGGAACTCATGGGTTCCAACCACTAGAGTTGCCATATTGGCAATAACCTTCTTTTGTTCCTCTTTTAGCGTTAGAACTCCAGCTTCTATCAGTGCTTGGATTCTGTTCTTCAGAGGGTAACAATCATTGGTAGGGTGTCCGACATTCCTGTGGTAGAGACAATAGTTGGGGTCGTTGGTTTTACCAACGTCCTCTGGTTTCCTATTCTCCGGAAGTTTCAACATTCTCTTTCTAAGAAGCAGGTGGAAGAGTGTAGGTGTTTGCTCTGCCTTGAAGGTATAGGTCCTCTCTTGTTGAGGCCTATTTTGTCTCGCGCCCTTCTGATTTTGGGGCTTTGGGTTCGGAAGATTTGTCTTTTGTGGAGCTGCCTCTGATACCATTGCCGCTTTCCATTTATTCTTATTATTATTTTGGGTGTACGGCCTATTATTTTCGGTATTTCTCGATCCACGAGACTCTTCAACTTGACGGATCAAGTCCTCGGCTTGCTCTCCTTATTTGAGCAAATTCCTCCATGTCTTAGACTCTATGACCCCCATCTTTAGGAGCACGTTAGTCTTAAGATTATGTCGACATGTCTCTACCAGAGTTTACTGGACCATTCCGTGTTTGCAATACACGGACTTCTCTCGGAACCTTTCTATAAAATATTTTATTGTTTCTTGTTCCCCTTGTTTAGTCGCAAGGAGGGAATGAACCGTAATTTCGGTATCATCCTCAAAGAAACGTGAGAGAAATAATTTCTCAACATCAAACCAGGTATTAGTAGTACCTGGGGGTAGCTGCATAAACCAAGTGAAGGCAGGCCCTCGCAAGGTACTTGCGAATACCTTGGTCATTACTGGGTCATTTCCCATTAAATGCCCTGCTTGGGACAAGAAGTAGTAAATATGTTGACTGGGAGATCCTTTCCCGTCATACGGCTCTAATTTGAGCAGTTTATATTTTTCAGGGTATGGTGCCAAATCCCATTCAGGCGGATATGGTCTTCAGACCCCTGATTCTTTCAACTCCTTGTGCATTAATGCTTCGAGTTGACTTTGTAACTTCTCTATTTTCTCTTCATGTGGATCATGAAAAGAATACTTATCCTCATCCTCATGCGTCAAGTGGACTTTTTATTTTTTATCTTCTTCGTCCATTTTATTGAACGGAGTTTCTTTTCTCTTTTTGACGTTATCCTCGACGATTTTTTGGGTATTCTCAACAACTTTTGAGAGCATCATTTTAAGATCCTCGATTGTCTTTTGTTGCTCCCGAATCATTTGTTCTTGAGCTTCAAATCTCTGGTTGATATCGTTAGATCTATTCATCATATATGATGCTGACTTCAATTTGGATGATGCTGAAGAACGAGGAGAGGCTATGGCCGAATTATCACTATCGTCATCATAAGAATCTTTCACGAGTTTCTTATAATTTCGGGCGGGGATAGCGCCTGATTTAAGTCGGGTAAAGTGATGAGCATCTTCATCACTTGATTCTGAGTTATCATCTCTTTCAATGACTTTCTTACCCTTGCCGATCATGTTGGAAGTTACAACTCTCCATCTTCTCGGGGAGTAGTCTTTGTTTTCTTAACAGGGTTTATGTCCGACTTATTTAATCGGTCAAACACCGATACCCTGTTCTTGCAGCAGCGGATACTGCTGTCATAAGCTGCTAGCAGTGACAAGTTGGTTCAGGTTAAACTTGTTCTATACTTCTCTTCTTAGTTAAGTACTCCCTGAGGTCAGTGACTTTAGTCATAGAATTGTGGGACCCATTCAACTGTTGAGAGGGTCCAGGAGCCCACTGAAGCTTCTTGAGATTACCAGAGTCTAGTTTTGGTCCATTAGTGCGACGATCAGCCCTGATTTGGTATTTGGGTTGATTTTCGCAGAGCTGAGAGATAGCTTCGCATTTTGGAATGCGGAGCTGAGAAATAGCTCCGCGTTTTGCTACGCTAGCCTCGATTTTATGCTGGCTTGGCGTTCCTTCAGAAGTTTATCTTCTGGAACCTTTGCCCCGCGTGGAAGAAAATTCTTGCACGCTGGCTTACTCTTGCGATTAACGCAAGTCACAACTTCGCGTCTAGCGCGATTTTTGCAATTAACGACAATTTGCCAATCATCTTCACGATTTACGCGGAGCTGAGGAATCTTGTGTTATCGCAAGTACTACTGGCTTCGCATTTATCGCTTAGCTCAGTATTAGTCTCGCGTGGAGAATCACAAGCTGGTTTAGGAAAGTTTTATCCTCGCGTTTATCGCGAGGGTCAAAAATCTTTCATTTACCGCAAGTTGAACTGGCTTCGCGTCTATCGCTAAGTCCAGTAATAACCTCGCGTGGAGAATCGTACGCTGGTTTTAAGAAAATTTTATCCTCGCGTTTATCGCGAGGGTCAAAAATCTTGCGTTTCGCAAGTTGAACTAGCTTCGCATTATCGCTAAGTCCAGTAATAGCCTCGCGTGGAGAATCACACGCTGGCTTGTCCTTACGATTAACGCAAGTTGTAGCTTTGCGGTTAACGCGATACTGACTGGTCTTGCGGTTAACGCGAGCTAGTTTGCAAGGGATCGTAGCCTCACATTCAAGGCGGGCTTTGAGGGCCTTTCGCCTAGCTCTCCGATTTCTATTTCGGAGTTGGGTTCTGGTCAATCAGTTCCCATGCCTTCTTCGGTAGTAGAGAGGCCATCCTCTGCTAGGATTTCCTGCCCAAACAATGACTTTATAGCCGCGGTCTCAAAGGATCCCTATTCATCGGTGGATACCTTTTTACCCGTTCCTCGGGTATTGAAGCGCATGCGATGATAGTGTCGCGTTTCGTTCAGATTACCTGATTCAGAGGAGAGATACTCCTCATAATTCTACTGGTCGATTTCTACGACCAGCATATCTACGTCGGATCCGATCCTATCGACGTCAGATTGCGCCACGATCTCTTTTTTTTTAAAGAGACGTCTCCCACTGTGGTCGCCAGTTTGTTCGCGGCAGAAATTCGTTGCTTTTCTTCCATTGAATTAACTTAAATTACAATGAAAGTGAACAAGAAAAAGAAAGAACAAAAGAGAGGATTTTATATTTTAATCGCTCTCTTTTACAATGTAAACGTGGGATCTGTGTGGCGATGGGATCTAACTAGTAGTTCTTTTGGACGCTCTGACGATGAACTCTTCTCTTGAAGATGGCGGCCTACTGTAGAACTGATCTCCTCTAGTCTTGATTCGTTCAAGGCTCTATGCGTAACTCGAACTTCTCCAAAACTCCAGAAAAAGATCCTCCAAGGCTTCCTCAAGGGGGTATTTATAGCCTTGGGGTAATATGAGAGTTTCTATCTAAATAGAATTTGTTCTCATCAAGGATTCTAATCAAATATCTTAGTTCTGATTTAAATCTCTTGATTTAGAGTTCTGATCGGATTTAATTTGGGTATTTAGATAAACCCAAATTTTAATCTCAATCAATTTAAGATTCTGGTTATCTGCTCACGCGAAGTTAATCGCATCAAAACGCGGAGCTAAGGAAGCAGAACACGGAGCTATTGAATAGCTCCGCGTTTTCTTAAACGTGAGACTAAAGTAGCCAAACGCGGGGCTATAGAGTTAGCTCCGCGTTCTGTTGTGGAAATCCTTTTTACTTAGAAATTTTCACTGCCAACAATGTCCTACCAACGGTATGGTCCAGCCCCTCATTGGATGGGAATCACACCAAATAATATCTACCTAAATTGTGAAACTTCCAGTCAAAACGGGAAAAAATTACCGAGATAGCTTTTAGGCCACCGATCATATCAGGCACCAATGGGCTTCGATGGCCGGGGTACACAACTCCTATGATCTTTGACAACCTTACCCAGTCTTCTGCCGCCCTGTCCGATGTTGGAAGAAAGAGGATTGGCTTGTTTTTTTTCCATATCGGAGTTATTTTGTTTGCTTACAGTGTCCCTGTTCACCAGTCTGAGGCTTGTAGTGCCTCTATCCCTGCCACCTATTTTGGAATTAGCCCCTGTCGTCCCCTCATTCATTATGCCACCACCAAGTGCAGTACCCACCTGCCGAGCCACTGGTTGCTTTCCCCCACCCTTCTCCAGAACCCTTATAGTTACCTTCTTTGAAGGAGGCATCCTGTGGTTGTTTGCTCATTGATCAGGTGACTTCATCCTTGTGGGCAAGACTGGGCACTCTGCAATCTTGTTGCCAAGAGTTTTGCAGAAACGACAGCGAATAAACGGGCACTCATCCTTGAAGTGGCCCTTCCGACCGCATGTCCAGCATTCCTCCCCATTCTCACTTCCAGATGATGAGATTTTTCTCTTGCAATCAACAGTTGTTGAGGTTGTTTTTCTTACCCTCCTATCTGAAATGCGAGCCCGTACCTCCATCCAAGGCCCGCCATTATCCTCCTTTTGCTTTCCTCTCTCTCGGGGCATCCTGGCCTTGGCAAGCAATGCGGCAACCTCCAAGTCAGTGAATGTTGCTTTGGGGTCAATGTTGCCAGGGGTCACCTAGTGGACCAAGACTGTAACAGTCCTTTCGGTCTCTAGCGATTCCTTGGTGACGTTGGCCCAACTTCTTCTCTTGTGCTTGGAGTTATTGTTTTCATCATTGCTTTCATGCTCGCGAGTCTTGTCCCTCCCCAACCAACCCCAATTAAACTCCATGTCGATGATGTTATGCTGAGGCAAATTGCCACCCACAAACCGTCCCCCTGCTAGTCCCCCTTTTTTTTCAGGGCTGGAGGATCGCGAAAGTTCAGAGTGACTTACTTGGAATCGCCTGGGTTTGTGAGAGCTTACCCACTATACACAGTTCGCAAGCAGAACTTTCTGTTGAGAAGAGCACAAGTCTTTCCCTTCTTTTTTCTCCATACATCTTTCAAACGAAGCTTTTACGACCAATATTTGTCAGAAACTTTAGTCTTTGATGGTTATTTGGAATTGGGAGAAAAGGAATCTTGGCAATTCCATCCCAAAAGAGAGAACATTTGGAGGAGATTAAGAAATTAGAATGCCTGCAAAAGTCTCAGTCAGTTGTTTAATTGGGTTAAGAGGAAGAGATTGAACGTAATGTGACTATCCATAAAAGACATTTATAAGAAGGAAGAAATCCTATGGAAGCAACATTTGCGAACTTTGTGGCTCCAAAAAGGTGATAGAACATGACATTCATCCACAAGTCGGCTGGCGCAAGACACAGGGTTAACACTATTCATAAGACTAATAGTTGGGAAGATATCTTATCAGAACCGTTCATCATAAATTGATTAGACTTCTTATACTGTTGTCTTGGTAATTGTTTCAAATTATACAGGAATTTTATTCAAATTACAAACTAATTCTTCTTTTCTAACAAGCTTAAAACAATCTGGCTAAGTCATATAGATATTATCTTTTAAATTACCATGCAAGAAAGCCGCTTTAATATGTAATTGAGCTAGTTCCGAATCATATTGTGTAGCTAAAACTATCAAAATTTGACTGGAAGAATGTTTCGCAACTGAAAAAAATACCTTATTATTGTCAATTTCTTCATGCTAAGGCGAAATTTTTTCCCTACCAACCTATCCTTATATATATGACTCTTTCTTGGTTAAAAAAAATCATCTTTCTTAGCAAATTCATTTTGCATTCGATAACCTTCTTTCCTTTAAGAAGTTCTACCAAATCTCATGTGAAATTCCTATGAGGAGAATCCATCTCCTCTTCCATCACAATCTTCCAATCTTTAACTTCACCATTCAACTTAACTTCTCTGAAGGTTATAGAAATATTTTATTCAATAATTGAAAGTGTGTATGTCACTATTTCAGTAAATCATGCATACTTTTTTATTTGCCTTTTTGGGTCTAATGATTACAATAGAGTCTTATTGTTCTTCATCCTATGCCTCATTGACATCACCTGCACCAGTACCTCCTTTGTAGCAACTATATTTTTTGTCCAACCCTTTCGAATTTGGAGTCTCAAATTTTACCTGTTGCAGAGTACTCCCTCCTATGGTTGCTGTCTCCTTGAGATATTTCATGCTAGTTCTTTAATATAAAGAACTCATCAAAGACCACATCTTTACTATAGATTATCTTTTCAAACTTGTGGCACCAAAGTTTATACTTCTTCACGCCTATGCTAAAAACCCAAGAATATGGTTTTTTTGGTCTTGGGATCAGCTTACTTCTGCTAATATGATATTAAGCAGGATAATAAATAAATGTAAGTAATCATCTGCCAAAAGCAGAAAGGCCAGACCATATACCTTAATTGGAAACTTCTCCTTATTTTCAGTTGTTCACAACCTGTGAATGAGATAACTTGTATACGACAAAGTTTCAGCCTAAAATTCTTTGCCCAATCCAGTATTAGAAAATATATATTGCACTTTCCACAGCAAAGTATAATTCATACACTCTGCCATCCCATTCTATAATGGTGTTTCTCTAATAGTGAAGAGTAAACAATATCTTTATCATGGCACAGCTACATGAATATTCTGATTTGTACTCATCTCCATTATCTGATCTATGTGGCTATATTTTCCTTTCAGTCTGAGTCTTTGTTATCTTCTTCTGCTTCAGAAACCATCTAAAAATTTTATGTTTGTGGCATATTGGGTACACCTAAATTC
This sequence comes from Dracaena cambodiana, assembly GCA_036321105.1. NCBI lineage: Eukaryota > Viridiplantae > Streptophyta > Magnoliopsida > Asparagales > Asparagaceae > Dracaena > Dracaena cambodiana. The sequence continues at coordinate 42,469,889 of JAYEPQ010000012.1, forward strand.
TTCATAAGTAATTATCCACAAACAACATAAGTCAATATGTATCTCCCAATGAAGCTGTCTTGGTCAGCCCTCAAGTGTCCGTGTCCACATAGTCCAAAATTTTTCTCAGTCTTACGAACTGAAATACCAAACTTGATTTGTTACCTAATGATGCAATGCTCCCAAGGACTCTAAATTTTCCACCTTAGATCCTTTCAGTAGGCCTTACTTTACCAAACTCTATAAGGCATATTCTCCAACATGTCCCAACTTCATATTCCATAATCTAGAGGTGTCATCATCTATACCTGGCAAAAGTGTAGCCACTCCATTAATAACTGTGTTACTCTACAAATAGGACAAGTTCTTCTTTGGGATAGCCTTCATCGCTAGTAAAGCATTTTGTAGCCTTCAAACTTAAATTAGTTAAACTAATTTGTAAGCCCTTACCTACCAAGACCAACGAGATAATATTTTTCTTCATGTCAAGAACATACCAAATCTCTGTTAAATCTTTAATTGTTCCATAATGCATTTGCAATCAGACTTCACATATTCCCTTAATTCTACAAGATATATTATTACTAATATAAACAACTCTATCTTCTAACTTTTCCAAGATAGAAAGGAATTCCCCAGCGGCGAGTCTAAGTTGCTATGCAAAAGCAATTTAAAATCCTTTTGTCAGCTTAGCATGTTCGACCATCAAAATCCCTAAGGTTTTGGGGTTTTTTTTGGGAGGAGGAGGAGGGGGGGGGGGGGGGGGGGGGGGGGGGGGGGGAGGGGGGAGGGGGATTCTAATTGCAAATGGTGAATTAAAGGCTCAACATCATGGGAGAGTAAGAGAGGCTGAAGGTTGAAGAGTAGAAGTTTAGGGATGTGGGAGTATAAAAATGGAAATAGGTCTGTCAAAGCTGATGGGGCGGCCTAGGAACATACCAAGACATTCGAATTAGGAGGTGGAGTTTTACGGGGGTCAAATTATCCAGACAACTCTTCGAAGTATAGGGGCTGAAGTGTCCCTACCATGAGTATAGGAGCAGAGCTCGTGAGTCAAAATAATTATCATGTTTTCATTGTATAACTCATATAAATTTATAGTATTACAATACTAACATACATGTTTCTATTTTATAATTTAAATACAAATTTATTACAATGTAAATATTATTTTCAGACATCTTTATCATTGATTTTTAGAGTTTAAAAATAAAAAAAAAATGAGATATCATCTTAACTTAAACACAATCTTTGTGATTGAAAAGTAAAAAAATTGAGTAGATAAAATTATAAAATTGAGGATTTAGAAGAGATAGGCTTGAAAAATATTCAAAAATTGAAGTATGTTAGGTCAAAAACAACCTCCAACCCCCTATCATCTCCCCCCGTCTCCCTCCCCCCACACCTCCCCCACCCTCCAACATACATATTTCTAATTTATAATTTATATAGAAATTTATTTCAACGTAAATATCATCTTTAGAAATCTCTATCATTGATTTATAAAGTTAAAAAATAAATAAAAAAGAGATATCATCTTCACTTAAATACAATCTTGTAATTGAAAAGTAAAATTTTGAGGAGATAGAATTATAAAATTAAGAATTTAGAAGAAGTAAGCTTGGAAAAAATTCAAGAAATTGAAGCATATTAGGTTTAAAATAACTCTCCACACACCACCCGCTCCCTGCCCTACCCCCTCCCAACCACCACCCCCCAACCCACCACCTCCCAAACCATTCCTCTTCCCGCCCCCACCCACCTCCTCACCCCACCTCACCTACCCCCACCCACCTGCCCCCTCCCACCTCACGCCACCCCATCACGTACCCTCCCCCACCTCACCCACCCCCGTCCCCCCTCCTACCCCCGCCACCACCCACCTACTCCCTCAAACTCCCCCACCCCTAGCCTTATCCCCAAATTTATCAACAAATTACCCTCTCTCTATCCAACAACAATCACCTAGTCAATATTCCTACGGTAAGAGTTTTACTAACAAAGAGATAAAAAATTTCTACTAATACTAACTAATCATGAGATAATACCTAATATATATAATAATTTAAGCCTATAAAAGTTGCAGGCTATTCAATATATGTGTGAGTGGGGATGGAGGGAGGGCCATGGCCCCCATTGTCCACATTTGGTTATGTCACTAATGGGAGACATTCTTAAAAATTCTGTTGTTTCTCGTCCTTCAAATATTCTAACAAACTGCTGCTATCAATATGAGACAGATGACATATTTCTATGCCTAGTGTTTCCCAACTGGCTCGAAATGTTGTTCACCTCTAACATGTCTAATATTATGTGAAGTCATGCTGCACACTTGACCCAAATGAGGAAAGTACAGGCACATATGGAAAAGAGGTGGGATGTAGACTCGCAAGCTGATCTACACATAGGACAGATACCCGAACCAACCCAATCTCTTCTTTGTAGATTTTGTCATGTGAGAATAGCATCTTTAGGGATTAGCCAAAGGAATGTCCTGACTTTAAGGGAACATTTAGCCCTCCAGATATCTCGTGCAAGCGATAGTCTTCGATCCCCAATAGAATGCTCATAGGTAGATCTAACCGAGAATATACCGCGCGCGTTTGTCCCATCTTTATACGATGCTCCGGTTGTTGAGATAGTGTTGAGCCTTCTTTGTGGAAACTAGTTATTCCCACCACAAACCAACCAGCAGAATTATTAGTCAAGCAGCATCTTGTATTGACATAATGTCTGGTATTGTACTGTTGAATTTACATGCAGTTTTCAAATGGGAAATTCTAAATGCGCTCCATATTTTACTAGTGAGCACCATTTTCCCCTATGTTGTAAATCACTTTACTATATAATATGTGGTGCTCACTAGTAAAATGTGGTGCGCATTTAGAATTTTCCTTTTCAAATTCGTACTAAAGGCCTGGAGGAGTTCAATAAGTTCGTGGTCCTGCACTAGAAGTCTACAATGCAATCGAAGTTGTTTTTATTCAGGCAAATGCTAACAACTAAAGTGAACGTTTGTAAGTAGATGAGTTCAATAATATTGGGGGCAGAACACTTACTGACTGCTTCTGTGTTAATGTTGTTGAGGCAACTGAAATATGATGGGCATTGTTGTCATCATGGATAGAGATTCTTAAACTTATTGCTCTCGTCATCAACATACAATTGTACTCCATCATCATTCTTGGTGGTGGATGCGATTTTATGATCTAAGAGAAATCTTAACCGTACTAAATATGAGATGCACTTTGAAACTTCGATAACTAAACTTCATTACTTCTATTTGGACAGGTATAGAGATTCATTTGCACGGTATATCAAAACATGAATTCTAACAGCTACTGCTATCGATAGGCCAGTGATGGCAAATGCGCAATGCGGGGAATCTGCGATCAAGAACAAGGTCAGCCCCATCGATGACGAGGTGCACTGATTTGGTTCTTAAGGCATTTTTGGACTCTGAATTGGACTAAACAACCTTTATTTGATTTAGGGCTAGTTCCTATCAATCATAATCTATATATGAGAGATTTTGATAGGTTTTTTGGTGATGAGATGGTTTTGTATCCTCCTGAGATTTTGGAGCTCTCTTTAGCAAAATCCTCTTGAGATTTTGGAAAATCTTTTGAGAGTTTTTGTAGTCATCCTCTTCTTGATAGATCATTTTGCAATTTTAAGAGATTTGAGATCCAAAATTTGTACTTGCAAACATTATCAATAATGAATTTTGATTTGAACCATGAACATAGGACTTGCTTTGATCTACCTAAATACTTGGTATTATCTGGTTTGATCTATTTTCTCTCTTAAGTTTCAGTTTTTTATTGATTTATCTATTGAATATCGATAACCCCTAGTTCTCTATCTGAAATATCAACAAGTGGTATTATAACACCTCTGATTTGGGATACTTCGTTTCTTCTCCCAATGGATCGACCTCGTACACGTGATGGTACCTACCGGAGAATTGTGGGCATGGGATATAACAATCATAGTGATTATGTAGGCAATTCTCCTTGTTCGTGATCGCCCTTCATAATCTTGTGGTTTATGCAACATCAGTCGGATATTGATGAGACATGGTACACAGAGCGATACAAGTTCGCAATTCATCCCATGGCTGCTTTGATATGATATCATCTACCGCTTTATGAGGTTTGTTTTTTTGTTTTTTTTTTTTTTTTTTTGAAGCAAAAAACGGCAAACTAATGCCCTCCGCATTCCATTAGCAAATAGTTAACAGAACTACAATACATAACTACTAAAAAAGAGATACGAAGAAGAGAAAAGAAGAAATAAGAAAAACAAGTGAGACCTGAGCCCCAACCGCTACTCTGGAGATAGTTGAGAACTGAACCAAAACACGCCCAGCAGGAATTGAATCAAGATTGCTCTGATAGCATGTTGAAACTCCCTTCCACTGCACCAAAACTTCGAAGTTGTGGTAAGAGTTGAGGTGGATTATTTTGTATTTTTAACAAGAATCTAGGGATCCTCATTTGAAGAGCCTTGACAGTTGTAGCCCCTTCTCATCCGATGCTATATCGGGCCAAAGAACAGTATCATGAATAATTTGTCAGATACAATAATCGGTGGTATGAGATGCAGAATTAAACATCCTACTGGTTCTTTCAGTCCAAATATTCCAGTAAAATATCGTAAATAAAGTTCTTACTAGAGGTGTATGAACCGAGAATGTCCCAAATAAAGTTCTCACTGTGAGGTTTGTTTTTTAGGCTAGTATTTTGGCAATATTATGTACTTTTGTAGGTTTTGTGGCCGTCTTTAGTGTGAACAAACATGTATGGCTGGGTCAAACATATTCCAGCTGGCCGAATAAAAATAATAATCCTGTTAGCAAAAGATAGTGGAATAATACTAATGCAACAATCAACGGAATCAAATAGTTAACCGAAGAAAAAAATAGCAGAGACAGAGAACACGCAGATTTAACGTGGTTTGGCAATATGCCTACGTCTACGGGGACATGATCGAAAAACTTCTACTATATCAAAAGATGATTACAACTTTCTAATTCTTAACCACAAGAGAAATTACAAAGAAATCACATAAGATTTTGAGATCAAACCCTAATCTCTTGTTGCAGTGATTTTCCTCTTTGTTTCGACTGCCGAAGAAGAACCCCAAAAGAAGCCCCCGCATTCTTTTCTTCTTCTTCTTCTTTGCTTTCGGCCAAAACAATAAAAAACCAGCCACCAAAGCAAAACCTTTGCTTCACCTTTTCTCTGGCCAAAAAAACAACAACAGCAGCACAGTGAATTATTTCACCAAAATAATTTGAGCACACGGCACCGCCTCAAAAATAAACCACGACAATCTCTTTTGTTTCAGCCGCCCTATTTTCTTTTCATTGATTTTGGCTTAATCAAAACCCTAGCACACAACCCTATATTTATATTATATCATAACGGGTTTGGGCCGGTTTTGGATCCGTTTCAGTATACCGAAACCCGCTGTGGCAATGGGCTCTATTAGCAACAATCTCCCACTTGGAGACCTATTGCGAAGATTGTAATCTCTGTACATGATAATTCTAGTGTCCAGAGCTTTTATCTCGATCGTTTAAAGTCACAATTTCAGCATTCCACACAAATGCACTAAAGTTGAGCAATAGCTCAATTTTTTCCCATCAACCGGTTTTGTCAACATATCTGCAAGATTCTTACTGCCCTCAATCTTTTCCAACTTCAATTGGCCATCCTTTAACAAGGATCTAATCAAGTAATATCTCAAGTGAATATGTTTAGTCTGTGAATGATACGCTGAGTTCTTAGCAAGATGAATTGCACTTTGACTGTCACTGAATAACCTGCAATCCACTCCATCAAAACCCAACTCACTCATCAATCGCTGCAACCAAATAAACTCCTTACTTGCTTCTGCAGCTGCAACATACTCAGCTTCTGTCGAAGATAAAGCAACAATTGATTGTAATCTTGAAACCCAGCTTACCGCTGTCCCTCCTATAGTAAAGACGTAACCAGTGGTGCTCCTGCCATTGTCTCTATCACCCGCATGGTCCGAATCCACAAAACCTTGCGCATTAATGTTATCATCCCCAAAACACAACCAATAATTTGAAGTACCTTTCAAATACCTGAAAATCCACTTCACCGCTTGCCAATGTTCCTTTTCAGGGTTCTTCATGAATCTACTCACTACTCCCACTGCATGTGCAATATCTAGTCTTGTACTCATTATTGCATACATGAGACTCTCAACGGCCGATGAATAAGGCACATTCTCCATGTGTCTCGTCTCCTCATCTGTCTTAGCACCTTATTCTTTTGACAGTTTAAAGTGACCACCAAGAGTTGTAGTTACTGGTTTTGCATTCTCTATGTTGAATCTCTTCAACACCTTCTTGATGTACCCCTCCTGAGATAACCATAATTTCTTGTTTTTCTTATCTCGGGTAATTTGCATCCCAAAAAGTTGTTTAGCCTCACCCATGTCCTTCATAGCGATTCTCCCTGCCAACTTTCTCTTCAGATCATTAATTTTCTTCATGCATGTACCTGCCACAAGTATATCATCTACATACAAAGTAAGTATAATAAATTTACTATCCTTAAACTTTTGTAGATATACACAATGATCTGAATTGCTTCTGGCAAAATCCGAACCAACATAAACTTGTCTAACTTCAAGTACCATTACCTCGGCGCTTGTTTCAACCCATACAATCTCCTTTTCAGTTGACATACCAAATTCTCTTTTCCTTTAACTTCATATCCCTCCGGCTGTTCTATGTATATTTCCTCCTCCAAATCACCATGAAGGAAAGCAGTTTTCACATCGAACTGCACTAAATACAATCCTTTCACAGCCACAATACTTAGTATTGCTCTAATAGAAGTCACCTTGACAACAGGTGCAAATATTTCATTGAAATCAATACATTTTCTCTGACTGTATCCCTTCACCACAAGTCTAGCTTTGAACCTTTATGTCCCTCCTGCCTCATGTTTTACCCTGTATACCCACTTGTTATGCAATACTTTCATCTTGTCCGGTCGCTTCACTAATTTCCATGTGTGATTCTCCTCCAAAAAAGACATCTCATCACGCATGGCTTGCTCCCACTTAAGAAGAAATTTATCCTGCATAGCCTCTTGGTAACTCTCTGGTTCACCTGCATCAGTATACAAAACAGGATACAATGGAAGACAAAGTTTTTGGATTGACTTCCTTATCCTCGTGCTCCTCCTCAAAGTGGGAACACTCTCTGATGAAGTACTGGAACCATCTATTTCAGTCAATAACTCTCTCTCCTGTTCGGTCTCATCTGATACTTGTGTATTCTCAGGTGTAGCCATTTATTCTCCTTCAGATGTAGGTATTTCTTCCTTTCTTTTACACATGGGATCCATCCCATCATGTGGCTCATCCAGCTCCAAGTGCTCTTTTTCCACTGCATTGTCACTCTTACTTTCCATTTGGTCTTTATACATACAACTCTCATTAAATACTATATCTCTGCTACGAATTACCTTGTTATGCTCATAATCCCATAAGCGATAACCATATTCGTCGCCACCGTATCCAATGAATGCACACTTCTGAGATTTAGAATCAAGTTTCTTTCTCATCTCATGATCCACATGTGCATATGCTATACAACCGAATACTTTTAAGAATGAATAATTCACAGTCTTACCAGACCACACCTCCTCTGGAATTCCTCCATCTAAAGCACTGGCTGGACTCCTGTTGATCAGATAGACTGTCGTATCTACAGCGGCTCTCCAAAGTTGCAAAGGCAAACCTGCTTGTAGTCTCATACTCCGAGCTCACTCCAAAATAGTTCTATTCATCCTCTCAGCCACGTCATTCTGCTATGGTGTCCTCGGTATAGTCTTCACTCTCCTGATCCCGTGGGTAGAGTAATAGTCATCGAACTCCCTATTACAAAATTTCCCACCATTGTCTGACAACAGACATTTCACTTTCAAACCTGTTTCACTCTCAACAAGAGCTTTCCATACCTTGAAGATTTTGAAGACATCGGATTTCTGCTTAAGTGCGAAGACCCATGTTTTCCTGCTTACATCATCTATGAAAGTGACCAAAAAAGAATTACCTCCAAGAGACTTCGCCGAATAAGGCCCCCATGCATTTGTATATACCAAATCCAATCTCTCGGTTTTCTTCTCCTTGTCATCCTTCATAAATCTAACTCTTTTCTGCTTTCCAAACACACAGTTCTCACAGAAATCAAAATTAGCATCTTTCATATCTGTAAACATACCTTTGGATTGCAATACCCTCATGCTGCTTTCGCTCAAGTGACCGAGCCTCTGATGCCATAAGGTAGCCTTCTCATTCTTCACGGTGGCAAAAAAAACAACGTGATCCACCGAGCTTGAGAGTAAATATAGAGTTTCCACTCTCTCACCCTTGACCACTACTATTGCTCCTTTGCTGATCTTCCACTGTTTCCTTTCAAATGAGATTTGCTAACAGATATCAAATTCTTCTTCAAATCTGATATGAGCTTGACCTCTTATAAAAGCAACTTTCCACCATTGTGCAACTTTAGCTGAATTATTCTCTTACCGACAATCTTACATTCCTGCTCATTACCAACAGTCACATGCTCAAAATCACCTTGGACATAATTATCAAACCATTCTCTGTGAGCAGTGCAATGGAACGAAGCCCCTGAATCCACAAACCACAGATCTGACCTCGATTCTGTATGAGCAGACAAGCACAAGTCATCATACTCCTCACTTGGATTCACCACATTCGCTCATTTCTTGTCTTTTTTTGGACAATCCTTCTTCATATGATCCTCTGTCTTACATTTCCAACACACTAACTTTTTCTTGAACTTCCCCTTAGGTTTTTATCTCCCTCTTTGCTTCGACTCCCTGCTTTAACTTCTACCTCTTTTCTTCCTTCTGTCATTATCAACAGACAGAGCAGTACTTGTAGAAACTGTGCTCTCACCCATACTCTTTTTCATCAATTCATCATTCATGATTGTACTCACAACATCATCAAATTTAAGAGCAGTATTGGAAGAATTGCTGATGGCCATAACAACATTACTCCAACTATCCGGTAACAAACACGTAAACATCAAAACTTTAATATCATCAGCAAAGACAAAATCTAAGGATTCAAGTTGTGCCCATAATGTGTTAAATTCGTTCAAATGATTAAAAACTGAACTATCAGAAGGCATTCTCAAGTTGAACAATTTTTTCATTAGAAACAGTCTATTTGAAGCAGACGACTTCTCATAAAATTTAGCCAACGCTGACATCAAACTTGAAATGGTCTTCTCCTTGGAGACGTTGAACACAATCTGCTTTGTCAGGCACAATCGAATCTGAGCCAAAACCTTCCTGTCCAACAATTCTCACTCCTCATCTGTCATCTTTTCTGGCTTTTCTCCAAACAGTGGTTGATGTAAATTCTTTTAATATAAATAATCTTCCATCTGCAACTTCCACTATTGGAAATCTGTCCCATCAAATTTTTCAATATTTCCCTTCCTATCTTCCGCGGTAACACCCACTCAAAATCAATATCGATCTGAGTGAAATCTGACCCGAACCAGGGCTCTAATATCAATTGTTAGCAAAAGATAGCGGAATAATACTAATGCAACAATCAGCGGAATCAAATAGTTAACCGAAGAGAAAAATAGCAGAGACAGAGAACACGCAGATTTAACGTGGTTTGGCAATATGCCTACGTCCACGAGGACACAATCGAAAAACTTTCACTATATCAAAAGATGATTACAACTTTCTAGTTCTCAACCACAAGAGAAATCACACAAGATTTTGGGATCAAACCCTAACATCTTGTTGCAGTGATTTTCCTTTTTGCTTTGACCGCCGAAGAAGAATCCAAAAGAAGCCCCCGCCTTCTTTTCTTCTTCTTCTTTGCTTTCGGCCAAAACAATAAAAAACCAGCCACCAAAGCAAAACCTTTGCTTCACCTTTTCTCTGGCCAAAAAACAAAACAATAGCAGCACAGTGAATTATTTCACCAAAAAAATTTGAGCACACCGCACCGCCTCAAAAATAAACCACGGCAATCTCTTTTGTTTCAGCCGCCCTATTTTCTTTTCGTTGATTTTGGCTTAATCAAAATCCTAGCACACAAACCTATATTTATATTATATCATAACGGGTTTGTGCCGATTTTGGACCCGTTTCAGTATACCGAAACCCGCTGCAGCAATGGGCTCCATTAGCAACAAATCCTACATGTCCAAACAGTATCTATACCGGTATTCGCATAATTTGGTCGAGTTGGATTAAATTATTCCGCCACCGCCATTTCCTGTAGCTGAAGGCATGTGTCACACTCTAAGAAATATTAGTGCTTACACAGACATGCCCGTATTTGGATTAGGCTTGGATTTGTAAGGGGCATCTCAAATCCATTCATTAAAGACAAATATATTTCTTGTTAATTGTTTTATTCTAAATAAAATTAAGATTAATTACAATCAGACCCCTGTAGTATTGGAGTGTGTAACTTAATATTTCTGAAGTTTGAAACTCTAAAAAAAACTCCTGGACTATTAGCACTGTTAGTGATGGTTAGTTATTATCACTCCACTTTTATACTCTCAAATTCCTATTTTACCCTCTCTCCTCCCTTTAACAAGCACTCTCTATCTCTCTCTCTCTCTCCCCCTCTCAGTCACTCAAGCTCCCTCTCTATCCCTCTCTCTCAGTCACTCTGACTCTATTCCTCTCTCTCAATCTCTCACGCTCCCTCTCTATCTCTCTCTCTCTCTCTCAGCCACTCTCTCTCTATCCCTCTCTCTATTCCCCTTTTCTTTTTCAACCTAATAACACAAATAACCTTAAGGTTCGAGTATGAAACTATATTTTTAGGGTTTTTTTTTGTATTTGATTTTCTTTACTTATATTGTTTTTTGATTGTACAATATTTTTGTCCTCTAATTTCATGTTTGATCAAGGATGACATCGAGTTCATCATCTTCTTCATCATCGCAAAAAACTCGATTTGTAGATAGAAAGATTGTGCAAGTATTGTTGGCTCGACCACTTGAAATGGAGATTCCAAAGTGCAAATGTGGTGTCAAGATGAAGGTAAAGAACTCATGGACAGTAAAAAATCCTTATCGACTTTTTGAGTCATGTCCGTTCCGAACGTGTAATAATTGGATATGGGTCGACAAAGAAGGAGCACCTACGTATGCAAAAGAGGCTCTGAATATACTCATAGATATGTATGGAGGAGGTAATTTTGATGGAAGTCGAAAGTTAGAGACTTCAAATAAAACGATTCACGAGAGAAGCTTGTTGATTGGTATTTTGGTTGGGTTTTTTTGTCACGTTGTCTTGTGTTACTAGCGAAATGAACCTTTTGTTGTGAGTGAAATAAAATTTCAGTAGTATGTATGTTTAAATAATGTTAAAACAAATATTCTCCTTTGATTAAAAAGTTTGCAGATATTTGTCAATACCAATGATATATTTACTACACAGATAAGCTCCCAAATAACAAGCTAATACATAACAGAAGCAACAGAGAGAGAGAGAGAGAATGGATTGGGATGAAGAGGGAGGAGGGAATTTTAGGAGGGGGATTTGGAGCGGGATGAAGATGGAGGAGCGGAATGGATTAGGGAACGCCTGTGCCCTAACTCCTAACTTTGCTTCGCTGCTTCTAATCTTACCTATGGGCATTTTAGACTTTTCATAATACGTGCACATCACGTGCCCCACTAATTCACGTTCAGTTAATACTGTTAGGATGTCCATGAGAGTTTTTTGAGAATTTCAAATTTCAGGAATGTTAAGTTATAAACACCCAATACTACAGAAGGTCTGATTATAATTAACACATAAAATTATACAAGTTCATTTGTTAAGATATTGTAAATAGGGTGACCTCCCTTTATCGAACTTTTTAACTTTTTTCCATTTCACCTGCTCCTTCTTTTCAACAAACTATATAAAATATAGTTCTTTTTAAAAATAGTTTTTTTTTTTTTTTTTTTTTTTAATTTCTACAACATGTTGAAGCATTCAACACTAGAATCGAACACCCTTAAAAACAGAGGAATCATATGATATATTCCACCCCAAAAAGAGGGGGAAAAAAGAGATTGAAGTTGTTCCTATTTTATTTAAACAACAACAGTAAACAATTAAAATTCAGCTGGCAGGATTTACTAGAGACAGGACAATCCCAAAACATCCCATGAGGACCTCAAGCACAAATGACAAATCAGGGCACAGAACAGCAGATCTGTGCCTGCAAATGTGACGGTAGATTAAGATTAGAATAGGCTCAGATCTGAGCCTGTAAATTAATAGGACCACAAGCAATAATAAATTCCCCTCCAATTCTAAATTCATTATTTTCGATGCCTCGGTAATTTATTATTTTGAGATCGAAGAGTTTCCCCTCGAGATTTGAGCTTCCATTTTATAATGTGGAAAATATATGTTAAGAGTATCAAAATTTGAAATTCAACTATATTGATATGAGCTATAGTATATTAAATAGTCTAAGAAATTTAAAAAAAAAATTCTTATGATTTAAAGAGATACGGGGACCATGTGCTTTTTCTGTTCAACTGAATAGATTCGAACATAGTATATTAAATAGTCTAAGAAATAAAAAATTATTATGATGTAAAGGAAAATTATGTATAGTACACTAAACAAATTTTTCCAAGAAATTAAAATATATACGCTTGAAATAAAAAAATTGATGCCCGACTATATACTTTCCTGTTCAATTTTTTTTGGGAATATTTTTGTTGATTTTTAAGTTAACTTGCATCTAAGTTTTTTCATTCCCTGCTACAGGAAATTAGAAATGATACTTCCCATAGTTGTCAAATCCAAACTAGGGTTTAGATAAAAATAGTAGAAATGAAAATAGACATGTCTAAGCCTAAAAGTTAGCTCTTAGACCGTTCTATTTAAAATTTTAAATTAAAAAATTTATTTTATTTTAAAATTTTGAATATAACGAACTCGCACTTGGTCCCACTTATATGAATAGATAGGTTTTTCAAAAAATCATAAAAATAGAAAATAATTATGAAAGGTAATCAGAATATTCTTCAAGGCAAGCAAAATACCAAATGCTAATTCAAAAAAAAAAAAAAAATAGACAGCAATAGGAGAAAAGACAGCTACTGAGAGTGACTATTTGTGGCATATGTTTTTCTCAATGAATCCAAAAGTTTGAGACTGAGAAAAAAATAATTCCCCGTCCCCACCTAACTTTTGGGGCTCCTCGCGGAACATTGGGCGCATCTAGTAACTCTCGACCTACTGAATGTGACATTGCACCAAATTAAGCACATCAACGCAATCAAATCTGCAACTTCCTCCACTTAGCTTTCTCTTCTCCTTTCATCCCAATGACTCTCAGCTGAGGACTGGCAGCTGGTCGATCAATGGAGTAACTCAAGTTATACTCCCTAACATATCTCAGCAGTGGCTTCACTACTGGATCCTGGTCCAAGCAATCAGAGGAAAAAGCAACAGAGAGCTCAATTTCCTTCACCACATCCAATTTCACGAGAGCTGAGTACAAGTTCTCGACACAAGGCAACACTGAGCTCCACATGGGCTCCAGCTCTCTGTTGCAGAGGACACCTTTGCCTAGAACAATTCTGGAGATTTTGGTGGTTGGTGACTGAAGCAAAAGCTGTGAGTTCATCCAGGTCTCTGCTTGCGAAGAGGAGGAGGAGAGCATCGGGAGGTTTGCGACGGTTACCGAGATCTCGAGTGGAGTTGGTTTCAGTTCTCCGAAACTCAGCAGGTTGGAGACTTCAGTCTCTGCATGTTTTAACAACAGATGAATGAGAGAGAGAGAGAGAGAGAGAGAGAGAGAGAGAGAGATTACCGTTGAAGCCTAAGAGAGGCAGAAGAGAGAATGCAAGGTAAAATCCCACCATTTTTTTCTAGCTGGGAGAGAAGCTGCAATGCTTTGGAGAAGTTGACGAGAGTACAGAATTTATAAATGGTACTGTTGGGAGGAAATTGCGGGAGGGGCTAAATGCAGGCGGTAGGAAACTTACTTTATGGGAATTTCTAGATGCTCCCCGTACTTTTCTCAGTGAGCCCAGTTCTGTAAGTTATTTTATTTACAAATTTACTATTTTTATTTTTAAACTAAATAACTCTTATAAGAAATAAGTTTCGTTCCCTCCATTTTATTATCTTTTTTTCTTAGTGGATCCTAAATCTTTCTTCTCTCTTTTAAAACCTAAATAAAAAATAAAAACCCATGCTTCAAACCCTAAATTCCATCCAAAATTCGATTCTCATTACTTACATAAGATTGTTAGGGCTTGTTTGAGTTTTCTTATTTCTTTTTCTATTTGGTAAATTAGGTGCGGATATCTCTCTATTTGAGAGTTGTGAAAAGATTGAAGAAGATGAAGAATAAGGTTGCAACTTTAGCAAAAATGAATGAATTTTATTGTTTAGAAGTATATTTAAAATATTTTTGGACTCAATATGAAGCATAATTTGAACGATAGATTAAGAATATGATATTCAGAGATTTTAATTGTATTTAGAATAGTCACGCGTCCCGTGTGACTGTAAGAACTACAACACTGGAAAGCGTCAGTTTGATAAGTTCCTTCTAATAACAAATATTCACATGCACAAGCAAGCCAGAGTTCAAGCAAGAGCGACTAGTCACCTGTATCGATATTTCTAGAGTGTTGAAAGCGTCAGTTTGATATGGAAAGGACACCCAAGCATTTGAAACTGTAGGGAAAATAAAAGAGTCTAAATAACTCGTCCACTGTAAGATCACAGTGCAGATACAATGGACATAATACCAATCCACACAGACTTTTCTAAGTTCCTCAGTAATTCGATAACAGGATAATTTTAACTAAAAATTAACAGAGCACCGAAAGTTCCAGAATCAAAAAGATAACCTCACCAATCACTGCTTGAAGAACAATAGTTCGGCTCCTGGGAGTAAGAGACCACTCCAGTTAGCCAAGAGAATTCCCATACTAGCGTAGAAACTCAAAAAGCTCAAAAAGCCTGTGGCAAATCTCCAGGGACAGGCTGCAATAGTTCAGATCCTCTACAGTGAACAGTCAATCGACTTTTAACCAGAATCTTCGTACACTTCTCCATCATCCGAGAGCTCATCAAAGGACCTTATATCAAGTTGATAACGCAAGATACCGCCAATGCCACCAAACCCTCTACAGTATTGTGAACCCTCTTGAGATTTATTGGTGACAAACTCAAGGGAGCAACAAAAACGCTTGTACTCGTTGGCAAACCACTCCAACAGAGAACTCTTCTCTTGGACTTCAAGTTCAGCATTGGAAGCTGCATCACGGAAGTTGCTTTGGGCAGCTTCTTGATCTTTGTTCAAATGTTTTATGACAATTTCTCCCGTAGCACTGTTCTTAAGCACTACCTGTTGATGTCTAAGTTTTCCCAGACAATCAGAATCTCCATAGCACCCGTTCGAAGAGCATTTAATGTGTCATCCCCGCCGAAGACATACTTGCCTGTGTCGAATTATATTGTAGCCTAATTATTAACCAAGTTAATTCCATGTCCACTTTCACTCTTGTTTAAACAATTTTTCCCACTTACATAGGACTGAGAACATTGATAATACTCTCTGACTATGACTGTAACTCCGACCAAAAAATGTTAGAAAAAATATAGCGGAATAAAACTAATGCAACAACCAGCGGAATCAAACAGTTAATCAAAGAAAAAAATAGAAAAGATAGAGAACATGCAGATTTAATATGGTTCGGCAATGTGTCTACATCCACGGGGATACGATCGAAAACTTCCACTATATCAAAACATGATTACAAATTTCTAGTTCTCAACCACAAGAGAAATTGACAATGAAATCACACAAAAATTTAAAATTAAACTCTAACATCTTGTTACTGTGATTTTCTTTTTTGCTTCAGCAGCCAAAGAAACCCCTAGAAAGCCCCCGCTTTTTGTTTTCCTGTTCTGCCAAACTCTACAGTCGAACACACAAAATAGCAGCCCACTTGTATTCTTTGGCCAAACCCTTAAGTGGCCGAAAATAATTGCAGCCACCCTTCTCTTGTTTATCTTCTTCTATTTGCTTCAGCCGCCAAATTCATCTTTTCTTGCTTTTGCTCGAACGCAACTAGAGAAAGCTACAACAGCAGCCGCCACAAACAAAAAAACACCACAGCCAACACAAGAAAAACCCTTGGCTCAATTTCATATCCTAACCGCAAACCCCCTTTTATAGATTATATCTTATAACGAGTTTGAGCCGGTTTTGGACCCGCTTGGCGAACCGAATTGGTTGCGGTAATAGGGCTCCATTAACAACAAAAAAGAGATAGGCCGGGGTGTACACGTTGTCTAGAAAAAATCCAAACCGGGGTGTACACACCGACCAACAAGTTTTGCACAAAAGTGTGAATTAAGTATGGCCGGTGTGGAGACACCGGCCAGACTGGCCACTGGACGGGACTGCCAGCCTGTCCAGTATAATTTGTGGACAGGGGGTAGCCCCAGCCGGTCCACATTCTAGCTGGGATTGCACTCCTGAATGACCGTTGGACCTATAGTATTGTATATTTGACTGGACGGGGCAGAACATTGTCTTGCGGCAGTGCGAGCTACTCTTCGCGGTGGACCAGCGGGCCGGAGAGATAGGTTGTTCTGAGCATGAGATCAGGGGCGATCTGGGTGGAGGAAATTGAAAGAGAAGAGGGAAGCAGGAGGAAAGTGTTATTATGGAGGAAATTCTAAATGCCACCCTATTTTTCTTACTAAGCCCCAATTTCCTAGTAAGTCCCAACTTTTTCTTAGTGAGCGCCCCTTTTTCTTTTAGTGAGCCTTATTTTTTCACTCAAACATGCGGTTGGTGGTTACAGGGGTAATCTTGGAAAAAATATCGGGCTCACTAAGAAAAAAGAGGCATGTTTTAAACCAACCTGAGGCTCACTAAGAAATTGGAGCTCATTAGGAAAGTATGGGGCTTATCTAGCAACTCTCTTACTTTTTTTTTGTTCCCCGCTTCTGAGGTGCGGACCCACACATTCAAATCAGCAGCAGAGTTATTCAGGGTTAAACTGTCCGGATAGATCATCAGGGTGCAAGAGGCGAAATTTCATTGTCAGGGTACGGGAGTGGAGCTGCAAATTTAAAAAATTATCATATTTGTATTGTATAACTCATATATAAATTTATGGTATTACAACACTAGTATAAATATTTCGAATTACAATACTAGTATAGATGTTTTTATTTTATAATTTTTGTACATAAAAATACATTATAATGCAAATATCCATCTTTAGATATTTTTGTCATTGTTTTTTTAAGTTTAAAATAAAATATATTTTATTCAGTCCAAAGAATGATATATTATTTTTATTTAATTATTGAGCCATTCATCTCTCATAATTACAATATTTATAATTAAAATTATAAAATTGAGAATTTAGGAGTAGTAGGCATCAAAAGTTTCAAAAATTTAAGTATAATAAGCTTAAAAAATAAAAAATCAGGGGGCAACCTCCCAAGTTCTACATGGGTCCGCACAACCTTTTAATGGTATCTGTAGTTTGCAGTCATTTCTAACTCTTGACTCCACACAAACTTTACAAATCATCCATAGATAATAATATAGGTTATGACTGAGAAAGTGAAATTTTTTCCCTTTCATTTTCATAGTGATAGGAATATAAATAAATACAAACAACCTTGTCTACATTCGGTTCTGTATCTTTATTTTTTATGAATATAGATATTTACACAAAAATGAGCACTGTTAATTTTATTCGACATATTTGAATATATATATATATATATATATATATATATATATATATATATATATATATATATATATATATATATATATATATATATGATAATATCTAAATATATAGAAAGACATATATGACATCATACATAATGAAGTCAATTTAATATTTTTTAATGCATCAATAAATTCATTTTCAGTTGTATAACTCTGTTAATTAAAATTGATATCATTGTTCTGCCAAAACTATTATCGTATGTATTAATATTCATCAGATATCATATCCAAATCTATATTCTATTTTATCAAATATGAATAGTAAATTTAATATTTGTATTTGTCTTCATATTTATATTTTAAAGGCTATATATGAACATAAATAC
This sequence comes from Dracaena cambodiana, assembly GCA_036321105.1. NCBI lineage: Eukaryota > Viridiplantae > Streptophyta > Magnoliopsida > Asparagales > Asparagaceae > Dracaena > Dracaena cambodiana. Next base: position 42,488,053 of record JAYEPQ010000012.1, read on the forward strand.
ATATATAGAAATACATAGTAGCGGAAGAGAATATAAATGGTTTTATAATTAGACTGTATCTTTTGAAGCTGATGCCCAAAAAAAAAAAAAAAAAAACGATCGAATACACAATTCTTTTACTATTTACAGAAATAGAACATTCATAAAGAGAACAGCCTGAGTTAAAGATATTTTCTCTTTCTTTTTTTAGTGAAAAAGGAGAATTTACCTAACTCCCCCATATGCCATCACATTTTCAAAAACTAAGATTTTGAGGCTTAAAAGATCTATATCGCTCAGCAGTAGAGATGATAATGGATGGGTCCATAAGTCAATTTTGGTCCGTCCTATACAAAATTTTGAATTAAAAAAATAAAATTTATTTTTCTAATTCAAATTTTTATATAGGATGGGTAAAAAATTTACATATGAACGCGTCATTACCATCCCTACTCAGTAAGGTGGAAAGAAAGCCTGAAAATTTGATCCAAATCTAACATTAGTTTTAAGATTTTGATCCTAAAACCACATCCAATAGCTACTATAAAAGGGTTAGATTCTAACCGAAAAATTTGTTTTCTTACTGGATCTAGATGTGAATCATTAAATCAGCCAACCTAATGCTAGACCTATCCAAAGTAACTCAAAACTCGGGATAGGCACAATCTATTGATCGATATTGAAACCGGTACAAGTGTTGTCAAAGCCAACACATGGAAAGAGCTAAAGGATAGACTGCTATAATTGAAAACTCGTTGAGGGCCAAATTCACCAATGACAAGAGCAAACATCCCAACTACAATAACAACCAACGTCTTTCCCAACATAAACTTCATAACAAGGGTAATGACATCATGATCGTTAATACTACTGAAAATGCCCCATTTAAGGTGTCACAGTCAAAAAACAAATGCAGTAGCGCACAAAGAATTTAGAGATAATATTTCTTCAAAGATGATTAAGTGGACACGATCTTCCTCAAACTAATTAAGTGTAACAAGTTAAAGCTATCTGAGCCTAGACATCCTTAAGAGATGGGTCAACCAATAACCCTATATACTGCATAGATGCTGGGTCATCTTAAGAAGGATTTCTACATCCTTATATCCAAGCACTAGAGAACACCGATGTATTCTCATTACATACTGTTCGCAGCAGAAATTCCTTGCCTTCCTTCCATTGAAATAACTTGATTTACAACGAAAGTGAACAAAAGAAAAAGAGAACAAACGAGAGGATTTATATCTATATCGCTCTCTTTTACAATGAATTGTGGGATCTGTGTGGCAATGAGATCTATCAATGGGATCTATCAAGTAGCTCCTTTGGACGATCTGATATCGAACTCTTCTCTTGAAGATGGCGGCCGACTTTTGGATCTTTTCTTCTCTGCTCTTCACGAATTCAAGGCTCTATGCGTAACTTGAACTCTCCAAGATGCTCGAGAAATCTGATTCTCCGAAAAAGATCTCTCGGGCTTCCTCAAGAGGGTATTTATAGCCTTAGGATGATATGAGAGTTTCTATCTAAATAGAATTTGTACTCACCAAGGATTCCAATCAAATATCTTAGTTTTGATTTAAATCTCTTGATTTTAGAATTCTGATCGGACTTAATTTGGGTACTTGGATAAGCCCAAATTATAATCTTAATCAATTTGAGATTCTGATTATCTGCTCACGCGGAGATAATCTCGCCAAAATGCGGAGCTAAAGAACCACAACGCGGAGTTATTGAATAGCTCCGCATTTTACTCAAACGCGAGGCTAAAATAGCCAGTACGCGGAGCTATAGAGTTAGCTCCGCGTTCTGTTGTGGAAAATCCTATTTACTTAGAAATTTTCACTGCCAACACATACGAAGAAAAATAAGGCAATGATAAATATGGTGTCTCTTTAGTTTAATTATTTAAACATCTATCTGTTGTTACCATTGCGGCAAGGGTTCGAATTTCCAAAGTCAAAATGAAGTTGGTCAATTTTCGACCAAGATGGTTAATGAGATAAAAGCTTGGTTTCTTGACAACCAAGCCTAGAAAGACCATGTGGATGCATCCAAACTTAGCTAAAGAGATGTTAGCAAAAGATAGCGGAATAATATTAATGCAACAACCAGCGGAATCAAATAGTTAGCCGAAGAGAAAAATAGCAGAGACAAGAACATACAGATTTAACGTGGTTCGGCAATATGCCTACGTCCATGGGGACACGATCGAAAAACTTCCACTATATCAAAAGAGGATTACAACTATCTTGTTCTCAACCACAAGAGAAAGCACAAAGAAATCATACAAGATTTTGAGATCAAACCCTAACTTCTTATTGCAGTGATTTACCTCTTTGCTTCGACCGCCGAAAAAAAAAGGACCCCGAAAAAAACTTCTCGGTTGAACCCTTCACCAAAAATAATTAGCAGCAACAACACTAATTATCTTCTCTTTGGCCAAACCTTCAGCCGAGTACAAACAGAGCAGCAACAATAATTATTTTGCATGCAGCCGCAAAATAATTTAACCAAGAAAAGGAACCTGCCACCAATTTGCTCTCCTTCGGCCGAACAACAGCAGCACCTTTTTCTTTATTTTGTTTCAGCCGTCCTATTTTTTGGTATTTAATTCGGCTTCAATTTTTCAGCTTATCCAAACCCTAGCACCATAACCCCGTATTTATATTATATCATAACGGGTTTGGGCCGGTTTTGGACCCGTTTCGGTGTACCGAAACCCGTTTCGGCAATGGGCTCTATTAGCAACAATCTCCCACTTGGAGACCTATTGCTAAAAATGTAATCTCTATACATGATAATCCCAGTGTCCAAAGTTTTTATCTCGATCGTTTAAAGTCCAAATTTCAGCATTCAATACAAATGCACCAAAGTTGAGCAATAGCTCAACTTTTTCCCATTAACCTGCTTTGTCAACATATCTGCAGGATTCTTTCTACCCTCAGTCTTCTCCAACTTCAATTGGCCATCCTCTAACAAGGATCTAATGAAGTGATATCTCAAGTGAATATGTTTAGTCCGTGAATGATACGCCGAGTTCTTAGCAAGATGAATTGCACTTTGACTGTCACTGAATAACCTGCAATCCACTCTATCAAAACCCAACTCACTCATCAATCGCTGCAACCAAATATACTACTTACTTGCTTCTGCAGCTGCAACATACTCAGCTTCTGTCGAAAATAAAACAACAATTGATTGTAATCTTGAAACCCAGCTTACCGCTGTCCCTCCTACAGTAAAGACGTAACCAGTGGTGCTCCTGCCCATTGTCTCTATCACCCGCATGGTCTGAATCCACAAAACCTTGCACATCAATGTTATCACCCCCAAAACACAAACAATAATTTGAAGTATCTTTCAAATACCTGAAAATTCACTTCACCGCTTGCCAATGTTCCTTTCCAGGGTTCTTCATGAATCTACTCACTACTTCCACTGCATGTGCAATATCTGGTCTTGTACTCACCATTGCATACATGAGACTCCCAACGGCCGATTAATAATGCACATTCTCCATGTGTCTCGTCTCCTCAACTGTCTTAGCACCTTGCTCTTTTGACAGTTTGAACTGACCACCAAAAGCTGTAGTTACCGGTTTTGCATTCTCCATATTGAATCTCTCCAACACCTTCTTGATGTACGCCTCCTGAGATAACTACAATTTCTTACTTTTCTTATCTCGGGTAATTTGCATTCCAAGAAGTTGTTTAGCCTCACCCATGTCCTTCATAGAGAATCTCCCTGCCAACTTTCTTTTCAGATCATTGATTTTTTTTCATGCATGTACCTGCCACAAGCATATCATCTACATACAAAGTAAGTATAATAAAGTTACCATCCTTAAACTTTTGTAGATATACACAATGATCTGAATTGTTTCTGGCAAAATCCGAATCCAACATAAACTTGTCGAACTTCAAGTACCATTGCCTCGGCGCCTGTTTCAATCCATACAAACTTCTTTTCAGTCGACATACCCAATTCTCCTTACCTTTAATTTCATATCCCTCCGGCTGTTCCATGTATATTTTCTCCTCCAAATTACCATGAAGGAAAGCAGTTTTCACATCGAGCTGCTCAAATACAATCCTTTCACAGCCACAATACTTAGTATTGTTCTGATAGAAGTCATCTTGACAACAGGTACAAATATTTTATTGAAATCAATACTTTTTCTCTGACTGTATCCCTTCACCACAAGTCTAGCCTTGAACCTTTGTGTCCCTCCTGCCTCATGTTTTAACCTATATACCCACTTGTTATGCAATACTTTCATCTTTTCCAGTCGCTTCACCAATTCCCATATATGATTCTCCTCCAAAGAAGACATCTCATCAAGCATGGCTTGCTCCCACTTAAGATGAAATTTATCCTGCATAACCTCTTGGTAACTCTCTGGTTCACCTGCATCAGTATACAAAACATGATATAATGGAAGACAAAGTTTTTGGGTTGGCTTCTTTATCCTCGTGCTCCTCCTCAAAGTGGGAACACTCTCTGATGAAATACTTGAACCATCTACTTCAGTCAATGGCTCTCTTTCCTGTTCGATCTCATCTGAAACTTGTGTATTCTCAGGTGTAGCCATTTCTTTCCCTTCAGATGTAGGTATTTCTTCCTTTTTTTTATCCATGGAATCCATCCCATCCTTTGACTCATCCAGCTCCAAGTGCTCTTTCTCTACTGCATTGTCACTCTTACTTTCCATTCGGTCTTTATACATACCGCCCTCATTAAATACTACATCTCTGCTACGAATTACCTTGTTATGCTCATAATCCCATAAGCGATAACCATATTCGTCGCCACCGTATCCAATGAATGCACACTTCTGAGATTTAGAATCAAGTTTCTTTCTCATCTCATGATCCACATGTTCATATGCTATACAACCGAATACTTTTAAGAATGAATAATTCACAGTCTTACCAGACCACACCTCCTCTGGAATTCCTCCATCTAAAGCACTAGCTGGACTACTGTTGATCAGATAGACTTCCGTATCTACAGCGGCTCCCCAAAGTTGCAAAGGCAAACCTGCTTGTAGTCTCATACTCCGAGCTCGCTCCAAAATGGTTCTATTCATCCTCTCAGCCACGCCATTCTACTGCGGTGTCCTCGGTACAGTCTTCACTCTCCTGATCCCGTGGATAGAGCAATAGTCATCGAACTCCCTATTGCAAAATTTCCCACCATTGTCTGACAACAGACATTTCATCTTCAAACCTGTTTCATTCTCAACAAGAGCTTTCCATACCTTAAAGATCTTGAAGACATCGGATTTCTGCTTAAGTGCAAACACCCATGTTTTCCTGCTTGCATCATCTATAAAAGTGACAAAATAAGAATTACCTCCAAGAGACTTCGCCGAAGAAGGCCTCCATACATCTGTATATACCAACTCCAATCTCTCGATTTTCTTCTCCTTACCATCCTTCATAAAACTAACTCTTTTCTGCTTTCCAAACACACAGTTCTCACAGAAATCAAAATTAGTATCTTTCATATCTGTCAATATACCTCTGGATTGCAATACCCTCATGCGACTTTCACTCAAGTGACCAAGTCTCTGATGCCATAAGGTAGCCCTCTCATTTTTCACGGTGGCCAAAGAAATAACGTGATCCACCGAGCTTGAGAGTAAATATAGAATTCCCACTCTCTTACCCCTGACCACTATCATTGCTCCTTTACTGATCTTCCACTGTTTCCTCTCAAATGAGATTTGATAACCTTCGCTATTCAGCTTACTAACAGATATCAAATTCTTCTTCAAATCTGGTATGAGTCTGACCTCTTGTAAAAGTAACTTTCCACCATTGTGCAACTTTAGCTGAATTGTTCCCTTACCGACAATCTTGCATTTCTGCTCATTACCAACAGTTACATGCCCAAAATCACCTTGGACATAATTCTCAAACCATTCTCTGCGAGCAGTGCAATGGAACGAAGCCCCTGAATCTACAAACCACAGATCTGACCTCGATTCTGTATGAGCAGACAAACACAAGTCATCATACTCTTCACTTGGATTTACCACATTCGCTCCTTCCTTGTCTTTGTTTGGACAATCCTTCTTTATATGACCCTCTATCTTACATTTCCAACCCACTAACTTTTTCTTGAACTTCCCCTTAGATTTTGATCTCTCTTTTTTCTTCGACTCCCTGCTTAAACTTCTAGCTCTTTCCTTCCTTCTGTCATTATCAACAGACAGACAGAGCAGTACTTGTAGAAACTGTGCTCTGATACCATTTGTTGGGAATCAAATTCCCCATCGAGATTGTAGAGACGAAGAAAATAATACAACACAAAAAGAACATAAGAATTAACGTGGTTCGGCCAACCAAGTTCGACCTACGTCCACGGGAACAACGAGAGAAATATCCACTATGAGAAAAAATAGGTTACAAGAAGAGATCCAAGTATCTCCCTACCTCTTGCATCTCTCATAATAACAGAAGTATCTCTCTCAGCAAATTATTCTCTATTCTCTCATATCACATACAAGAGATATATATAGTGTTCCTATCCTAATCCCATTAGAATAGTACTATCACCATCTAATTGGTATTCCAATCCAATTAAAACTCTGGTCTTCCAACTCAAGTCCAACTGGGACTTCTTGTAATTCTTGATCACATCTGGATACTCAACGGATGCGAGACACAAACCCACCAAGAGATGAAGGTGGTTGTGACATCAAGCAAGGCAAAATACCAACCAAAACTAAAGCACATAACTTGCGACGTCATCTCTACTTTACATGATGAAGGTATTTCATGTATTGCTTCTCTCACAGATTCAAAACATGAAATTTGCTAGTGGCACAATAGCCATCAACTCCAGGAGGTATTTGGTCCGGCAAGACATATTTAAAGCATCTAGTGTTGCCCTCCTGTCGCATAGCAACTGTAGATGCCAGTATCGAGCTCCGCTGCTTAGTCATTGATACCTACCTTTGGTCGCAATAATAATAGGGTAAGAAAAAGAGGTTAGACCTTGAAGTTCAATCACTGGCTTTACATTATGACTCAGCTTATCAACATCCCATCCTGACTCACACTTTATGAGCTACTTTGCTTCTCCAAAGAGATGAAAGATGTATTTAAGGAAGCTCTCATGAATGCTGAGCCATTCATAACCTTGAATTCTCTGCCTGCTATCAATGAGAAGTGTCTTACCTGCCACTGCCATCAGGTAAAATAACTTCCGGGCATCATTTCCACTGCAAGGGAAATTTGCTTACATCTGGAAGTTCATTGCCAATCTATTCAGAAAGTGCAAGCCCTTCTCGAGGCTGATGAAGAAAGGGATTTCGTTCATTTAGGATGATACATGCTAGCAGGTTTTTGATGGGATCAAGGCTTATCTTATAAAGCCTCCTATGCTGGCAACTCCTATGTCATGCAAGACATTCATCTGTTGGCTTAGATGAATGATGAAGGTCATGAGCAAGACATCTACTAGCTGAGCAGAATGATAATTAGGATATAACCCTATCGATAAAAAGAATTTAGCTCTTGTTTTTACTATACAGCAAGTGCATCGCTATTTGGTTGATCAGACAACTCATTATCATATCAAGGGTATTCCTTTGTGGATCCTCATGACACAACCTTCCTTACTCAACTCCAACTTAGCAAAATGAGACATTCTTCTCTTATAGTACAATATAAAGTTCGTATCTCAGATGATTGTGAAAATGTAAGCCATTATTGACTTTATGGCAGATCATTTGGTGCCACTGTCTTCTAAAACTATATGAGGGTGTCCAAAATAAAACCCTCGAAACCAACATTACCTTACACGATGAGTTATAATAACTATACTTTGATGGTGCCTCTAAGATGGATCACAACCAGAAAATCATCACAGGAGCAGGGATGGTATTGATCCCACCATAATCTTTCGTGCTCCTTAAACCTACTCTCTGATAGATCTGTGCTCTAGTGATTTTACTGAGTCTAATGCCCTGGTCTCCAATTGGTTAAGGAGATAAGAGCAAAATTTTTGAAGCATGTGGCAATTCCAAGCTGGTCATCAACCATATCAACTTCGCCATGAAGAATTTGTGTCATATCACCAAGTGGTTCTTGAGTTAGCCAATAGATTTAAAGGTTTCTACAATGATCACATACTGCATCTTAAAAATATGCTTGCATATGCCCTAACAGCACTTGTAGCCATATTGGCCCTACTAGCTCAAACTGGTCAGCCCTCTGGTTATGACTTTTATTATTTGTGATTTGCACTTGAGACTAATGAGGTTTGTGAGAGGTACCTCATTCACAAACTCCACGACACCTTGATTGGTATGGAACTCAGAGATTGACAGTTCCCCTTCATCGACTATGACTTGCATGACATACTTCCTGATAATCCCAAAGAGGCTGCTTCTATTTGATGAATAGCGCCTTGACTCTTCTATGACATGATGATACATATTTTATATCGCGTTGATATAATGGAATCTTACTTTGCTTTTCTCACATTCAGCACATGAAGCATTGAAAGAAGCCCATGACGAAACTTGTAGAGCTCATCAACCTAGACTGAGATTCTAGGTATGCCTCCGATGGTTTAGCTACTATTAGTCAACTATGATATCAAAAGCCATCACTTATGCTCGGTGGTGTCTTGCATGTCAAATCCATATTGATTTCATCTAAACATAGTTATTGCATCAAACTAATGCCTCATGGTCATTTGAGAGGTGGGGCATTGACATCATCAGACCAATCCGCCATCTTCTAGAAGTTATCAGTTCTGCTAAAGGAGGTCAAAGTCTCTAACATGGTTGCATTCATCAAGAAGCAATGTCAACTATCAGTTTGGTACACCTAGATGGATACGCGATTACAAACCTCAGTTTGTTAGTCAAACCTTCTATTTATTGTGCGATAATTTTAAGATTCAGAGCATCACATCCGTAACTTATAATCCTACTGCAAATAGTTTAACCGAAGCATTCAATAAGACAATCAATATACTCTTTAAGAAGGTGGTTCATTCCAATAAGCATGGTTGGGATGAAAACTTGGCGAAGTCTGTAGGCTTACTGAACAATGATTTAAACCCCTACAGGTGCCACACCGTACTCTCTTATACATGGTGTGAAGTGGCTTTGCCATTGGAGATCCAAATTTCGTCTCTACATACCGCCCTAGTGATGAACATGACAACCAAGTCAAATCGTTAACATTGTCTTAAAGAGCTAAAAGCACTATATGAAAAGTGGTTGCAGGCTCAGCTGTGTATCGAGCTCTATCAAGCTTTGACATTAAAGGCCTTTAACAAAAAAAGCCAAGCTCAAAGTCTTTCGCCAAGGAGATCTGGTTTTAATAGTTAGACAATCCATGACCATGACGAGTAAGTCTGAAGGTAAATTCTATACCGAGTGGGAAGGACCATTCGTGGTAGAGTCTCTATATTTGAATGGCACATACAATCTAACTAAGCTTGACAATAAATTCTGATGATACCAATCAATTGAAAATTCCTCAAGAAGTACTATCCCTGACTTTTCGATAAGTCAACCAGGGCTACATTTTTGTCCCCACAGAGAGATGATATCAGATATCTTGATAATTGTTATATTAATTATTATCTTTGATAGGTTCAAATTCATCCAATTGTCATATTGTTCTTTATCTCTTATAACCCAACCTACCATGTAATGATTACGACTAGTAGCTCTCTAGTCGGTTGTTATTATATGCTTGATCACTTAATAGCTTATCTATTCTTTATGGTGTTCTTTAGCCCTAATCACGTGAACATAACACCTCTGACCTTCAAGCGGTAATCTAACGGTACATGTGCTTAACTACTACCATTGCGGCCTCATAGTAGAATGTGTCTAAACTAGTACCATTACTTCAAGATTTCCCTTGCTAATTCTATCGGATGCTGACGTCTATGCCTTATAAGTCTTTCTCTTAGAATTTCCTAGTGGAATCCTACCCTTCTATTCAAACTTCCCCAACGAAGTTTTGTTTTGATCACTCTTTTCCCAGCTTATCGGTGATATCCAAGTATTTGTCATGCTAACCCCTTTACTTCTAATAACAAATTCCTATCATCTTAAAGCTTTTCTCTAATCAGATCATATACTTCTTCTTCTCCCCTGTGAGATTCCCTTTTCATATTAGTATCCCATCTCTAATAAGCTACATTTCACTTGTTTTTCATCATGTAATTCTATATCTCTGATGATCAATTCCCCTTTGTCTCATCATGTCCAATCTTTAGTCTCTAATAAAAACTCTTGTTTTTCGATTAGTTAACACCACACCTATATCGAATAATCTATTTTTCTATGTTAGCATTACTTCTCTAGTAAATCTCTTATCATGAGCAGCTCGGCCACCTCTGATAAACTTCCCCTATTATTTGGGCAGTTTTAACATCATTCTCCTATGTCAATCCAATCCTCACTTGTAATGTTCTATGTAAACCTTTTGCTATCCTCTTCATTTGTTTAACACTACTCTCTATCAAGGTTCCTTTAGCTTCTCTCATTTTCAATGTTAACAATACATCTCTTACAGATCTTTTAATATGTTGTATGTAAACCTCTGTCTAAACAAGTCAATCTTTTATCATATTTTGTATAAACATCTCATAAGTACCTCGATATTTGATATATTTAATACTGCACCCTATCAAACTAACCCTCTTTCGCTATGTTCTTTGTAAGCCTCCAGAAAATCCTTTGACATATTCTATGTAAATTTTTGTCAAATCCTTAAATTACTTGCTATGTTCTATGTAAAACTCTAATGAGTCATTTCAACTTTTCAACACATTCAACATTATTCATATGTTGATATTAGGTTCATCGCTATATTTGATGCAAGATAGCACAAGATTCTAACTTTAACAGTCAAATCTCATGGCTAGCTTAATGCATATCGTATTTTGTGCTACCAAGGTCATCTAGCTGCATGTTATTCTGGCGCTATCATGGTTAGCATGGTACACATATCAGCTTGTGCTACTGAAACTAGCTTGGTACATATAAATCTCACTGAGGTGAGCTGAGATAAGATTACAATGCGTCCAGTAGTTCTGACACCATATGGGAAGTTCAAAATTTTCAAAGCTCACAACAAATCGCTTCAAAATTTTGAAGGGAGTCATATAGACATAGCAAAAAAATGAAGTTTGATGAAGCCTGCATAACAATGTTAACTTCAAACTTAGTTTTGACTACAATAAAAACTAAACTGAAAAATCTCTATTGAGAGAATCTGAAGAGCTCTAAGCTCTCTTTTTAATGGTGTTTGAAATATCACTTATCAAACTTCTGGTTGAAAAATTATAAAGAATTTATTGAAGTACTGCTAAGCTGGAGAATCACCGGATACCAAATCCAAGAGTACAAAATTAACTCAAGTTCGCCCAAATTTACCATAAAAGAGACCCTCTGATTGGATCATATATTGACATACTGGTAGCCTTAGGTGCACCGATAGGTGCTTTCAGTTTACATTTTAATTTTAGTCTATCAGTAGTCATACTGGTACCTCTTTGGAATTACTTCAAAATTTTCATTACCTACCCATAGCCATACAGTAGATGCAACTATAGGTACTTTTGGATTGGTTCCCCCATCTTTAATTCTAGCTATAAGTACTCTTGGATTTGGTATCTGATGGAGGAGGGAGTTTTTCCATCAACCTCATCGAGGAGAAGACAAATATCTCCATCAAGGCTTATTTTGCTACATTCTGAGTAAACATCTAATAAGTATGGTTCCTCATCTCCTTGTCTCCTTTTGACATTATTCATCGATCTCTGAATAAGATTGGTGTTAGATCGTCAACAAAGTGAAGTGTCGCTCTAGTTAGATATCCATCATCATATGTTTCCAGATTTTACTGAGAGAAGAGTAATTTTTGTCAAGTGATTTCTATCATGTACTATGCATTTACCGATTTGAGAAAAACTATATATTTTGTCTCATTTGTAATTCTCAATATTTTATAAAGTTACAGTTTTTTTTCATCTTTTATGGATTCAATTTCTTTTAAGCAAAATATTCCTCACCTACCTGCAGCCGTTCCGGTTGGTCTGGGAACTCAGAGGTTCGAGCCCCTTTTTCAATAAAATCTATATTTTTTGTAATTTTTCATGAATAAAATTCCAAGAACACCATTAACATCATGATCTCCATGCAACAAAATAAATATAATTTGTTCTAAATTAACAATCAATGAAGATCTCAACTTTCTTATATATTTTTAATAAGATGATTACTTTAAAAACAACACGTTCAATTTATAATAACGAAGAATGTAAAACAATAATTTAAATCTTAAAAATATCAGTACATAGCATTGTATGAGTGAGTCTTGAATTTACATGGCCTTAGCATGGATAATCTACATATCACTGAGACAAAAATGGCTAATCAAACAAAATAATGATTAAATCTTCCTCTTCTTTCGTCTCTTCTCTCTCTTGTTTTTTTAATAAATCATTACAGACTGAGCATTTTAGTTAAAGAGAGTCCTATTAGTTAAGAAATCCCTATTCAAATTGAATTGGGTAACAAGATAAAATATTAAAGTAATTTAAATTACAAAATCTATTTTATAATCACAATCAATTTTGACTTTGTTTGGTTCTAAAAGGTTAATAATTTAAACTATACTGTGAATCAAGTTAATTAAATGTTAACTAATTAAACTCTTTTTTAAAAACATCTTTTCAAATAAAATGTTGTTTTCAATAAATCATAAAATTATAAATCACAAAATTATCAAGGTGGAATGGATATTATAGAAGGATTGACTCCTTTTAAACTGTGTAGACAGATTAATTTCCCACTGTTATTTTCTTATTTGACAAATCATAAACTCTTTTTTTAAACATCTTTTAAATAAAAATTTATTTTTAATAAATCATAAAATCATAAATGACAAAATCATAAGGAATATGTATTACAAAAAGATTGACTCCTTTTAAATTGAGTAGAGGGATTAATTTTTTAGTTGTTATCTTCATATTTGACAAATCGTAAGCTTTTTCTTTAAGCATTTTTTAAAATAAAAATTTGCTTTTAATGAATCATAAATCACAAAATCAGAAGATTGAATGGGTATCGCTTAAGGATTGACTCTTTTTAAACTGTGTAGGCATATTAATTTTTCAGTTGTTATTACGTACTTGACAAACCATAAACTCTTCTTTTAAAACACATCTTTTCAAAAAAAAAAAAAAAAAAAAAAAAAAAAAATTAATAAATCATAAAATCATCAAATTGGAATGGACATTACAGAAGGATTGGCTCCTCTAAACTGTGTAGACGGATTAAATTTTCCGTTGTTATTTTCTTAATTGACAAATTGAAAAGAGCTAAAAAAATTTATTGTGTGCATATATTTTGTATTTGACATATTTATATATAGGGTAAACTATGTTCCTTGAACCCACACCTAATGAATAATACTTGCGCTGCTCCTCATTAAATAGACATTGAAAATGTTAAATTTATAGCAAACTCCTACAGTTATACAAAAAATTTTCTAAAATATAACCCCGTCGCTGGCGGTCCATTACTTCGCCGGCTCGAACACCCTTCGAATTTCTAATCAAAGAGAGCCACGTGTCGTGCATCCCCGTGTGGACCCCACCACAAGCTTCACAGACACTCTTCATCGGACCCGTCTTCACCTGCTCCCCCTGTCTTAGATCTCTTCTCCTATTCTATCTCAAGGCCTCTCTCTCTCTCTCTCTCTCTCTCTCTTGTCTTGTCCCTTTCAATTTCCTTGTCTCTCACCGGCCGCCGCCACCGCCGCCGCAAGCAATCGCCGGCAGCTACCAATATCCGTCCGAAGGAGTCGATGTTAAACGGTGAGTGGATGTTGTTTACATTTAAGCTGAATTTCTGCTTCCATTGCTATCAATTTGTGTAATTTGAGCAAAATTAGGGTTTCGGGTTCAATTCCTTTGTGCTCTTCCGTGATTTTTGACTTGGCTAGTCAGTGGTTGAAGTTTGGTGAAACATGAAGTTTTAAGAGTGCAAACGTGAAATGCATGCTTATGAGTTTATTTTACTATATTTAGAAATTTTTCGACCCTCTCTCTCATGACCCAGTGAAATCTTGGCTGTTTTCGTCGAAGTCAAGTTTAGCTAGTTTCAATGCAGGTATCTCTTTTGCGAACCCTATTTGCGAAGCCAGATTGATGTCGATTTGGTCTCTTCTTTTTAATTCTTTGTGTTCTTGTTCTCTAAGATGGTTGAGTTTAGTTTGTTAGTTTTGTCTATGGGGAAGATGTTTGATATCCATGAACAAATTTCTTTTTTTAATCAAAATTTTATTCAAACAAATTTGATAAAACAATTCTGTGTCATTTTTCCAACTAATGACAGGCTAAGATGGAGAAGAAGTGCCAAAGAAGTGCCTAGACTAGTCTTAGGTTAGTCTGTCACTTCTTTGTAGTTGATTTTCCAAACTAATGATGATGGACAAACCTTATGCAAATGATTTAATTTGATTAAATCATAGTGTTTTTTTTTATTTTAAAGATTTGGAATTTACATGATTTTAAGGTATATTAGGTTGTGTTTAGCAAAAGTTTACTGCTTATTTCCTCCCAACTCAGGAGTGAGGCGTTGAGGATAGGTAGAGTTGATATTTTTGAAACCCATCTCCACACCTATTCCCAATCCTATACACACCTTTTGGTCCAAACTCCGAAGGTCTAAATTCTACATCTCCTCAAGAGGAGTTGGGGATTTAGCGTAGCTTATGCCTCTCTACTCCTCTATTAAAACTCTACTACTTTTCGCCACAACGGCTTCTTTTGGCAACAAAGATAAGAGAGTAGGGGTTAGAATTTATAAGAAATGGTGTAGAGGAGAGTTATATTGTCATATCAAGAATCCACTTTAGATTGCTTGTAGGAGTTGAGAGAATTGAGAGGAAAAACAAAGGTTAAAGTGATTAATTATTTGTTAAAAATACCAATTGTGCCCCTAAGCCCAATCTCATGATTACTCTCCTATTTCTTTTCAAGTGTTTGGCAAGGGCTAGTCAATAATGCAAGGCAACTCCTCTTACCAAATGAGGCCTAACTCCAGTTATCCAATAGGGACTTGATATTTATTGATTGTTTGATTTGTTTATATTTAATGACTATTTGGTTTGTAAAATGATAAAGCCAAATGGAAAAGTCAACCATATGCACAAGAGCGTCTCATACAACTCTATTTATAAAAATCCCACGTGCACAACATGTGCAAGTGACTAAAATAAAATAAATATCAAAATATCCACTCAAATTAAAATAAATCTTCTCATAAGGACTTCCATGAATTCACTGGCTTAGAAACATTCACCACCAATGAATGGCGGTGAAGGTAAGAATAAGTTAGGAAAAAATTGCTCAATCTCCTTGGTCCTTAACCAAATATCATATAAATTAGGTTTTTTTTTTTTTTACTGAACCAAGTATCGCGAGAAGGATCCTATAACTGTTGAAATTATCTCATCCTCTAATATATCATCAATCTTTTCCATTTGATGTCTCCATGGTGGTGGTGATGGTAGAAAAACTAGAAAGCATTGTACGTCTGTGATGCAGTACGGAGGCGAAATAAGGGTTAGGGTTTTGAAAATTAGGGTTTTTTTGGATAAATTGGAAAAAATAGATAAATTGGGGAAGAACTTACGGGATTTGGGAACCACCCAGGCGAATCCACGCCCACTCTCTACGAATCCACGAGAAAAGATTTGCTCAAACGAGATTTGCTCAAATGAAATCTACGCCAGAAATTTCTTAAGAAATTTTCAAATATTATTCATCTTTTAATTCTCCATACAAATCCCATATATATAGCAAAACCCTAACAAACAAAATCCTAATAAAATCCAAACTCCTAATCCAATCAAATATCCTAATAAAATTAGAATTCTAATAAAATCATAATCCAATCAAATATTCTAAAATCCTAAAAAGATCTAAATAAAATCAAATCTAATCTCTAGAATAAGATCTGATGTCCAGAATCAAATCTGATATGGAATATGATCTCCAAAATCAAATCTGATTACCACCAATTCTCCCCGGCTTTAAAGTATTCATCCCCGATGAATGCGGAGATAAGTAATGATAAACACGTCTGGGTTGAACTGATTGACATCCACGAAGTATTCCAATTAGGCCATGATGGTAGTCGAGGAATCATAGCTCGTGCATCACATCTGAACAAAAGTGGTGGAGGGGGAACTGTTTTCTTTAGTGAACTTGTGTCGAAGCACGGTACATCTGGAAAGACACCTGTAATGGAACTAGTCGAATATGTATCTCGTGAAATATCCAGGCCATAGGTAGTAAGAGCAATTTTCATCGAAACTCCATAAAAATCTGAATGTGGAACGTATAATTTCTTCACAATTTCTGGAAGTAACCTCTTAGGGGGAACCAAAACTTTCACTTCATTATCAAGTACAAATTCCTGAAGGGATAAGTAGTTTACGTCCAAATGAATTTCGAAACACTACTTTTTTTTTTTCTTAACTGCTGCACTAGTCTGCTGTTCTGCTGCTACTGGCTGCTGCCATTGCTGTTCTGCTACTATTGCTGCTGTCCTACTACTGTCCTGCAGCAGTTCTGCTGCTGCTGCTACAGTTCTGCTGCTGCTGTTGCCGCAGTTCTGCTATTGCTTGCTGCTGTGCTGCTGTTCCTGCTTGTTGCTGCTGCTCTTGCTTGTTGTTGCTGCTGTTAGTTGTTGCTGATGCTGTTGTTGCTGGTTTGCATGAAGGGGAAGAAGAGGTGCAGGAATTACTGCAGATGTAGCAGAGGATAAAGGACTGCTATGTAGCAGAAATTACTGTATCTAGTGAGTTTTTACCTCCGTTGTCCACGAAATTTGAACAACAAAAAAACAAATCATATTTTTTCTTAGTTCTATGGTATAATCATGAAACTATAAACTAAATATCGTCGGAATGACATGAACAGAGAAGAGGGAAAGGGAAAGGTTGTTATTCATAGGAGGTCCTTTACTCCAATACTAGCTCCAAACTTGTTTATGCTTCCTTTGTTGCTGCCTTGGTGAGCTTTAGAGAGAAATGAACAAGAAATTTGTGGGAAGAAAAATGGGAGTGAAAAGAGAGAATTTTAGTTATATATTAATTCTTAGTGTTATGCCACCTCCCAAGCATAGGACACTTGTCCTCTTCTAAATGCCACATTCCCATATACAATGCCACCTAAGCTTTTCTCTTTCTAGATGGCTTAGGCTAAAGAGAAAGTGGAGGGGTACCCATAGAAACTATGGTGTGACTTTAGAAGTGAAATTAATTAAATTGGAGTTTTTGGGTCAAAGAAATATGATAACCTCAGAAATTCCCAGAAAAATACTAAGTTAGAGTGAAGCGAGATGATCATTGTGCAATTCGTAAAATAATCTTTGATTGCATGATTTCAATAGAAATTGGTAAAAATGAGATCGATAAATCGAAAACCGGATACTATTGCTGGTTTTGGGACTTCCTCATACAATTTCGAGAAAATCTCCATAAATCTAGAAAAATGATAACTCCAAAGTCGAAATCTCATTTGGAATTAGAATTTTGAGATAAATTATAAACAATGAACCGATTATCGATAGAGCCAAATTTGAGTTTCATGCCTAATCAATTCACTGTAATAAATATAAGGATAAATTGCAGTGAGACCTCTTGTACTATATGCATAGTGTAACTTATTATCTTTTAAGTTTAAAACTCTCAGCTTAGTCCCTAAACTCCTAATGCTGTTGGTTAACAGTTTACTATTCTCACCACTATTTAAGTTAAATTGTATTTTTTTATAAAATTCCCAAATTACTCTCCACTTTCATTAAGAACTCATAAAAACATATCCAAAGGAGAGTAATTTGGGAATTTCATAAAAAAATACAGTTTAAGTTAAACATGAGTGAGAATAACAAACATTGACTAACGCTGTTAAGAGTTTAGGGACTAAATTGAGAGTTTTAAAGTTAAGCGATAATAAATAATACTTTTTCTATGGTACAGAGAGTCCCATTGCTATTAGCCCTAAATATAAGTTGGAATATTACAATTGACATTGAAGACAGGGCTAATATCGAGATTTTGTGGAATAGTCAACTCATAAATGTTAAAACCAATCTCTGTAAGAACTTATACATTGAGCTGGAAGGTTTTTTTATAGTTTTGGGAGGGATCCTCTCGAGGCGAGCCATAACCTCATCACTAACTAAAAGTTCGTGTATTCTTTCATGTAAATCTGTAACAGACTGTAAGTATTATCAAAATAAAATACTACACACTTTAATGGTTGGGTTTTGCTAGATGAAGGAAATACACTTCATAATTCAACACAAGGAAAATTGTTGGCAAATAGAAAAACAATGAACAACTTCAAAATCTTGCAAATAACCAGAAAATAATGTTAAATTAACAAAAATAGAGTGTTCGTTCAGTTAGAGCTTACCTTAATGAAGTAGAAAAGTTCAAACCTTAACACAGGAGTTTTAAAAGATTCTTTAGAATATTTGTGGGAAGCTAGGGCTACAAATTCCAAGAGAATAGTCCAAAATTTAGCTCAGAAAATCAAATGGCTCGGACTCAGCTAGGATTGTCTTAGTTGAGTTGATGATGTCAGCATCAACTTAGGTCAGCGTGAGGTCTCAACTTAGCTGGTGACATTAGTTTGTGAAGTATGGACACGGTTACAGGGCATAGATATGTACAACATAGATAAGGGGACTCGTCAAACCCCAAAAAGGGCATGACAACCTAAACATGCACGTATTTATGCATGTGATATATATAATGCACATAAAAAGCATAAAAACTCGAATTATCAAGACAATTTCTCTTTGAAGTAGAAAGAAAAGAGAAAAAATCTGATTTAAAATATAAATTCTAATTAAGTAACTATATTAAAAAAAATCATGTGGATCAATACATTGCTTTGAAGTATGGAAAGGACAAAACCATGCCCCGAGCCACGTCGGGCACGGATTCATGCCTAACACGTGTGTGACATGGGTCAGACATGAATTTTTCGTATTTGAAACCTTGTCAATGTACAAGGCAGTTGGACATAGTTGTGATGCTCCTCGAATAACAGAATTGGAAACAAGATTTTCTTAATGTCATGGGCATGGGGTTTTTTGGATTTGAAACCCATTAAATCCAAAAAAATTCCTTATCTTCTTATATCTCTCTCGACCTATACTCATCTCTCTCTCCGCTAGATCCATCCCTCTCGACTCAAAGATGGTCGACAGTAGAGGCATCACCGCCTTTCTCGTTCACAATCGTCGTCGCCTCTCCCCACGATAGTCGTTGCCTCTCTCTACTTTGCTGAGAGCTTGCCACCTCCTTCCCCCTCGTCAAGAGCTTGCCACCTCTCTCCTCACAGCGATGTTAAAACCTCTCTCCTTGGTGATACCTTGATGCCTCTCTCCCCTCGCTAAAACCCTAGTCATAATTGAACTCCCCACTCGTTGCAGATAGTCGTCGAGACTTGTCTCTTATCACCAATATCACTCACCATGAAGTAAGCCCTCGACTATGAATATTATTTTTAATTTGATTTAATTTTTTATTTCTAGGTCTAGTTCCATAACTAAGCATTTAAGCCCTAGTTTGTTGCTATAACTGATTTTTTTCGATCATGACTGAATTTTCGGCAAAATTGGTATTTGAATTAAAATTGAAAATTCAAATTGAAATTAAGATTGGAAGATTAAAATTGATATTGAAATTGAATGTGATAGAAAACTGAGGTTAAAATTGAAATTGTGACAAATTGAATAACCAAAGAAAGTGAAATGTTGAGAATTGAAATAGAAATTGAAAATGAGATTGGAAAATTAAAATTGATCGTGTTTATGCATTAGAAAATAAAATTGCATTCTAAATTTATTCTATTTATATAATAATATTATTGAATGTTGCTTGTCATGTCCCCGTAATCTACTTTTTAGGATTTTGTTGTATCTCGTATCTGTGTTTGTGTCATATCCGAATCTTGTATTTATATCCGTGCTTCATAGATATCTTGAATAAAATATTTGAAATCTCCATTTTTGCAAGGTATGTGGACATATTAACTTAGTATCCTTTTATGTCAAAAGAACATTTATGTCTAAAGTCAGTGTACAACTCCATTTTGCTCGACATGCAATCTCCGTGACTTTTTGCAGGTGGTTACAATTCTAGCACATGATCAATATGACTTTATAAAATCAAAGATGCTTTAACATGCAAGTTTTTTGGATTCATAAAATTCGACACGGTTTCAATGTGTCTGATTTGTATCGGTAAGTGTCATATAAGTGCTAGAGTCCGAAGCGTTTGTGCTATATATACATTAGTTTTTGTTGCATCTGCTTGGGTTCGCTTGAGGTCGATTTGATTTAGTCCATGATGTTAGCATTAGGTTGATCCAAGCCAAACGAATCTTATTCGGATCGATGTAGCCAGCATGGGCTAGGGTCTTCAAAATGAGCTTTTGGGCTGATCATTCTTGTTCGACTCAAGATGGAGCCGTTAAAGATTAGAGGCTGTTTGAGGCGTCATGGCGACCTTGGATGAATTCTAGAGGAGTTGTCGACCATTCTAGAACGGGCAACGACATCTTGTGGATACTCCCCCCCCCCCTCCCCCCCTCTCTCTCTCTCTCTGAATCTTTTATTTAGGGTTTTGTGGTTGAGATATGGTAGATTCGTGTAAAATCACTAATCTAAGATTTCAAGGAATATTTTAAAAAAATTAAGTTTGGGTCTTTGATATTAGTTTACTAATTCACCGACAGCCTTATGGAGCATTATTTATGATGAAAACTATGCGTATGACACATACATATGATTAAAATAAAATAAATACCGCAATATCCCCGAAATAGCTAAACAATCAAATTAAAGTAAATCTTCTCGTAAGATTCCCCATCAGTTTCCATATTCCCTTTGCCATGCAAACACTTATATTTAAAATATCATGAATATTTTTTTCCTGAAATCTATAAAAATGTCCATGATTTTGTGATTTTGATGGACATCTAAAGGCAGCCTTAGAGTTGGCAATTTGAAGAAATTTCCAGGAGAGAAAATGGGTTGGAGTTTTGAGAGAGTTTTCTTTTATCAGTAACCAAGCAAGGGAAAGTCTACTGTTTTGTTATTTTCATTTTGTAATTACTTTTGAACTCACAGTTATTACATCCTCTATATGATGAGTCTTATCATTTCCTTGGGAATTGCCGGGGCTTTTTACAGGGTGAACACTGAAATTTCAAAGTGGGATGATATTGAGTTCGAGTTTATATCAGAGGTTAAAAGCAGTAGCTGCTTTATCTCTGAGAGATATGAAAGGGGGATGTCTATATAAATTGAGAGTAAAAAATCTCTCTCTTGGTCTCGTTTTTCTAATTTGCTTGACAATTGCTATCTGGGTATGGGAGAAAACACCGGTCTTGACTACTTCCCTTCCACCTACTGACCAGTTTGATATGCGCTCTCCAGGTTTGTCTCCTTACTTGCTGCCCATGCTATTATTTATGTTTGCTGGCAGTTTACTAATTTTCTAGTTTCCTAATTTTCTTTGCTTTCTCCATAGGGATTGCATTCAAAATTCAACCTGTGACTTATTCAGTACATAAAAATCAGAAACCATCCAGAGAGAGAATCCCATCACAACCAGCAATAGAAGACAGTGTTTCAGCTAGAATAAAGTCCAAACAAGGACTTGGTATTTCACCTACAGGAGTCACTGAAAAACGCTCATCTGAAAAAGGAAAAGATGAGAACAATTTAAAAATGGTTACTGCAGATAAAAAAGGTTAGTTTGTATTTTGTTTTATGTTATATTGATAATTATTCATATTTAGACAGTAGATATAGGAAGCATCTTTATTAATTTATCCTAACCCTTGTAGATAATTCTTGCCTAGTGCAGTAGTGAAGCCTCTAGTTTGGTTTTGTGTATTCTGATTTTAGATCTTATATTTGCTACTTTATACACAAAAATTTAGTTAATAACTGATGCCATCATGTTTTCTTGTTTGAGTCATCAGGCAACCAAAATTGTGTTTACACTAAGTTAGCTCATAATTCCTCTTAATTGCCTGAATGTTTGTTCTTGGATTTCTGAGTAGCTTACTAAATCAGTAGTCATGATCAATCAATCTTGTAGAGTGCAATTATGCAAAGGGAAAATGGGTTGAGGACACCAGGAGACCACTGTACTCAGGTTTCGGTTGTAAGCAATGGCTGTCAGTGATGTGGTCTTGTAGAGTGAATAAGCGTACAGATTTTGCCTATGAGAACTACCGGTGGCAGCCAAATGATTGTGAGATGCCAGAGTTTGAAGGCTCCAAATTCTTGAGAAAGTAGGTTTAGCTATTAAGCATCTGGTATTTACCTTTGTCTTTTTTATTTTGAGTTCAACTGATATTTATCTTGCTATTGCTGGAATACATTGTAATGTAGCACCATTTCATATTTGTTACATCTTCTTGTTTGGTTGATCTCCAGGATGCAGGACAAAACGATTGCATTTGTCGGGGACTCTTTGGGAAGGCAGCAGTTTCAATCTCTGATGTGTATGGTCACTGGTGGAAGAGAATCTCCTGAAGTGGAAAATATTGGTAGCGACTATGGCCTTCGCATTCCACGTGGTGCCAAAAGACCTGATGGATGGGCTTTCCGATTCCCAACTACCAACACGACCATTCTGTACTACTGGTCAGCGAGCCTGTGTGCACTTGAACCCATCAACAGAACAGATCCACATACAAGTTTTGCTATGCATCTTGATCGACCAGTACAGTTCTTGCAACAGTTTCTCCATAGGTTTGATGCTCTAGTCCTCAATACTGGACATCACTGGAACCGAGGAAAGATTGATGGTAACCGATGGGTAATGTATGTCAATGGAGTGCCCAACACTGATAGGAAGATTGCAATGATAGGGAATGCGAAAGCTCTTACTGTTCACAGTGTTGCCAAGTGGTTAGACTCGCAACTTCCAAAACATCTGCGGCTAAATGTTTTCTTTAGGACAATGGCTCCTAGGCATTTTGTTAATGGGGAATGGAATACTGGAGGTAGTTGTGATGGTACTAGACCATTGGCCCGGGGAAGTGAGGTAACACAAGATGGGTCTTCTGACTCGGTTACTGAGGATGCTGTGAAGGGAAGTAGGGTTAAGCTTTTAGACATCACCGCTTTGTCCCAGTTAAGAGATGAGGGTCACGTAGCCAAGTATAGTCCTGGAGCCAAGCCAGGCATGTATGATTGCTTACATTGGTGCCTGCCAGGTATACCTGATACATGGAACGAAATCTTTGCCGCGCAATTATGAGGATTCCTACTTGAGGTGAATGCACAAGGATCATTTATTTGTATTGGCTATACAAAATTTACGTGGCAATATTTTACTTAATCTTGACATCCTTGGGAGCAATGTGGGCTAACTGTAGTAGGAAGATGCTATTTATAACGAACTTTGCCCCGTTTGACCTAATTCCATTGTTTGCTGTTGTTTTTTTTTTTTCCCCCTAAGAAGCATCATTATTTACGTGCCATTGTTGAGTTACTGACAGAATGTAACGGTAGCTTCAGTAGCACCAGTTGAACAATTGGAAGAGCTCATTTGAAAAATTGAAACTTTTCCAGTCTTTAATTAGAACGGTGTGCAGTAGTCCCTGTACAGCTGTTTTGGGCTCCGAACGGTTGGGTTCTGGTCTTCCTAAAACGTACAAGGTTGTTCGTCTCCGTCATGCAAGTTTGTATGTATCTCTTCTTGATGTAGAAGTTTAGAATGTTGTTCAAGTTTGTATGTATCTCTTCTTGATGTAGTAGTTTAGAATGTTGTTCGTCTCCGTCATGCAAGTTTGTATGTATCTCTTCTTGATGTAGAAGTTTAGAATTATGTTCGAAATCCTATTTTGATAAACTCGAGAACTTTGTTTATATCTATTGTTTGGTATTAGAAGGATGTAAAGCTTATATGTAATATTTATCGGTTGAGCATATTGTTGTAAGGGGGCATGTCCCTTCTGTAAGGTGGGATGTCCCTTCTGTAAGGTGAGATAGATTTTACTTTTACCAACTCGATATCAGTAATGATGTAAGCCTGTTGAACTTAGATACGCATGATTAGATCAACTGACAGTTTCTGTTGGTTGTTTCTAATGCATTAATATGTTATGACAAATGCAAATTTACTAGCTACCATGTTGGTAAATTTTTTTGTAATAGACTGTAACAGAGCTGCAGTCTCATCTTGGTAGTAGGCTTTTGATGAAACATGATCTGGGCATGTTGCCTTATGGCATGCCAATTATGGTTGGAGAATCAAAGGTGGAATATTTTTCCTGAAGGGAAAATAATGACATAAAGGAAAATCCCCTTACTACCATTAAAACTCCATTTGCTCTTTTGGGATTTGATTTATTGAATTTTATGACTTATGGTATGTGATGCTAAATATGACTTGTCAATCATAAATTTTGTGTTCAGATATAAGATGGGGGAATGTTTTAATACAAAAAGAATATTGATATTGTACATGCTTAACAATCAGATCCCACGAAACACATATCATATAATACATACAATACACGGGTTAAAAATGATTTTGAATGGCACTAAAAGTATGGCCAGTGAATTAGGAAATGATTAACTTTTTGTGCTCTCTTTCTCCAAGTATCTCATTTCAAATATACCAGACTGAATTAGGGTGCCACTGTGCCGTGTTGAGATCTAGTTTCTAGTAAATCTGGACAAGGATCCAAACTCTCCCATGGGTGTCACTTTTTGACCTGGTGATAGAAAACGAGTAATATAAAATTTTGATTAATGTTGAGTATTTGTTATGATTTAGATAGAGTTTTAATTTGATCATTATTGTTAGGGATTTAAATTTTGATTTTGGATAGCGTTTCGATTTTATTATTATTATTAGAGATTTTCCTATAATAAGCTCTGTCCGCATGAATTGAAATTTAAAAAAATAAAAAATTAGTCCTTGCATAAGAATTGTTTAAGTGAAATCTTTTGGAATTTTTCATATTGATTCTTTAAATCATCCATATTTAAATATCGATTCCTTAATTATTCTATTTTTGATATTAGTTAGTCTTCTAAACTAGTAAGTTACTTCAATTAGTCACTTTTATTGAGTTCTATTAAAATGTTAACTTTTTACCCTCATTGTTTTTGTTGTACCCTCACTTTCAATTTTAACTCTAAATTATTAACCCAACCAACCTTGCCCTCTCCGTATAAAGTAATCTCTCTCCACACGCTCTCTCCTCTCTCTATAAATAATCCCATCACTTGATATTATTTGTGCTTCTCAATTCTCACTTCCCATCGCAACCCTCTCTTAATCTTTCTTCTTGAAATCACATCATTCTCCAATTAAAGGTAATCTTTTCTTCCACATCCAAAACCTCTTCTCCTCTTTTTTTTTTTTTTTTTTTTTTCCCTCTCTATTTGATCCGATCAAATCTAGGGATAGGGTTTTGTTATTATGTTCTGTTCTCTAGCCTTCAGTTCTTACTATATTTTGCTATGTTCTCCACTTGTTTCCCTTAATTGTTTATGTTTCTTCAAACCAAGATCCAAGGTTGCTACTACTTCATTTTTGTTTATGCCATTACTTTCATATCTAGGGTTTTTTTTTTTTTTTTTGGATTTTAGATTTAGTTATTATTGTTTAGATCTGAAAAGGAAGTTTTTACTTGATCTGATTTGGTTGTTATTGCTTAGATTTGATTGTTGTTGCTGCACCTTCTTATTTTCGCACCGAAAACAAAGGGCAATAAAGAAGCATTTTGGTTAAATAATTCAATAAGAAGGATAGTGTGGTCATTTACTATTTCTAAATAGTCTCTAATCTAGGTTAGTGGGGCTTAATGGAAGGAAAAACTGACAAAGATACTAACTGAGACTAACTTAATTATTTTGGGGACTAGTATAAAAAAAAAAAATCAAAGAATTAAGAGATCAATATTTAAATATGAGGGATCAATATGAAAAAAATCCCAATCACTTTTTTTTATTAGTTGAGAGTGTGTGTGGACTCATTTGGGTATCGTGACCTAAAGCTCTTTATTCATCCCCAAATCAACAAAATCCCACTTTTCACAATAAAATCCTAATTTTCCCTCTGTAAATCTTAATTATCTTCTGCGTTGGGTTAAATGATATCAGAGCTATAATTTCCATCATTTTTTTCCTAGCTCTTTTCCCCATCTTTTACTTTTTTATTTGATTTTATTTTAGTTTTGTTAAAGAGAGAGAGGAAATCAGAAAAATATGTGCCTTTTAATTATACTTTTATAAATAAACAGGTAATCTTGGCCTTTATTTGCCTTTAATACTCCCATGCTTAGATAATTTGATGCAGAATATAAGCTAAATTAATGTGTATGGAGGGGAAACTAGGGCTTTTTATGGTGGAAATTGAGAATTTTGTGGATTAGGGAAAGATCAAACAGGTTTGGATCTCAGCACATAGGTGAATCCACACTTACTCTCACCCAATCCTCTTAAAAAGATTTCAACTCAAGCAATTCATGTTCAAGAATTAATTTCAATTCTTACTTACAAGAATTATTTATATGAAATTCCTAACAATAATGATAAAACCAAAACTCTATCCAAAATTTAAATCGAAATCCTTAAAATATGGTCAAATCAAAACTCTATCTTGAATCATCACAAAGAATCTATCTAAATCAAAACTTTATCTTATCTGTTTTGCATCAATTCTCTTTAGCTTGGAAACTTGAAGTTTTAGTGAAGTGAAGGTGATGCTCATGAAGCAAATCTAAATCGAACTCTTGGACCTCCTCAATGCGCAATCTAGTGCAATCTGAATCTGGCCATCCATGGTAATGCATCAAATAAGGCTAGTATCCACCATCAGTAATTGAAACAATTACATTATATAAAATATCTTCAATCTCGTCAAGACAATACTTCTGCGGTGTGGGTGGTGGTGTACGAATGGAATAAGGCTGACGTTCTGGAGAAGATGAGGAAGGCAGATCAGGAATCACAACAAGATAATGAAAAGAAACACAATACAGGGGCAGATCCTCAGCATTGAAGAATGGGCTGATTCCAATACTATTGGGAATCACAAGTCTATAAGTATTAGAATCAAACTTTTTAAAATTTTGTATAGACCCATATATCGAGTATGAAGCTTATTCAAGATTTATGGAGGAACATTCTGGGTGCACTCTAACCATTACCTTATTGCCAATTGCAAAATCCTATAATTGCTTTTGCAAATATGTTGCAGACAGACTGATAATTACATTACTAATTGCTATTTGTCGATAAATATACTATACAAATCATGCAAATGTTGTGGAGGATTAAGCCGAGGTGCTAGACCTATCCTTTATAGGAAGGGGAAGAATGTAGGTTTGCTAGGCATATAACCAATGACTATCTCAAAATGACTATCGGCGGAAAATTTTGGTATACAAAGCAGATATGCGAATTTAGAGTTGGATATTCGCAACTCTGTGGATCCGCGAACCTAAGGATTGAGGTTCGCAATCCAGTGACGACAGAACATGTTCACGAATCTAAAACTGAGATTCGCGATACTACGCATAGCTTTCGGGTAGGGGTTTAATATAAAGTCACCCGACCCAAATAAGAGAGTTGCTATCTCAGATCGTGGAGCTAACTACCAAACGAATGCAATGGCACTATTTCGATTGTGGGAGCAACCACCTAACGAATATGACGGCACTTTCTCGAGTAGTGGAAACTAACGATCAAGTAAATAAGGTGGGACGTTACCCTAAAACCCTTATAAAAGGCGGGGGAGCAAAAGAGAACATAGAAAGAGACGGAGACGAAGAGACAGAGGGATCAATCATCTTTTTCTTGAATTACCCCCTTGTGACCAAGAGTCCAGAGCCTTCTTTTTCCCAGCCAACTGAGAGAGATTGTGCGGAGCGTCAACGGAGAGAAGGATCGTCCTCCACAGCTACCTTAGAACCCAGCTTTAAACAAAGGGAAAATTCATTTTCCTCATCTTCTGTAAATGGGAAACCGTTAAATTGTAATCTTTTATGGAAAAAAATACTTCAATAGAGTTTCATTTGCAATTTTTATGGCGAACAATGACTCAATCAAGTAGATCTATTGATCAACTATTATACAGAAACTCCATGACGGGTAAAACAAAATCTCATGCAATTAGATGCTCACCCACTAGACATCGAAGCAAACCCTAAGATTACGAATGACTATCTCAGTTTGACTTTCAGTTTATGAATGGCAAGTGGTAGAAAATTTGAACATTGTATCCATTTTCTTCTAAACAATTCGACAAAAATGACTCGTGAATTAAACATCTCTGTCAGAAGAAATTAATATAGGAAGACTATGTAAGTGGACTATCTCCCTATAAAATAAGTGTGCAACATGTGAGATATCCACAATCTTACAATGTGCTATTTTAGAGAACTTATCCACCTCAGCAAATATTAGACTCATGCTTCCTAAGTGTACAAGAAAAGCCTAAAATAGAGTCCATTTTGAAATGCTTCCAAGATGCAAAAAGTATGGGCAATTGTGTATAAAGACTTGTATTTTGCTTTCTACCCTTGACAACCTAACAAACCTTATAATAAGATACCACTTGCGCAATATCACACTTGACACTAAGCCAATAAATTGATCCTCCACTAGGATAATTGTTTTATCACGATCAAAGTACCAACGATCCCTCCTGCATGCATTTTCCAAATCAATTGATCACGTAAAAAAGTATCATAAATACACATAGACGGGTATCTCAAAATAAGAAACCATCAACTGTGGCGAAGCCCTCTACAGTGGTAGGAGGATCCTGAGTCCATGAATGTAGATGTCATCAAAGTCCCAACAAGTAGGATATTGTTGGATTATACGCTCAAGCCCAATCACTTTTGCACTCGCCTGTAAAGTGCAAACTTTCTTACTTAATGTATCAGCACCTTTATTTTCCTATTGTAATAGTATTTGAGCACAAAATTGTACTTCTAAATAAACTCAAGCTACTTGATGTATCGGTGCTCTTCTTCTAAGAATTGATATAATGATGGGCTTGACGGTCTAAGCAGAGAATGAACTCCATAGGTTGCACAATGATGTCAATTTCGTAAATATTGCACTGTTGCATAAAACTCCCGATGTAGACATTATAGCATTGTTTTGCCTCATTCAACTTCTTGCTAAAAAATGCAATAGGATGACTTTTTTGCTAAACACACTACTTGCGCCTATGCTGGACGCATCACATGCTACGTCAAAGACTTTTGAAAAATCAAAAAGGTGTATATCTAGAACAATAGTCAACTTCTCCTTAATTTCATCGAAAAACTTAGCAGCAGATCTAGTCCATTGGAACTCCCCTTCTTAAGATAATTAGTAATCAGAGCCATAATGGTACTAAATCCGTAACAGATTTCCTATAAAAAGGTGATGAGACCGTAAAAACTCCTGGCCTCATTGATGGTATGAGCAGTAAGCCACTCGTTTATGGCTTTAATTTCGTTAGGATCAGCTACTACTTCGTCTTTAAAGATGATGAACCCGAGGAACTGATTAGAGAAGGGTAAAAACATACATTTCTTCAAACTGAAGATTAGTTTCTCCTACAAAAATGAAATGTTTCTAAAACTTGTATCAAGTGAGGAAGATGCTCTTTCTCGATTCGACTAAAGACAAAAATATCATTAAAATAGACAACAATAACATATATAAAAAGGATGCAACATCTGGGTCGTAGCTCTCATAAATGTGCTAGACACATTAGATAATCCAAAGTGAATAACTAACTATTTATATAATCTGTTCTTAATTTTCAAGGAAGTCTTCCACTCATTGCCGTCGCGGATATGGATCTAATGATACTCAATACGAAGATTTATATTTGAGAAGATGTGAGATCCTGCCATCATTATCCAATAACTCATCAAGTCTAGGAATTGAAAACTATACTTAACTATAATTCTACTAATGGCACAACTATCCACGTAGATCCTCCATGTATTATCCTTAGACGTGAGGAAGGCAGGAATGACATAAGAACTTAAACTCCCTCTAATAACGCTTTTTTGCAGTAGTTCATCAACATATCTTCTCAACTTACTGTGTTCAAAAGGGTTCATTCTGTAATAAGACAAATTGGACAAGCTAGACTCTGGCACGAAATCAATGACATGCTGGAAGTATCTAAGGAAAGGAAATTCATCAAATAGCTCATCAGGCACGATATTACAAAAATCAGTAAGAATCTGATAAATCTCTAGAGAATATTCAACAAATGCATTAGAAGTCTCATAGGACAATTATCACATATACTATTCCCTCTATACTTGAGGAATCGAGATCGATTCACCAAGTGAAGAGGCTGCTTCTGCTCCTAGCTTGTGACCAATGTTGAAAATAATGCGTTACGAAACGCGTTATAACGCGTTTCGTAACGGAGCGCGGACCCGGCGCTCCGTAACAACAGGAAAAAACGCAGTGCTGCGTAACGGTGCGTTTTTTAAAAATAACGGACGTTATATAACGTAACGTTATAACTCAAATTAACGTACGTTATTTCCTAGGGCAGTTTGGGTATAAAAGCTCCTAAACCGATCGCGATTTAGCCCTAAAATCGTTCCCCTTTTTTTTCGCGAATTCTCGATTCTCCTCTTCCCTCACCCGAAAACCGATCGCTCCTCCGTTCCCGTCCCTCTTCATCGCCGATCATCTCCATCCTCACCCAATTCAGACCCTCGCCGATCACCGGCCAACTCCATCCTCGCTGATTCTCTCCTTTCTCGCCGTTCACCGATTCCGATTAGCTTCATCCTCGCCGATCGCTCGATTCCCTCCTCTCCATCGCCGGATCTGATACTCTCCATCTCCTTTGCCGACTCCGTTGCCAAAACTCTCCATCGCCGACCATCTCCGTCGCGAACTCTGGCGAGTAACTCTGGCGAGCTTCAACAGGTAAAAATTTAAACTTTTTTTTTTTATTGTAATGCTTACTTGCTGTTGTTATGAATCCAAAGTTTAAATTTTTTTATTAATACATTAATAAAAAATTAAATTTCTGTTTAACCTAAATTTTAAACCCAAATTTTGTTAGTAATTCCGGCCAACTTCGTTTGCTGTTGTTAGATTTTGGGATTTAATTAAGTTTATGTTATTTTGGGTTGATGTTCATTTAAGTTGCTATTTCAAAGGGCAATTTGTGTTTGTGTTAATTTTCGGTTAGATTTTGGGATTTAATCTAAGTTGCTGTTTCAATTAAATATCAATTGATAAGTTGCTGTTAATTTTCGGCTAGATTTCTCTGTGTTAAAAGCATAAATATCAATTGATAAGTTGCTGTGTTACA
Source organism: Dracaena cambodiana (assembly GCA_036321105.1). Lineage (NCBI taxonomy): Eukaryota > Viridiplantae > Streptophyta > Magnoliopsida > Asparagales > Asparagaceae > Dracaena > Dracaena cambodiana. Next base: position 42,519,444 of record JAYEPQ010000012.1, read on the forward strand.
GGCTAGAATTAAGTTGTTATGTTACAGGCTTACAGCATAAATATCATTCTCTGTGTTACAGGCTTATGTATATTGTGATGTGAACTCTGAATTTTAAACATAGTTTAAAAAATTATTGTCATACTTGCTACAATTTTTAAAATTTTTCTATGTCTTTAAATTGATTTTACAGTATTTTATATGATTTTTTGGATTTATTCACTTATTTATAATCATTATTAAATATAGTTTTATATTTATTTTAATTAAATAAATTGAAAATTGCTTAACCTACGTTATGCGTTACGTTATTTGCTACTTAACCTAACAAAAAAAAAAAAAAATGTTACGTTAACGTTATCGTTATTTTAAACATTGCTTGTGACCTTCCTTGTCTTTTAATTCTCTAACTAGACTTGGGTTGGCAAGTTTCAATATTGTTATTTTTTTCATTAAATTTGAACTAATAAGTTTTGACCTACCAAAACTAGTCACATCTAAATCATACAAGCATGACCTACTAACCAAAATATGTGTGGCGTTCATATCCAAAACATCACACCAAAAACGGTCGTGATAACTAGATATCAGTTTAGGCACTAAACAATATTAGGTAATGAATGAGCGATCTTGTCTATCCAAGTAATATACTATAGTTGTGGATGAGGTTCAGTTTTAAAACGCATCTTCCAAATAATTGTACTAGAGATAATAACACAATTCCCCTATCAATAATTACTTTATAACTCTTTCCTTTATGTGTAATATAAGTTTGGAAGATGCTAAATCTATGCTAACCCTCATCCCTCGCTATAATGTTAAGACACCTGACAAATATTAGAAACACTCACATTCTCATTAGAATCACTTGCGTTTCTTACGGGCTCAAATATCTCATCTAAAGTCATCATCATCTTCCTAATCTCTCTCAACGAGTAAGTTCCTAGTCTGACACTATAAAATTATGTGACTATACTCGTGACACCTACAATACTCTACACATTTAGCTCCATGTTTAGAAGGCTCGCCTATCACTATTCACCCTTAGAATCCTTAGTGGTTTGAATGTTAAGTTTGGCATTATCCTTATATGGATGTGTAGACTGTTCCCCAACTATGGAAGTGAGCCTGCAATTAGTGGAATACTTAAGGAAGCGATCTATGTGTTCAACTTGTCTAAAAGACGACTCTTAAATGTAGTTGAAAGGTACTTCTCTTTGAGCTTAACTTTCATATCTCTCCATATCTCTGTAGAGACAATGTACCTCTCACACACACTCACCTTGATACCCAAGAGATCCTAATTGGCATTGTAACTCTCATCCAAGCAAATTGAATCTTGCGCTCTTCGAGCATGTCGTGCCAATCAAAATAGTAGTCCATATTCGTTTGCAAATTACTAAAAATTTTAGAGTCGTGGGCACCATTAAATGTCGAGGCATCTATCTTTATCCTTACATGTGACATTATCATCATTATGTTTAGGCCTGTCAACACTCTCATCTCTATGTTTCTCGTTGTGATTTCTGTCTCTCGTTGTAAATATTTCTGTAGGGTCTATTATTGCGTACTTCTAAGTCACTTAAACATTGTTCCAAGGGTTCTATTCATTGGTCCATGGTTTCTATGCGTTGACTAATGTTTTCCATCCTCTTAAGTATCAAATATAGCCTGTCATCCATATTGCTCAAACTTGGGGTACACAATTTTTCATTGCGAAGAAGAATACACTAAGCTAGAATACAAATGTAACCAAATATGCAGATATCATGCAATGTCTAGACTCAATTAATACTAAATGTGTCCACTATATAATCAAATAAAAATTTTCCAAATTCTCAGTTTATATAGTGAAAGGGAAATACATCCTAAAATGATTGTGCAAGCAAGCAATGATTCAGTAAATAATAGTAACGGTAACCAACATTCTTACACAGAGTTTAACAAAAAATGTAAAGTTTTGTTTAAAGAACTTAGTTAGTTTAGAGATTAGCCAAAGTTGAAATTATTTTCGTACTAGTAATGGATCTTTCAGACCTTCTAGAATCATATTTTCCTGCTATAAAGTTCTAAATTTTGCCACAAGTGATGAAAATTAACTCCAAAAGTACAAATAATAAAGTATGGTAGAGTTGATAAAATCAAATACCATTATTTATTTCTCATCACTTGTGGCAAAATCTAGAGCTTATTACAAGCGAATATTCTTCTAGAAGCTCCGAAAGACCCGTCACTAGTATGCAAACAATTTCAACTTTGGATAATATCTAAAATAATCCATTTTTAAAGCAAAATTTACAATTCTTATGGAAATTTGTACAAGATTGTTGGTTAGCGTTACTATAATTATTTGCTGAATTATTGTTTGCATTTCTCTTCCATTCCAGAAACTGAGCATTTAGAAAATTTTATTTGTGTGCACACATTTAGTATTAATTGAGTCTAAAATTTGCATTACATCTCTACTTGTCAAGTTCGAGCAATATGGATAACAAAATAGACATGATACTTAACGGGATGGAAACTATTAATCAACATATAGAAACATGGACCAACGAATGGAATTGTTGGAATGTCTCAGTGACCTAGACGTTCATGATAATAGATCTTACAAAAATGCTCACAATGAGAAACATAGGAATCACAACAAGTGACAAAAGTGTTCAGAGGCCCAGACAAAATGATGATGATGTCACATAGGATAAAAATAAACACCCCTGCATTCAAAGATGCCCACGACTCTAAAGTTTTTAGTAATTGACTAGATGGGAAATACATGCCCAAAGAACCACAAAATCTGATTTGCTCAAGTGAGACTTGGAGAGCCAGCTAGGATATATTGGGTATAATGGAGAGAGTGTGAGAGGTAAATGAACTCTATAAAGACATGGAAAGGGAGTATGAGATGTACATGGACTCAATAGAGACATAGAAAAATATGAAACGTAAGTTCAAGGAGAAGTACCTTCCAGCTATATTTAGGAGTTGTCTCTTAGACAAGTTGCATATTTTTCGTCAAAGTAATATGTCCGTCTAGGAGTATCTAACTCATTTTGATGACGTGAGCCTTCATTGTGAAGTATGAAAAGATCAACACCAGGCGATATCGTGGTTCCATTTCGAATTGCGCTCTAATATACGAGCAATGCACATTCACCCTACATAAGCTTGTCAGTTAGCAGAGTATATAAAATATTCCCATAAATTATCCATTGACCGCAGACTCATTTCTATAGTCGGAGAGTAATGTAGACGTCTGTACGAGGATAATGTCAAATCTAGCACTCAAACTACTAAGGATCTGGATAAATCAGTTACATGCGAGTCTTCTAAAAATAGTGCTAAAGGTATAGAGCTCTTCATGTATCATGAGTATGCTCACATAGTTTCAATGTCTAACTAAGAACTTACTTATTGAGTGAGATCAGGAAGATGATGATGACTTTGAGGAAGAAATATATATCAGTGATTCTAGTGAGGATGTAAGAGTTTGTAATATTTACTAAAGTGTTGTCAGGTTAAGCAGTTTCATCAGGTATCATGTATTATAGCAAGGGAAGCGAATTGGTGTAGATTTAGTATTCTCCAAACTTATATTATACATGAGGGCAAGAGTTATAAGATAATGATTGATGGAGGTAATTATTGAGAAGATGGTTCTTAAAATTGAACCCAATCCACAATCATATAAGGTTATTTGGGTGAACAAGACTGCTCAATTTATTACCAATACTAGCTAGTGCCTATCCACATGTTCAACTATTAGGAATATTTTTGGTGTGATGTTCTAGATATGAATGCTACACGTATTTTACTTGGTAGTCATGGTTGTATGATTTCGATATGACTAGTTTTAGTAGGTCAAACACTTATAAGTTTAAGTTAAATGAGAAGAGAATAATGTTGAAATCTACCAAACCCAAATCTAGTATAGAGATTAGAAGACATGGGAGGTCACAAATTAGGTGCAGTAGCAGTCCCTTCACCTGGTGAATCATTCTCGGTTTCTCAAAGATATTATAGAGAGGAAATAATGTATGCGATATTTATCCTATGTTAGTCTCCTAAGGCATTTGTATAATGTCCTCTTGAGGTTCATTAGATTAACGCTGATTTTTGTGATATCATATATGATGAGCTACTTGATGAAATTCCTCCTCTTAGAGATTACTAGCATGCCATTTGTTTCATGCTATGATCTAGTTTGCCAAATTTACCTCATTACTAGATAAATCCCATTGAGCATGCTAAGTTGAGGAGATAGGTTGATGAATTATTGTTGACCTTACGCCATTTCCCCCTTACTCATGTCTAAGAAGGATAGTACCTGAAGGATGTTCGTAGATAGTCGCATCATCAACGGAATCACGGCTAAATACAAGTCTCCTATTCTAGACTTAATGATTTACTTGATGAGAATCACTTTTGCCACTCACCAAATGTTCATATTCGTAAGTAGGAGAAATTGATGGAACACAATTAGTATAAAGTTTTCATTTAAATACAGATTTTGTTAAGATTTTGAAAGAGTTTTGATTTGATCATTACTGTTAGGGATTTAATTTTAGGTTTTATATTGAACTTTGATTTTATCATTATTGTTAGGTGTTTCCCATAAATAAGCCCACTAAGTAGCAATTGAAATTAATAAAAAATTATTAAAAGGTAATTCTTACATGGGAATTGCTTGAATTGAAATTGTTTTTCGTGAATTTATTGGGAGTGGACATGGATTTGCCTGGGTGCTAAGATTCGAACTCGTTATTCTTTCCCAATCCACATTTCCACCATAACATCCCTAATTTTTCCGCCACAAATCCTAATTAGCTTCTATGCAGTGTTACCTGCATGCATTTGACGTAATTACGAACGAATCTGCTATTTTGTTATTCAAATTTTACCTTCTGATGAGAAGGTAATGTTTGAATCCAAATCTCTATGTTAATTGTCTATAATGCTTCTATATATTTAATAGGGTTAATTGTAATAACTGCTACTATAATATGTGAATTGTACCAGTGATATCCCTATACAAATTTTTTTCGAGATTAGACCTCCGTGAAAACTAACAGAGTAAACCCATAGTATCATATAGTCAAACTAATAAAAAGTTGAATACACCAAATTATTTTAATCCCTAAAAAACCCTCTCCTTCTTCCTTTATCTTCATAATGAGAAATCCATTATCCTGCATATTCTCAGATCTCATCTGAAAAAGCCCATTGGCGATGGAGCTCCTTTTCAATTTTACTCATGATCAAGGATAGTTTCATGTGACTTCTCATCGACAATTCCATTAACCAATGATAATCTAATTTTCATCAAATTTTTTAGTACATCAAAATTCCTCCTCAATTCATCCTCCTCCTCCTGACCTGAGGTCAAGTGACTACAATGAAAGGGAAGCTTGCTTGATGTAAGGTCATGCTAATTGAGATCGAACCTTGTAAGTAAGAAACAAGATGAACATCGGATGGTTAAATGTGATAATCAACTTTTTTGCTTTTTACCTAGGAAATTTAAACAGTTTAATAGTTGTCAGCAATTGAATGAAATTAAAGGTTATGTACAAAAACACCACATATCGCAGTGAACATAATTAGTGACGAATATATATAAACTGAGGTGTGAGTAGATTTCTTTGTTTCCTAGATAGTCCATCAGTCCCCTCCCTACACAAGAAATCTTCAGGTTCATCACATCATCTTTTATCTTCCAAAACACCACAAGGCGAGAAATATCCTATCTATTTGCTTGCTAGCTACCGGGCAATGCCTAGAATTATCCAACAGTTAAATTTGAACTAGTTCAATCTCAAGGGCACGACAACACGTTGCATCAACTTGTTTCGTTAGCCATCTTGATTTGGGTTTAATAGATTTACTGTAATCTTGAGTGGACGTGTTACATCAACTTGTTCCTTGGCCACCTTGATTTGTACTTAAGAGATTTACTATAATCTTGAATGGTATATAGTGGTGTTTATAGAGTTGGGATTTTAATTGTAGCAGCCTAGCAGTTTTGGGAGTTATACTCGTAGTCGTTGAAAGCGTTTGTCGCTACTTAGCAACTGTTGGACATACATTGTTAAACTTTATTTTCATAGTACAGTTTTCGTGGTTTTTATTTCATTGGGATTTTTCCACATTAAATATCGTGTTCTAATGATTACTTGGTCTATTGCATTTATTATACTCTATTTGTGATTGTATATCTATTTATATCATACTGTGTGGGAATGCACTAGTCTTGCTTTGCAACTACCATGATAGGTCAAAGTGGGTATCATCTTAGTTAAATGGAGGAAATAAGTGCACTATTATATAATATCACTAAGAAAGGTGAAAAATCTAAAGTTGAAGAAACTTGAATATGTTAAAAGGTTTGGAACACGTACAGGATGTATGTGACATATACGAATTGGAATGGCACATGATAGGTTATTGTCCCACTTTACTTTCCTTTGAAGAATTTCATCATAATGAGGCTTCTAATGCTTTTAGCGCTTTGCCCAATCTATTAATGCTCCATTTTCATAAACATATAAGTTATGTCCACTGTTTTAAATACTGAATACCAGTGGTACATCCGTCAACAAAATTCTATACTAGATATCATATATCGAGTGATATATCCCTATTTTAACTAAATATCAGATGTTATATCGAACGTCTTCTTCAATGGTGTGTATGTTGTAGACATATAAAAAAGAAAAGAAAAAAAAAGGGGAATTATCCGCAGGTGCAACCCTCGGGAAGCGGGAATTTCCCGCGGGTGGGCACCCGCGGGATTTTCCCGCGGGTTGCAACCCTGGGAGCTCCTGCGGGTTGCAACCCGCGGGATGCCTTCCGCTTCCGTTCCGTACTTCGGTTGCATAATCCGGATTTTTGGGGATTAATTATGTAGATTTAACTGGATTCGAGAGAAGAATTTCAGCCGGATTGGAAGTACTCCTCAATTTATAAAATTGGCAACGGTAATCAGAAAAAGGGGATTCTTTGGAGAGACAATTTTCCAGAGACCGGAGTCCAAAAATCCAGAAGGAGAATTTCCAATTTTCATCCCGATCCAGATCGGATTGTCAACGGAGTGCAGAATCAAGACTACACAGCTGCCAGAACCCACAAAAATAAAAGGGAATCGAAGTCAATCGATCCTCATTCTTATAATCTCGATTTTCTATTTGTAATTTTCCTTTTATTGTTGTAATTTCAAAGTAAATTAGCAATATAAAGAAAGATTCAATTTTTCGGGCATATAAGAATTGGCGACCACAGTAGGAATTTGGGCGGCGCAAATTTTTTGATTCGGAGCCTAAACGTCATTGCCGGGTAACGATAAAAAAATTATAAGGCGTTATAGCCCATAAAAAAAAAAGACAAGACATCATCGTCTGTCAAAAAAAATTATGAGGCGTTATCACCCATAAAAAAAAAAAAGATAAGACGTCATCGTCTGTCAAAAAAATTATGAGGTGTCATCGCCCATAAAAAAAAAAAGAGACGAGACGTCATTGTCTGTCTAAAAAAAGGGGTGAGGCATTATCGCCCACAACCTGGATACAATCCACGGGATGCAACCCACAAATACAATCGCGCGAAGCAATCCGCAGATGCAATCGTGGGATGCAATCCGCAGATGCAATCGCGAGATGCAACCCGCAGATGCAACTCGTGGGATGCAACCCGTGGGATGCAATCCGTAGATGCAACCTGCAGATGCAATCGCGGGATGCAACCTGCGAGATGCAACCCGCAGATGCAATCACGGGATGCAACCCACAAATGCAACCCACAGATGCAATCGCGGGATGCAACCAGCTGGATGCAACCCGCAGATGCAATCACGGGATGCAACCCGCAGATGCAATCGTTGATGCAACCAGCAAATGCAATTGCGGGATGCAACCCGCAGATGCAATCGAGGGATGCAACCCGCGGGATACCGAATCCGTAAAAAAAATAAATAACAAATAAATAATAAAAAGTAATAAATAGAATAAAATAAAATAATAATAAAAATAATAATTAAAATAAAATAATAAATTGAAAAGGCTTCATCTACAATAAAAAAGTTAATAAATAAAGAAAAACGAGAGGCGAGATAGTACAACGCTCGGCTGGGGCCCACCTGGGCCCCGCGCTCCGCCCCTCTCCCTGCACGGGTTGAAAAATAAAAAAAAAGGTACTGTCTCGGGTGGGGCCCACCTGGGTTACCTGCACTTTTATCCCTCTCTCCCACACGGGTTGAAAAAAAAAACTATGCTCGAGTGTGGCCCACCTAGGCCACCGGGCTTTTTCCCTCTCTCCCGCACGGGTTGAGCAAAAAAAAAGAAAAAAAAGAAAATAAAATTAAAAAATATAAAAAGAAAAAGATAAGAAAAAAATGAAAAAAAAGATAATGAATAAATATTAAAAATAATTAAATAAATAAAATAAAAATATTAAAAAAATAACAGTAATAAGAAAAAAATAAAGAAATAGAAAAAAATAAAAAAAGTGGAAAAGATAAAAAAAGAAATTAAAAAAATATAAAATTTAATAAAAATGAAAAAAATAATAAAATAATAAAAAAAGGAAATAAAAAATAATAATAAATAATAATAATAATAATAATAATAATAATAATGATAATAAAATAATAATAAAATAAAGTACTTAAAAAATAAACAAAAAAATTATAAATAAATAAATATTAAATAATAATAATAAATATAAAAAAAACCAAAAAATAAGTGAATATAAATAAAAATAATAAAAAAATATAAATTAATAATAATAATAACAATAACAAATAAATAAATAAAAATTGTTACCCGTACAATTGCACCCGCGGATTTCTTCTATCCTCTAAAAAAAAAGGGAGGGAGAAGAAAGCGTTGTTGTGCTCTTGGGGTCCTCAACCAGACTTGGACGGCCACACTCGTCCCCTTGTTCCCCCGTCCTCCGTCGTCCTCTCCATCAGAATGCCGCAGATGAGGCATCGTTTGCCTTGGGTGTCGTAGCTGCACTTCCCTGTTCCTCTTACTCCGCCTTGACAAAAGCAACAATCTTCAGGTCTTCGTCTTTTGATGACCGATTGATGAAATCAAGCACTCAAATTTGGTCTCTTCTCGTCAAGTTAGGCTGAAAACTTTCAAATTGAATTGATAGAAAGAAATAAGGACGAAGTTTTGAGACGCTTAAAGTTAGCAAATATATGGGTAAGCTCTGTTCAGAACCTCCACCACTTCGGGCTTCTGATGTTCGAATCTTTAAATGCAGAGGCAACACTTGCTTTAAAAAAAAGTAAGGATAAAGTTTTGAAATTTATTTGAATATCAAAGAAATTACAGTCGGGGGTCTCGATCGATGGCTGAATCCCTCATTAAGCGAATCCAACCGCTAATCCCTCTCTCTCTCGCAATGAGAGCCGCCTCAATGCTTGCAGTCGTGCCACTGTTGCCAGAGGCAATCAAGGTGTCGTCCGACATTACGACGCACATCCTCACGTGGGTACTGTGCGATAAGGGAGATGTCCATGCCACATGCAAAATGCTCGATGAAATGCCAAATAAGGAGATTAAGCCCGATGTGGTTAATTACAACAAGGTGTTCGACAGCTGTTCTGTCAGCAGACTATGTGTTGGACTTCGATAATCAGTGGGCTTGTGAAGTGCGGAGAGATCATGCTCGCATTGGCAGTGTTTGATATAATGGAGTGCCGAGATACAGTCTCAGTAAAATACAACAAACAATGGGTGCGCTCTTGGGCGATTTGGAGGAAGCCTGCGAGGTGTTTTGATCAAACACCTGGAAGAAGTTTGACCTCTTGAAACCAAAGCAAATGGGATCACAAGGATTTCATCTTCAAAGATCAGAAGCACAATAGTAAGCACTACACCATGTTGTCCTCCCTCAAGTCGTCGATGACAGAATGGGAGATCTTCAATGGCGTTGTTACAATCAAGTACTAGCAGCCCGACAACGATGTGGACGCCCTCATCTCTGTCATCAGCAACAACGACGTTAGAGCACGACAAGCTTGTCGCCACCGCCACTACCGGCGGGAAGGGAGGCAACAGTGGGGCAGCATCTTGTTACTCTCTGAAGAATAGGCACACATGCAAGACGTGCAGTGACAATCCCAAAAAAAAAACTTTCAAGATCAAGGACAAACTTCCTTCTTTTCTCGAACCAGGAATCAGTCTTTTCTCTGTAGGCATACTGGAACTCCGGAAGCACTTGGCGAAGTTGCTCTCCATATTGTGAAAGCTTGACAGAAAATGCAAGAGATATAGTGGACAAATGCTGGTAGCAGTTTCACCATGACGGGTCAGGGCTCAGCGACGATGTACTTAGCATTGGCGTCCAAGGCCATGTTGAGTCATTTCTATTGCCTGAGAAACGATATCGTTAGATAGATTCAGCAGGTAAAAAAAAAGAGATTTTGCCAAGTTAGAGAGGTTCCCTCTAATATACCAAACTGCCCATCCAGACTGCTTCAAGATCAGGGCATAAACTCTCTTGAATAAGATCCCATGCATCGGGCATTCACAAGTCAGCATAAAGCCAATCAGACGTAAGGCTATGCTCACGACTGAAACACGAGGCTAAGTCCAGAGCCAGAATATGAGGTTATGTGTTAGTCTTACGCAATAGAACCAAAATGCGAGGCTACGTCCGCATGCAACGTGAGGCCAAGTCAACGTAAAGTTATTTTAGACGCAAAACTGATTCAAGACCAAACCAATATAAAGTCATCTAGATGCGAGGCTAAGTCAAAACCAAACCAGTGTAAATTGATCCAGAATGCAAGTTTATGCCCATGCTTGAAGAGCAAAGCTAAGTTCAGCCGTGTGCGAGCCAAATGGGATCCACACAGGGGGTAGAACCCACATCCATAGCGCAAAGCTAAATCCCACGTAAAACACGGGAGGGGCCTATCCAGCTTAAAGACAATAAGACGCGAGACTATGTTTACAAGTGAAGCGCGAGACTTATTCAGTGCGCGAGGCTAAACCAGCGCACGAGTCTAGCTCAGTGCGCGAGGTTAAGCTAGCGCACAAGTCTAACCCGGCATATGGGCAAGGTTAAATCATAATCCAAAGTCAAGGCTAAGTTCGCTAAAGTCATCCAGATGTAAGGATATGGCAGCATAGATCGTAAGGCTATGCAAGTACAAAAACGAGGCTAATCCTACTATAAGAATATGAAGTAAAATTAGTGTGAGGCTAAGCCAGCATGCGTGGATAAACCCAATGTGCGAGGCTAAGCCAACACACGACAAACACAGCACGTGAGGCAAATCCAGAGCACGAAGTTAATCCAAAGTGCAAAACAGTCCAAAATGCGAGGCTAACTCCCAGCCCCTCGTAAATTTCGAAAAAAAATGGAAAGCTAAGACTTAAGTCAGACGTCAAGCCAATCAGCAGTTTTGCATGAGAAGAAGGTGATCAATTGAATACCCATTGAAACCAGTTAAATGTGGCCCACGCAGGGGGTGGGACCCACATCCAGCCAAACATGGATACATATGAAGCCAGAACGTAAAATTATGCTTGCATACAATACAAGGCCAAGTCAGCGTAAAATCATCTAAACGCGAGGCTATACTCACGGCCAAAATGTAAAACTAACTCTCAGTCCCGCATAGATTTTAAGAAGCGGAAGATCAAGGTCTGCGTCAGAAACTTAAGGCGCCAAGCCAACCAGGAGCCTCGTGTAATATTTGATGAAAAAGAAGGTAGCCCGTCGACTTACAATGGGCTCGTAACCAGTCAAATGTGGCCTACTTAGGGGGTGAGACCCATGTCCAGTAAACATTGCGAACAAAACTAAACTCTGCATACAATGAATGCTAAGCCAGCGTAAAATCATCTAAATGCGAGGTTATGTCCGCAAGGAGTGAAAAGTTATGCCCGCAACTAAAATGCACAACTTAGTGTGTAAAGCTAAACCTGCACACAAGTCCAACCCAACGTATAACGCAAAGTTATACTAGTCCAGTCGCGAGGCTCTGCCAGCTTAAAATATGAGGCTAAGCCCACGGATATAGGGCTAAGGTTGTATCTTTAATGCGCAATAACAAAGATTTGTATCAAGTGCAAACCTCGAGAGCACCTTCAATGAAAAGGTACAAGGAAGAACTTTCAAAATAGACGACTTGGTCTTAGCCATGATGCACAAGACTAAGGACAAATTTCAACCAAGGTGGGAGAGTCAATTTGTAGTAAAGACGGTCTATCCAAATGGAGCATACCGATTGATCAATCAATACGGTGACCGGATAATAATACAGATCAACAGAAAATTTCTGAAAAAATATTATTCTTAAGGGAATGAAGTCATCCGACCTCCTTTTCAACACAGCAAATAAAGAAATGTTGGTCGTTGCTCATGTGTAGCTTCGCACCCCAACTTGAGTCATAAAATGAAAATAGGTCCTTCTCTACGACTACGGATAGAGAAAATGTTTGGCCTGTAAATCCAAATGAAATCCTCACTAACCCCATTATGCGGGGGGTAACAAGTATGAATTGCCCAATGCTATCAAGGCAACGGGAAGATAATAAATTTCTCGCCAACCTCATCATACTAGAGGTAAAAATATGAATTGCCCAAGCCATCAAGACAACGAGAAGAGAATAAATTTCTCGCCAACCCATCATGCTGGTATAAAAGTATGAATTGCCCAACGCTATCAAGGCAACGGGAAGAGAATAAATTTCTCGCCAACCCCATTATACTAAAAGTAAAAAGTACGTATTGCCTAATGCCATTAAGGTAACGGGAAGAGAATAAATTTCTTACCAACCCCATCATACTGAGGGTAAAAGTATGAACTGCCCAATGCCGTCAAGTCAAGGAAAAGAGAACCAGTTTCTCGCCAACCCATCATGCTGGGGTAAAAGCATGATTTGCCCAATACCATTAAGGTAACAGGAAGAGAATCAGTTTCTCGCCAACCCATCATGCTGGGGGTAAAAGCATGAATTGCCCAAAGTTGCTAAGGCGAAGGGAAGAAGAAAAGTTTGGCATTTAAGCCCAAACGAAATTCTTGACAGCTCACCATGCTGAGGGGAATAGCATGGCTAGCCCAATTCAAACGGTAGTTAGTAAAAGCAAATTAAACCCTTTGATAACTGGAGATTTGCTAAAAATTCTATGACAAATCTATCACAATAATATCCTTATCCGAATATAAGGATACATCATTGCCCTAAGCTGCTAAGGCAAAAGGAAGAGGAAAAGTTTGGTATTTAAACCCAAACAAAATTCTCGACAACTCCCCATACTGAGAGGAATAGCATGGCTAGCCCAACTCAAACGGTAGTTGGTAAAGACTAATCAAATCTATTGATAGTTGGGGGTTTGCTAAAAACCCTAATCAGATCGATCCCCTAGCAAGTTAAAATTTCACCTCTGACAGTAAAACTTTCCTCATTAATTTTCTCTGGTAGAGCCAATAAGTCTCTAAAATATTTGTTATGTTAAAATCATACCTCTGACACTCGAGTACAAAATCGAATCATTTTTCTCCATGAGATCGCCCAATGAAATTTCTTCTCACGTTAAGATTTCACCTCTGACAACAAAACTTTTCTCGTCAATTTTCTCCAACAGAGCAAGTGACACTCCAAAATATTTGTCAAGTTAAAATCATACCTCTGACATCATAATTCAAAATCAAATGAGATAAAATCCGATTAAATCTCATGTTATGTTAAGCTTTCACCTCTGACAGAAAATAAAACTCCCACTTCATCAAGTCCAATATTATAGCCTCTGATGAGCTTGTTTTTGATATTGTTAAGTTAAAAATTACTTCTGATGAAAATCATCTCCCTATCAAGTTAACAGTTATCTCTGATAGTCAAATTCCATGGCTAAATACATTACTCGTCACCTCTGTTTAGTTAACTCATTCCTATCATGATCAGATCCTCTGAATAGGTCGAGTTTTGAGACTTGTTTAATGACACCTCTGTCTTTTTCTGATCTGTCATACTAGATGTCACTGAACGGTTAGGATTTTAATGAGCACGTTAACATGATACCTCTGCTTGACCTCAAATAAGTACGTTAATATCATACATATGCTTATCATCTAATGAGCATGTTAACATCATACCTCTACTTGTCACCCAATGAGTACATTAACATCATACCTCTGCTTGTCATCTAATGAGCACGTTAAAATCATGCCTCTGCTTGTTATCGAATAAGCGTTTTAACATCATACCTCTGCTCATATTCCAGAAGACATGTTAACAGTTACCTCTATCTATCAAATCTATCAAGACTATCATGCACTTAGCCTCTGAACGGGACGTCAAAAATATTTTTTGCATGCAGACAACAAATTTTCTGAAGCAAAGCTACAAGCAAAAGTTCGGCTCGGCCGCACAGGTACAATGGCCAGCATCAAGAAAACTCGCTAGAAGCAATCTCTGATATATTGAAGAGATTCAACAGTATAGCTCAAGCAAAAAAAAAAAACAGTTGGAAGGTAGTGATTTCAGAATATGGTTCACAGTATACTATGAATATCACAATGAAGACTACAGAGCTAAAATCAAAGAGTCCAAAGTGTTTCAAAATTCGTTACAATTCAATACAGAATTTTGAAAATTTTGGAAGGGGTTATGTAGACATATAAAAAAGAAAAGAAAAAAAAGGGGAATTACCTGCATGTGCAACCCGCGGGAATAATTCCCCCGGGAGCTCCTGCAGGTTGCAACCCGCGAGATGCCTTCCGCTTCCGTTCCGTATTTCGGTTGCATGATCTGGATTTTTGGGGATTAATTATGTAGATTTAACCGGATTCAGGAGAAGAATTTGAGCCGAATTGGAAGTGCTCCTCAATCTATAAAATTAGGAGCGAAGTTCAGAAAAAGGGGATTTTTTGGAGAGAATTTTTTAAAGACCGGAGTCCAAAAATCCAGAAAGAGAATTTCCAATCTTCATCTCGATACAGATTGGATCGTCAACGGAGTGCAGAATCAAGACTCCACCGCTACCAGAACCCACAAAAATAAAGGGAAATCAAAGTCAGTCGATCCCCATTCTTGTAATCTCAATTTTCTATTTGTAATTTTCCTTTTATTGTTGTAATTTCAAAGTAAATTAGCAATATAAAGAAAGATTCAATTTTTCGTGCATACATATGTGTGTTTGTGTATGTATTGTGTGCATGTGTGTGTGATCATTCAAGGAAGCATATAAACCTATTTAAAAAAAGTTATGGACCTATTTAAAAAAAGTTATGGTTTTATGGGATACCTATTTTAACAATTTGTATTGATTCTATAAATAACTTCACACTTATAGAATATTCTCAAATGTATCAAGAACTTAATATCCAACCTTCAAAACACAAAAATAAAGTTAATATATATAATGTAGTTGTTAGTAGCATACTCGTTGTCGCCACTTGCAATGGATAAACTGTTGTTGATAGGGGCATGGGATTACTTATTGAACTCTAATTATACCACTTCCTCATATATATATGTCATCAGGTCTATGAGCTAACAAGTTGGATTAGGTTTGGTTACATAATTAGAAGAAGATATGATATTACTACTTATTAGCCATATTTCGAGGCTGAAATATTGCCTGATGTCTCATAATCAAACCAATATATTGGTCCATTTCAGTTCAAAATGAGTAAAGATAGAGAAACATACTTATTATATCGTTAGAGGCTGAAACTGGGATATCAGTCGATATATTAGTATATCGCTAGATATTTAAACACTACCCAAGTCAAGAAATCATTCGAAATTCAAAGGAAGCCAACAACTCGTCAACAATTCCCCATGCCATCAGATCCACTTGTGTCCCCTGAATATCGACAACATATCTTAGCACCACCAGCTCAACAAAGGAATTTTGAAAAAAAATGTGAATAAAGTTATGCAATTTCAATAGCAGATGCTACGAACACTTAGTTTATACAGACTCAACAACAAGTCAATAATTAGAATGCCAACGTGTTTAATGATGTCAAGGCTTACATAGATAATCTCACTTCTACTTGCAATTCAGGAGAAAGGTAAGGTCCCATTGCAAGCAAAGTCGAGCAACAAAAGTAAGATTAGAAGTATCAATCTCATCTATTATAATTCGAATGAGAATATTGATTCTCCCACTATGATTAATTTGAGAAGTGAAAAGATTGTAGATGAATTAGATTATGAAGCAGTTGAAAAGCAAGAGAAGCCTACCAATATTGGAAATAACGCATTAAGAAACTCGTTATATTACGTTGTGATACCTAACAGAAACTCTACATCATTTAACAGCCAAAAATAACTCAGTGCACCATAACGGTGCATTTTTATGTTATTTTACTTTATGCTATGTTACATTAAATTATGTTATGTTAAGTTATTTTCTATTTTTTTTAGTAATTTCCATATTTACTATTGATTATTGGTTTTGGTCATTAGCTAATTATTATAATTTTCTTACTTGATTACTTATTGTTTGTTTGATTACTTATAGAATTACTAATTTGTTAATTTATAATGGCTTCCTTATTTGATTGTTGTAATTTCTTTTTAGTTTTTAGAATTTCTTACATATTGTTGATCTCAGCTAATAATAAAAAATAAAATAAAATGAGTATTATAAAACATAATTTATAATATGAATAGTAACTTAAAATAAATTTGAATTTTTTTTTTTTGCTTAGATGATAACTAAAATTATGTTTGTAGACTTAATATAATTTATGAAGATAAATATAAAAATAATTAATGTGAAACTTATTAGAAATTTACAATTAATTCTATATTATTAAATATTTTTATGTTCTTTTTTTTTTGAATTATTAAATTTATTTTCCAATTTATATAAATTATTTTACATAGTTTTATATTTATTATTATTAAATAAATAGGAAATTGAGTAACATATGTTATATGTTACGTTACATGCGATATAACCTAATAGAGTAAAATGTTAGGTTACCATTATTGTTATTTTAAGCAGTGAGCCTCACGATGAGTCCACAAATGATAAAATTATTGAAATAGTGACTCATTAATCAAGTTTACACCTGCTGTATCTTTTCCTCGTAGATCCAAAACTAATTATTTGCTATGAATTAAGATGACATTCTTCGTGTTTCAAAGCGGTGTGAATTAATATACTGCTCTTGGACGTTATCAAGAAGGTTAATGTATATGTAAAACTTCTTTAGTATATGAGCATAGTGAAGCACAAACAAGTGCTCGAAGGAAAGCTCTCCTCATAGAATAGGTAAGTGCCTTCTAATCTGACCTTGGATGCCCTATGATATCCTGTGTGAAAGGGAATCACACCATAAAAAGTGTGCTCATGGCCTTAGGAGCTAGCATAAGTCTATTAACCTATACAGTTTACATGCAATTAGTCTAGGACAATCTCTAATTGTATTAGACTTGTACTCTCATCATCATGAACAATGCCATCATCTTGGTCATCTAATGTATCCAAAATTAGGTGTTCATCTACATAATATGTACGGATCCCAAAGAACCAGCTTGTTTTTCTCTATTGAACAAAAACCAATTTAAACAATTTACTATGAATTACAAGGAACTGTATCGTTGTTCCAACACATAACCTAGTTTGCATCATTTTACTAAAGAAAGAAAAGGAGAAACATCAAGTATACACTAACTAATGTAATCTATCATCGTTGGCAGAGAAACAAGGACAAATAAACCTTGATCCAAATTGGAGAACTTCTATTATAACTCTTTACTGGCTTAATTAAAAGGAGTTAGTTTTTTTTTTAATAGCTTCCACGATTAACAGATATCCCGATACTATACTGGATAGATAAGAAAAGGCCTTGCATAATAAATGGATAATTATATAGTAAAAATAAGTTAAAATTATGTTTTAGCCCTTGATAAATAATTTTCTATCATCCTCTTTTAGAGGTCATATAAAAAGACTTTATATAACTTGGTATATTACATATAAATAAATTTAGATATTTAAGTTTTAGTGGTTTTAGCCTCTACTATGATTTAAATTTTTTATTCATAACTGCTTATCATCCTCCTATGAAAGTAAAGAAAAAAAAAATTTATTTTTCGTGTAACTCAAGAAATTTGTGGTTTTCTTTTTCTATGTACTAAAAGTGAGATGATTGACTAAACAAATCCAGTACCAAATATCCCCCGAATTTTAGTTAGGTTCATAACTGCTCTAAATTGAAAACTTTAAAACTACGGGCATTAGATTCAATCTCCAATTGATCATGATACAATTGAAAACTGAAATTTAGCAAATGTGATCACAAGCAATTGGCTAAGATAGAAGCCAAGTTCTACAAGGTTTTTCAGATGAAAAGTTGTGACTCCAATAACTGAACTTAAGACTAACTATGACCACAACTCCTATGTCTATAGAATCTTTATAATTATGCTCTTATAATGACTAAAAGATATGCATAACTTATAAAGTTAGAAAAAACTCGTGAGCCGAATGAATTACCGAACATTAATTAGTCTGTCTCGGAGAAATCCCTTCGCTTCCAGTATGCTGTAATTTTGGGCGTTGATTAGCCTGTTTAGATTGATTTAAACAAAATAAATATACAAACGCATGCACGAATATTATTAAGTAAAGAAAAGAAGTCCCTCTACAATGAAAAAACAAATAATTAATTAAGATCTTCCTCTTGCCCATAGCGACAACAGGAATTTAGCAACTCTATACTTTGTAGTTATGCTAACATGAACTCTACATTAAAACAGTATTATTAGAAGACAAATAACTGCAAGATTTGCATTCAAAACTTTCACGAAGATTGCGGACATGAGAAGAAAAGTTCATATCTTTTAGTAGAGAATTACAATTCAGAAAAAGGATAATCCCAAAAAATTACAATTCAAAGAGCAACAAAGGTTAACAACTATTGAAGAAAAATATCATAATAAGAAGAAAAACAAGTATTCAATTTGATTACAATAAATGGAAAAAAAAAAAGTTTGCAACTTTCATTGGCTAGTTATAAATTAAACTCACCTTTGTTTTGGATTAAGAATGAGTGGAGAAGGATATCCATATGATTGATCGAAGTGATTCTCTTTGAGTTCATGTAACCTACTCCAAGTACTTGGGATAAAAAACTTAGTTATTGTTATTATTATTTGTTATCGAGATTGAAAAGGATGGTTTTTTATTAAAAAATTTTGAGTTTTGAGGGAGAAGCCAAGATGAATAAAGTATATATTTATAAGGTAACCGAATAACATGTATACAAGTAGAGTTATTCTCAAAAGTGAGTACAAGCACAACTAGGACAGTTTTTCTTAGTTATTTTTTTGTAATTTTAAAGCTATTCATAGTTCCTAATTTCATTAGAAAACAAACAATATATCGAAGAATTTTCAAACTAGAGTAGAACCAAGGATTGCTATCGATAGCTCGGATTTTTAGTTTCTCTAGAATTTGGTTATCAATACAATGAAGTCTGAATTTATTTGAATCGACCAATTTACTACTAAAGTGATTGGTAATTCTTTATTAGTACTTAAGAATTCTTAGGCGATCAAATTGATCATTTAATTGTAATTTGATTAAGAAACTAAATAATGATAGAAGAAATTCTAATTAGATTATTTGTAGTAAAATAATGATTGAGTCAATAGTAGTCAATAGCATTCAACTCGATATAAGAAGAAATCTACTAGCAAAATAAATAAATCACATAAATAAAATAGAATAAATTTGTAAAGAGAAATCGTATAAAATTTAAATTAGTTCTCAATTAAAGCAACAAAAAAAATCATGGTTTCAGAGAGTAGATAAGCAAAATTAACCATGACAATCAAACATATAATCCAAAGCAAACAACAACCAAAGAAATTATCAAAAATTTATATTTACAAGACAATCGTTAACTGACCTCGCAATTCTCTTCCAAGAACTTGTCATAAGGAAAAAAAAAAAAAAAAAAGGGAATTTAAGGGGGTTTTATACAGAATAAACTGTGAGAATTAGAATCGTATTAGGGTTTGAATAGGAATAAGAAAAAGGATTATTTTTTAAAAAAAAATAAGAAAAAAATTAGAGATGAAGAAGAACAAGAGAGCCTAGGGTTTTACAGAGCGACGTGCCTGCGAGTCTCGGGTCGTAATCGGGTCAGATCCACTTTGCCAAACTCATGGGGAGTTTCTAGAGGGGCACCATTTTTCTTAGTGAGCCCACTTAAAAACGTTTTTCATATTACAAATTTGCCATCGATTTTTTTGGACTGGAATGCCCCTTTCTTCAACTTTTTCTCCTCTTCTCAAATCCAGTTCAGTTAACCCGAAAAAAAAAAAAAAACGTAAAACCCACAACTATTCCATCAAATCTTTTTCTATATTAAATTATCTCACAAAATAAATAATAAAATTAATTTTATTAGGTCTTTACTTACTCAAAAACCCTAAAAATATTGCGGATTGATAAAAGTTATGAACCAAAAAAACTCAAAGTCTAGACTGGACATGAGATAAGAGTCACTATAAATAAGTTTTTTTTCGACATATTATTTATGAAGTCATTGTAATATAGTGGTGAGTATTCCCATCACTCATGAGAGTGCCTTGGGTTCGATCCTCACCAATCGCAAATCTCTTTTTTACTTTATTTCAAAATAAATACATTTTCTTGTGCAACTATTACGAATCTAATTAAATTCCTGACTCAAATTTTTTTCCCTTCCATTTTTACTTTATTTTATTTTTCCAAATAAATACATTTTCTTGTGCAACTATTATGAATCTAATTAAATTCCTGACTCAAATTTTTTTCCTAAGCAATCCACATTAAATAGTTATCTACAAGAAACTTTGAAGAAAACTTGTGACATATCTTGGACGTATTATTCACCAACAGACTGCAATTTGCAATCACTATTTCATTCCAATTCAAAGATAAATTAGATGAAATATATAATGATAGATTAATCATCTAACATTAGCAACTTAATCATTACTGGAGAAACCAATTGGAAGCCAAAAAAGTAAAAGGGGACAATAGAATCAACAATACAATATTTTAAAAATTCAAATTAGTCTAAAACTAGAGAAATTATTAGGTACATATTATGCAAATATAGTACTCGAACAATATAAAATACAAAAATTTATAATAATATCCATAATAAAGCAAATACAAAAGAACTCTATCAAAAAAGTCTATAATATATCCATAACATGTTATATGGTTTTAATCTTCGCAAGAGTATTAAATAACACCCCATGCCGCTTCTTGAAGTCCCTTTTATTATAGAAACCTATTAGATGAAGAAATCAAAATATAATTGTATCCAAGAATTGATTATACAAAAAACATAAAGAATTCATTCATCTCTCAAATTTGTATACAAATTTTATTTCTTTCAAACTAGAGATTTCATCAATAACACATAAATAAGAAAATCAAATTCAAACAATAATGTAAATTCACATAATAACAATCATGAACAAATTAGCCAATAATTAGAAACAACATTACATAAAAAATATATATATACAAAGTATCGTTTGCATAGAACAGTTTTCGAACAACCATCTAAAAATATATTGCTTTAGAGTACAGTCCTTTCAAATTACGTCCCAAAACCAAAAATAATTAACTCTAACGTCTCCAAGTTTTGAAACTTTTGAGTGTTGGCAGTGAAAATTTCTAAGTAAATAGAGTTTTCCATAATAGAACGCGGAGCTAACTCAGTAGCTCCGCGTTTGGCTATTTTAGCCTCGCGTTTGAGAAAAACGCGGAGCTAATCAATAACTCCGCGTTCTGGTTCTTTAGCTCCGCTTTTTGGTGAGATTACCTCCGCGTGAGCAGATAACCAGAATCTCAAATTGATTGAGATTATGATTTGGGCTTATCCAAATACCCAAATTAAATCCGATCAGAACTCTAAATTAAGAGATTTAAATTAAAACTAAGATATTTGATTGGAATCCTTGATGAGTACAGATTCTATTTAGATAGAAACTCTCATATGATACTAAGGCTATAAATACTCTCTTGGGGAAGCCCTAGGGGTCTTTTCTTTTCGGCAGTTAAAGATTTTGGTGAAGTTCGAGTTAAGCATAGAGCCTTGAACGAATCAAGACCAGAGGAGATCAGTTCTACAGTCGGCCGCCATCTTCAAGAGAGAAGAGTTCGACGTTAGATCGTCCAAAAGAGCTGCTTGACAGATCCCATCGCCACACAGATCCCACATCACATTGTAAAAGAGAGCGATTGACATATAAAATCCTCTCGTTTGTTCTTTCTTTTTTCTTGTTCTCTTTCATTGTAATTTAAGCTAATTCAATGGAAGGAAAGCGAAGAAATTCTGCTGCGAACAAACTAGCGACCACAATGGGAGCCGTCTCTTTCACTAAAGAAGAGATTGTCGCGCAATCGGACGTCGATATGATCGGATCCGACGTAGACATGCTGGTTGCTGAAATCGACCAACAGAAGTACGAGGAGTACCTCTCCTTTGAATCTGGTTACCTGGACGAAACACGACACTATCGTCGTGTGCGCTCCAATACCCGAGCAACGGGTAAAAAAATATCCACCGATAAACGAGGATTCTTGGAGACCGTGACCTTAGAGTCGGTGTTTTGACAGGAAATCCTAGCAGAGGATGACCTCCCTACTGCCGAAAAAGACCTGGGAACTGAATTGACTAGAACCCAACTCCGAAATATAAATCGGAGAGCAAGGCGAAAAGCCCTCAAAGCCCGCCTTGGACGCAAGGCCAACGTCATAGAATGCGAGGCTATGCTCCCTCGCAAACTGGCTCGCGCTAATCACGAGACCAGTCATTATCGCATTAAATGCGAAGTTACAACTTGCGTTAATCACAAGGAAAAGCCAGCGTGTGATACTCCACGCGAGACTATTACTGAGCTTAGCGAGAAACGTAAGATTTGCGCTAGTCGCAAAATTTCTGACACTCGTGATAAACGCGAGTATAAAATCTCCTTAAAGCTAGCATGTGATTTTCCATGCGAGACTAATACTGGGCTTAGCGAGAAATGCGAAGCCAGTACGACTTGCGAGAAATGCAAGATTTCTTACACTTGCGAGAAACGCGAGGATAAAAATTCCTTAAAGCCAGCATGTGATTCTCCATGCGAGGCTATTGCTGGGCTTAGCGATAAACGCGAAGCCAGTAGCACTTGCGATAAACGCAAGATGTCTTACACTCGCGAGAAACGCGAGGATAAAAATTCTTTACAGCTAGCGTGTGATTCTCCACGCGGGGCTAATACTGAACTTAGAGAGAGACGCAAGATGCCTCGCCTCCGTGTAAATCGCGAAGATGATTGGCAGATTGTCGTTAATCGTAAAAATCACGCTAGACGTGAAGTTATGACTTGTGTTAATCACAAGAATAAGCCAGCGTGCAAGAATTTTCTTCCACGCGGGGCTAAGATTCCAGAAGAGAAACTTCTAAAGAAACGCCAAGCCAGCGTAAAACGCGAGGCTAGCGTAGCAAAACGCGGAGCTATTCTTCAGACCCGCGACACAAAACGCGAAGCTAATTTTCAGCTCTGCGTAGATCAATCCGAATACAAAATCAGGGCTGATAGTCGCATTAATGGACCAGAGCTAGACTCCAGTAATCTTAAGAAACTTCAGTGGGCTCCTGGACCCTCTCAGCAGATGAATGGGCCCCACAACTCCATGACTAAAGTCACCGATCTCAGGGAGTACTTAACTAAGAAGAGAAGTATAGAGCAAGTTCAATCCGAATCTTCTTGTCATTGCCAATAACTTATGACGGCGGTATCCGCTGTAGTAGATAATTGTTGCTGCAATAGGAATAGGGTATCGGTGTTCAATCGATTAACCGAGTCGGACAAAAATCCTGCTAAGAAAACGAAAGTTACTCCCCAAAAAGAATGGAGAATTGTAACCTCCAATATGGTCGGAAAAGGGAAGAAGATTGTAGAGATGTATAATGATTCGGAATCAAGTGATAAAGAACCTCATCACAACACCCGACTTAAGTCAGGAGTTGTCCCGCCTCGAAACTATAAGAAACTTGCAAAAGGTTCTTATGACGACGACAGCTATAATTCGGCTATAGCTTCACCTCATTCCTTTGAAACATCTCGGCTACAGAGGTCAGCATCACACATTGCGAATAAATCAGATGACATCGATCAAAGATTTGAAGCCTAGGAAAAGATGATTCGGGAGCAACAAAAGACAATTGAAGATCTTAGAATGATGCTCTCGAAAGTGGTCGAAAATACTCAGAAGATTGTTGAGAATAACGCTAAGAGAGAAAAAGAAACCTTGTTCAACAAACTGAACGAGGAAGATAAAGAAGAGAAAGCCCACTCAACACATGAGGAAGAGGACAAATATTCTTTTCATGATCCACATGAAGAGAAAATTGAGAAATTGCAAAGTCAACTCGAAGCGCTAATGCACAAAAAGGAGTTGAAAGAATCGGGGGTATCAAGACCATATCCACCTGAATGGGATCTGGCACCCTACCCGGAGAAATATAAATCGCTCAAACTGGAGTCATATGACGAGAAAGGGTCTCTAGTCAACACATTTATTACTTCTTGTCCCAAGCAGGACATTTGATGGGCAATGACACAGTTATGACCAAGGTATTCACAAGTACCTTACGAGGGCTTGCCTTTACTTGGTTTATGCAGCTACCCCCAGGTACTATTAATACCTGGTTTGATATGGAGAAACTATATCTCTCACGTTTCTTTAAGGATGATACCGAAATTACGGTTCATTCCCTCCTTGCAACTAAATAAGGGGAACAAGAAACAGTAAAAGATTTCATAGAAAGGTTCCGGGAGAAATCCGTGCATTACAAATACGGAATGGTCCAGGAAACCCTAGTCGAGACATGTCGACATAATCTTAAGACTAACGTACTCCTGAAAATGGGGGCCGTAGAGTCCAGGACATGGAGAGATTTGCTCAAACAGGGAGAGCAAGCCGAAGATTTGATTCGTCGAGTTGAAGAGTCTCGTGGATCAAGAAGTACTGGAAGTAGTAGGCCATACGCCCAAAATAACAATAAAAATAAAGGTAAAGCGGCAATGGCATCAGAGACAGCTCCACAAAAGACAAATTCTCCGAGCCCAAAGCCCCAAAATCAAAAGGGCATAAGGCAAAATAGGCCTCAACAGGAGAGGACCTATACTTTTAAGGCGGAACAGACGTCTACACTCTTCCACCTGCTCCTGAGGAAAGGAATGTTGAAACTTCCAGAGAATAGGAAACCGGAGGACGCTGGTAAGACCAACGACCCCAACTATTGTCTCTACCACCGGAATGTTGGACACCCTACTAGGGATTGTTACCCTCTAAAGAACAGAATCCAAGCACTGATAGAAGCTGGAGTTCTGACACTTAAAAAGGAACAAAAGAAAGTCACTGCCAATATAACAACCATAGTGGTTGGAACCCACGAGTTCCCCGCAGGGGTAACCCCAATTCCAAAGGGAAAGTTGGTTACGAAAAATCATGACCCGCACAATAAGGCTCAAGAAGGACTTGTCCCCGTAACAACCCAAAAGGGGGAAGTTATGTGGGTCCACCCTGATTTACTACAGGATGAACAGTGGACTACCACAGGGGGTCAAAGGAAAAAGCGGACTGTTAATGCCATTTCGCAGAGATAAAGGAAGAATATATAGCTTCGGGAGCCTTCACAGATTCTGAAAAAGAGCCCGAAATAATGGCCACTCATCAAGATGGGGTGGGCACTTCCAACACTCGGTCTGGCAAACCATACCTCAAGGATTACACTAGAGTAGACCCGAAGAACATATACGGGGAACTCGCGAAGCCCACAAAACAAAAGGGACTTCGTTTCCAGAAGAATCCTGTTAGAAATGAAGAGGCCAAGGAGACTACCTTCAAATTCGATATAATAGCCCAGTTAGCGAATATCCCAGCACGAGTAACGCTTTACGAATTGTTAAGATTATCAAAATCAACTCATGAAGCATTAAGATAGGCCCTGGCAGACTCTGAGTTATTCTTAGCTCAGATCGTCGAGCCGACCGATGAGGAACAGGACTCTTGCCCCAGCTGTCATCAAGTAAGGAGGCAGGTCCCACAAATTACCTTCTCTCCGGAGGATATACAAGTAAGGAATATAAAGCATAATAGGCCTTTATATTTCACCGGATATGTCGGATCCACCAAGGTGGAACGCATTCAAATCGATCCGGGGTCTGCACTAAGCGTTATTCCCAGAAGGCTAATGCAACTATTGGAAATATCTCCTCATCGTTTGACGCCTATAAATACTACTATCTACGGATTCAATGCTAACAACAGCTGTCCTCTTGGCAAAATCCGACTGCAGTGCCAAATTGGAGATTTAAAGACGGAGGTAACATGCTATGTTATAGACGCAGATACATCTTATAACATCTTGTTGGGGCGACCTTGGATCCATGCATATATGATAGTCCCGTCGACTCTCCACTAGTGTATGAAGTACTGTGATGAACAGGGAGAAGTCCGGACACTAGTTGCAGATAGGCAACCATTTAAGGGACTAGAGAATTACTTCACAGACGCCAGGCTCTACAAACCAGTCCATGAGGTCCCGTATGACAATCGCAGTAGGCTTCAAAAGCCTGATGACAGCGGCAATGAAGCCGACACGGAGGATGAGACTCCCGAAGATAACGATGGGGGTGATTATGAAATCAACCCTCACATAGATTTTAACTTGAATTTTGATAATAATGTAGCTGATGTAGTAGAGAGTGAGTGGATTATCAATGAAAATATAAAGTTAGTCTACGAGCCTGCTATTGCTACTGAGTCTGAACCCTCTTGTACTTCCAGCGAAGTGGATGGCCTGTCCGAACTTGAAGTTCTGGCGGCATACCATTTGCCACTTAGGTCATCCCTCCTCTCTCAATCAAAAATAACTAAGGGACAAGGTCACTTCTTCGAAGTGCCTCCTTGACAGGGGTCCCAAAAGCCAATCATGTTCGGCAAAGTAATTACGTCATCTCGACAAAGACAAAGCAGTGAAAGTGATGAACAAACATCACCTCAATTTCACTTATATGAACAGAAATTCCTGCAAATGATGGAGAAGATGGGTTATAATTTCACCCAGAAACCGGGATTAAACTTTGGAAAAGGGCGACGGAATCTCATACCCTCATTTAGACCGAGAGGAAAGAACCCATACTATTATCAAAAGACTCGCAGGGGGTTGGGCTATGTATCTACTCCTCCCTCACCACCATGCCAATATGAGGAAAAATCTTCATCCGATGAGGATTTAATCCCACTTGACCATGACTCGGATCAAAGTATTGGCGCTTGGTTTCAATCTTTGACAGCCAATATGGTTTTAGCCGCACCAGAAAGCGACGAGAAACCAATTGATGTTCAAGATGATTCCTGAGCTAAGCATATGGACACTCTCTGGGATGTCCGCTTTGAATAGCGTGACCCGCCCACAGAAGGCAAATTGGTACAAGTTAATATGGGAACGGAAGAAAATCCGAAACCCATCTTCATAAGCGACACATTAACTCCCTTGGAAAAGGAGGAACTTATATCTCTTATCAAAGAGTATATAGACGTGTTCGCATGGAGTTATGAAGACATGTCCGGGCTTGACCCTCAAATTACCACGCACTGGTTAAATATTAAAGAAGACGCCAAACCAGTTAAACAACAGCAAAGGCGTTTTCGATCGGAATTGATAGAGGCAATAGTTGCTGAGGTCAACAAGCTTATAAAATTCGGATTCATCCGTGAAGAGCAACATCCTGATTGGGTGGCTAACATAGTGCTGCTTCGTAAGAAAAACGGTAAAATCCGGATATACATCGATTTTCTAGATCTGAACGCTGCATGTCCTAAGGATGAATTTCCACTCCCCATCACCGATGTGATGATTGATGTTATGAGAGGATGTCCTTTATGGATGGCTTCTCAGGCTATAACCAGATTAAAATACACCCAGATGATGAAAAGTACACGACTTTCAGGATGCCGCTGAGGGTATACTGTTATACGGTGATGCCTTTCGAATTGAAGAATGCCGGTGCCACCTACCAACGAGTGATGAGCATCATATTTAAAGAACACCTGTGCAAAACGGTAGAGTGTTACGTGGATGACTTAGCGGTTAAAAGCAAGAACAAAGAAGATCATCTTCATGATTTAAGAACGGTTTTCGATCTTATGCGAAAACATCACTTGAAGATGAACCCTACTAAGTCTTTTATGGGGGTGTCCAACAGGAAATTCCTTGGGTTCATAATAGCCTCAAAAGGAATTTTCCTTGACCCCGAAAAGGTAAAAGCGATTAGTGAAATGCCACCGCCCCGCAATCTTAAGGAATTGAGGGGGTTACAAGGAAAGTTAGCATATATCCGGCGCTTCATCTCCAATTTATCAGGGCAATGCCAGCCGTTTTCCAGACTCATGAAAAAGGGGGTTTCTCTCGTATAGGATGAGGCATGTCAACAGGCGTTTGACGATCTCAAAGAATATCTCACTAAACCTCATGTTCTTATGGCACCGGTCCCTGGGCAACCATTCCTTATATATGTAAGGGCCATGAATGATACTTTAGGAGTGTTACTTGCTCAATATAATGAGCATGACCATGAACACGCCCTCTATTACTTAAGCAGGATAATGATCGGAGCCGAGCGTCTGTATACCCCGATCGAAAAAGAATGTTTAGCCCTAGTGTTCGCTGTTCAAAAAATACGACACTATCTTTCAGGGCAAACGATACATGTCATCTCACGGGTTAATCCTTTGAAAATTCTGATGACAAAACCAGGATCCTTAAACGGCCGATTGGCGAAATGGGCACTGCTACTATCGCCATATGATATACACTTCGTTCCTCAAAAAGCCATGAAGGGACAGGCGATTGCCGATTTCCTAGCAGACCATCCAATTTGGTCCAATTCTAAACAGACGTCAGAGGTCAATACAGTTAGCAAAGAACAACCATGGCAAATGTTCTTTGATGGTGCTGCCAGACGATCTGCTGCTGGAGTGGGGGTTGTGCTAATATCCCCACATAAGCATATATTGCCTAACGGTTACTCATTAATAAAACCGTGCACGAATAATGTGGCGGAATACAACGCGCTCATTATCAGCTTAAAAATGGCTCTGCAACTGGGGGTGAACTATCTAGAGGCATATGAAGACTCTAAGCTCATAGTTAACCAGATGATGGGTGAGTATGAAGTCAGACATGATGCCCTCATCCCCTATCATCAGCTAGCCATTGAGCTAGCAGGATATTTTGAACAATTTTATATATATCATATATCTCGGAATGAGAACGTCTACGTAGATGCTCTTGCTGCGTTAGCTACAACATTGGCGATCCCTCCAGGTGAAGCTAAAAGCATCAACATTGGTAGCAGAGAACTCCTCCACCCAGATACGGTATCCCAAAGCAAAGAGGTGTGCCAGACAGGCTTAATTCTTAAACCCCATGATTGGCGATTTCCATTTATAGATTACGCCCTATACGGGATACTACCAGAGGATCCAAAGGAGGCCACCTCGATAAAGAGGAAGGCCGCGAGGTTCTACTTTGATCGTACACTTCAAACTTTGTACAGAAAGTCAAATGATAGTCCGCTGCTACGCTGCATATCAAAAGCAGAAGCAGATGAAGTACTGAGGGAAACACATGATGGAGTGTGTGGAGCTCATCAGCCGGTCCAAAACTAGGAGACCGCATAAAAAGGCTAGGATACTACTGGCCGAAGATGATTACAGAGGCAATGGCATACGCTAAACGGTGCCATGCACACCAACATACCAATTTTATTCATCAACTCCCAGAATACTTGCACAATACCGTTGCTAGTTGGCCATTTGAGGCATGGGGAATGGATATTGTGGGGCCTATAACTCCCCCGTCGTCCAGAAGACATCGGTTCATTCTTGCAATAACCGATTATTTTTCAAGATGGGCCGAAGCCGTGCCCATGAGAGAAGTGAAAACGACAGATGTGATTAAGTTCATCAAGCATCATGTCATTTACCGTTTTGGCGTCCTCCAAAGGATCATTCATGATAATGGACCGCAATTCATCAGTCAGGGATTCTCAAGATTCTGTGATAAGTTTAGAATCAAAGATATTGCTTCAATGCCATATAACCCCGCGGCTAATGGGTTAGCTGAAGCTTTCAACAAGACGATCATTAAACTCCTTCGGAAGTTTGTCTCTTCCAACAAAAGGGACTGGGATGAAAAGCTGGGAGAGTGTTTGTGGGCTTATCGCACCACCGTTCGCACCCCAACAAAATCTACCACATTCTCTTTGGTTTATGAAAGTGAGGCTATCTTACCTCTTGAAATTAAGATACTATCTTTAAGAGTGGCCTTAGCAATAAAGATGACGGCAGAAGAGCACCATCAACAAAGATTGTAAGAACTAGAGGCGTTAGATGAAAAACGTCTCAGGGCTCAACAACAAATTGAGTTGTATCAAGCCCGAATCTCGCAAACGTTCAATAAGAACGTTAAACCAAGGACCTTTAAATAAGGAGACTTGGTCCTGGCTATTAAAAGGCAAATGATTCTAACCCACAAGACTAAAGGTAAATTTGAACCCAATTGGAAAGGACCGTTTGTTGTGGAGACGGTATACTCTAGTGGAGCCTATCGCTTAATGAATCAGAACAGCGATAGAATGATGATGCCGATCAACGGCAAATTTCTAAAAAAATACTATGCCTAAACCAACCAGAATGATGACAGAGTAACTGTCATATCTGGTTCAGATCACTAGGAGTATAACCATCCACTTGTTCAAGTTACGCAGATGAGCACTTGAACTTTTTGCTTAAAATTAGGCATGTGCAATTTAGCGCCTCTGCTGAAATCTGATGATCCTGACCCGGTCATCTTGGTATGTGCAGTTCAAGTTACGCATGAGAGTCTTGAACCGCCTCCACTTGTTCAAGTTACGCAGATGAGCACTTGAACTTTTTGCTTAAAACTAGGCATGCACAATTAGGCGCCTCTGCCAAAATCTGGTGATCCTGACCCGATCATCTTGGTATGTGGAGTTCAAGTTACGCATGAGAGCTTTGAACCGCCTCCACTTGTTCAAGTTATGCAGATGAGCACTTGAACTTTTTACTTAAAACTAGGCATGTGCAATTCGGTGCCTCTGTCGAAATCTGGTGATCCTGACCCGGTCATCTTGGTATGTGCAGTTCAAGTTACGCATGAGAGCCTTGAACCGCCTCCACTTGTTCAAGTTACGCAGATGAGCACTTGAACTTTTTACTTAAAACTAGGCATGTGCAATTCGGCGCCTCTGCCGAAATCTGGTGATCCTGACCCGGTCATCTTGGTATGTGCAGTTCAAGTTACGCATGAGAGCCTTGAACCGCCTCCACTTGTTCAAGTTACGCAGATGAGCACTTGAACTTCTTGCTTAAAACTAGGCATGCGCAATTTGGCGCCTCTGCCGAAATCTGGTGATCCTGACCCGGTCATCTTGGTATGTGCAGTTCAAGTTACGCATGAGAGTCTTGAACCGCCTCCACTTGTTCAAGTTACGCAGATGAGCACTTGAACTTTTTTTGCTTAAAACTAGGCATGCGCAATTAGGCGCCTCTACCAAAATCTGATGATCCTGACCCGATCATCTTGGTATGTGCAGTTCAAGTTACGCATGAGAGCCTTGAACCGCCTCCAATTAAACTCTAGGCATGCGCAATTAGACGCCTCTGCCAAAATCTGGTGATCCTGACCCGATCACCTCGGTATTAGCAGTCTAAGTTACGCAGATGAGCCTTGGACTGTTTTACCAAAACAACTAAATCATTTTGATGACAAGTTATCTGTTGTGCAAACAAATTTTGTAGCCAACAGGTAAAAGAATCAAAAGATTACCTTTATTCGAAAAGGAATGAAGTTACAAAGAATCAGTAAAGTTCTCTCTTTTATTCCAAGTTCATATTACAAAAAGAATGAAGAATAAAAGAATAGAAAAGTTATGGATCTCCTAGAAGCCTCAATTTATTTGTCATCTCGTCAATCATTCGACGACGAGTTTCCTCCACAGAATGTTGGGCCTGCCGGCGTAAATCATCGTCGTTTATTGCCAGTTGCTGGGCCAACTGCTGACGAGATTCTTCAATAGTACGGCTCCTCATTATGCCTTCCTATTCGAGCTGTCCTTGTTGAAGAATCAGCTCTTCCCGTTTCTTAACGGATTCCCCTAAACGAGACTTACTGGCTTCCAGAATAGCTCGAGCCTTAGCAATAGTCTCTCTGGCTCTAAAGATGGCGGCCTGACTCCCCTCAATCTCAAAGTCCACTATCTCTAACCCCTGAAGATTGATTCTTGACTGGCTCGTAGTTCTGCCAACTTCCGAGACCAGACTTCCTCTTGGCGCCTTAATTCCTCTTGACGAGCCACTAACTCTGCCCGAAGACGCGCTGATTTGATCTCAGTGATCGCTTCCACATCCGCTTGGCGAACTATGTTTAACGTGTTCACCTGGTCTTCCAAAGCTTCCAGGCGGGCTCGGTAGGGAGCCGCTCGGTCACGCCTCCCAATCCTTTCAATACTATCCAGATAGCTGGACGAAATTGGACATCCAAGATTAAAGAAATCTCTTCCATCCAGGATCATTCCGATACACCTCCTTAGTAGCCGCAAAAAGTCATTTACACTGTGTTGAAGAATTCTTCAAGAGGGTCCACAGTGTCTGTGTTTAAAGCAGGCAGCACTAAGGAAGATGTCGTTGGAGGAGGAGTAGCATCCGTTGGGGTCGAGGAAGAA
The DNA here is from genome assembly GCA_036321105.1 of Dracaena cambodiana. Taxonomy (NCBI): domain Eukaryota; kingdom Viridiplantae; phylum Streptophyta; class Magnoliopsida; order Asparagales; family Asparagaceae; genus Dracaena; species Dracaena cambodiana. The sequence goes on from JAYEPQ010000012.1 coordinate 42,552,218, forward strand.
GAAGCCCGTCCCTGTGCCAGATTTATGACATGAGGGGCCAGTAAAGCCAATATGGACTTGGCAGAACTAGGAACCTGAGATGGAGTATCACTGGTACAGATCATTCGAGTAGCACCATCAGCAGGCGTAGACGCTGGAGTGTTTTCGCCCGAAGCTCCCCCTATGGGAGAAGTGGCTTCAAATGAGAACTTCAGATTTTCTTCCTCTCCCACTAGCAGAAGACTTAGAGCTGGAGGAGTCACAGGTGTCTCAACAGTCATAATGGTAGAAGATGTTAATATTGCTGGCTGAGGATCAGAGGGTACACTAATAACTACTGGAAAGGTCTTTTCGAAACAGACCGGTGGTGTTGGAGACGGCAGACTTGGGGATGGCGTAGCTTCTCTTGCTGCAGCCTCGACAACCACCTCTGCCCTATCATCACTCCCTAGTTCATCTATTGGGGGAGCTAAAGAAGGAACAGAGGGAGGAGTTGTCGTAAAGTAGTCTGTGTCAAACTCATTTGCAGAACTACCCAAACCTCCCACTGAGCCAGTTGTGCCGGAATAATCCACGTTCTCCTCAGACTCTCCCCTGGTAGTCGAATGCATCGGCGAGTGGGGCTGACCACCTGCATTTCAGAAAGCAAACAAATAGTATTACATATAATGATGAAGTGAATAATAGACAGAAGATAGAATATAAAAACCATACCAGGAGATACAAGTTCAGTTGTCGGACTTGAAGGGGGAGCCATCGCTGTTTCCAGGAGCGCACCCGTTTCGCTATCCAGATGTTGCGTCGTGGAGTGTTCGACAGATTCTGCGGTTGGGAACGTCGGGATCTCAGTAGCACTTGGAGCTTCAGCGGGTCTACTCTCCTCTGTCGGCGCCAGAGGCAGATTTGAGGCCAACAAATCTGAAGCAAACTTGGCCGCCGCCTCTTCAGAGACTAAGAGGGTCCCCGGGGCTAATTTCTGCTTCTTCTTCGCCGGTTCGCCTCTTACAGAACCGCGGCATTTAATGGTTGGACTCTAGGAGTGGGGAATTAAATCTTGAGGGGCATCATCATCATTATCATTATCATCATCACCATCAGAGTTGCCCAAGTCTGATGGATCCACCGCCGCACCAAGGAATTCGTCTATTCCTTTAACCCTCACTCTTTTGGCTCCTTTGCGGCTAGCACAGAAGGCCTCTTTGATGGAGAAGTTAGGTACTTCAGCATTAGCAATGCTGTACCAGGTACAAAAGCTTAACACCAAGCTTAGCTCTGGCAATTTCTGGGGTAGCATAAATTCTGCTCCGGTTCCTCCAGCAACAAAATGGAACCAGCCCCGTGCCCCTGCGTATAGATTCCCTTCGCACGCCAACTCTTTATTTGGATTTCCTACATAAAGCTGGGTGTATCCAAATTGACGAGCAAATCTGCTCGGGATATACGGCTCTATGTAGCACATGGTGTCTTGCCTGTACACTAAGTGTCCAGGGCGAATATTCAACAACCATCAGAAGACCCCTAAAGATAAGTTGGTGAACTTGTCTGCTCCCAAAATATCTTTAAACTTAGATCCATACTCTCCTCCAGGAAAATCTGGGAAGCAGCGGAAGATCTCGTAGTTTTGATGGTGACGGAGTGTCCCGCGGATTTGAGACATATAATTACTCTTCCAGACAGAGGCTCGTACTTCTCTACGAAGAACGGCTTGTCAGTTGGGTTGTAATCCGCAGCACTCATCAAATACGGGCAGTGCATGACTAGCCACGCTATTAAATATGTATAAGGCATCTCTAACCTTGGGTGCGGTGTCTTCACCATAGCAGCCTCTTTGGCCGCCTTTCCCTTTCCAGCTTTACCATTGTTCTTCTCTGCTGGCATAAAGCTATTGCAGAGGGCCCGGAGCCTGCTTTGGAGGTTGGCAACCATTGCTGGTAATAACCTGAAGGGTCGTCCATAGGCCAATAGGACGGCTGGATAGACGATGTTCTTGGCGATAGCTTCCTTGGGAAGAGAAGGGACAACGCATCTCTTTAACCAAAACATCAGGAATCCCACAAGCAGACTCCTGTCTGAAATTGGGAACTGTGTCTGGTAGTGGAAGCTCTGAAAGACCGTGTCAGGACTAGATCCTCCTTCATTTGATTCGGTCGTATATGTTATGGCTTCTAAGTTGGAGATACGCTCCTTCACTTCTTCGATACTAACAGAAGGGCGTCCACGAACCATAGGGAGACTCTCTTTCAGATTGATGAAGAGATAGTCTGTCCATTTCTTATAGCCAATTCCCTGGTTCCTTACTCCAGCCAGGTCGGTGCAAATATGATAGTGGCACATCATTTCCCAGTAGGTCTGGTAGATGTGCTCATCCCCCGCTTTTAACATCTTTAATTCTTCAGTAGTAGGGATATATTCCTCATAAGGGACTTTGCCCATTGATAAACTCGACACTTCGAACATCTCGTGGAGAGCGAATCCCAGCTCACCCATGTTGGCAGTGAAAATTTCTAAGTAAAAAGGATTTTCCACAACAGAATGCGGAGCTAACTCAGTAGCTCCGCATCTAACTATTTTAGCCTCGCGTTTGAGCAAAATGCGGAGCTAATTCTTAGCTCCGTATTCTGATGAATTTAGCTCCGCATTTACTCCGTGTGAGTAGATTTCATTAGAATCTCAAATTGATTGTGATTGAGATTTGGGCTTATCCAAATACCCAAATTGAGTCCAATCAGAATTCCAAATCAAGAGATTTAAATCAATATTAAATATTTGATAAGAATCCTTGATGAACACAAAAACCTTCTATTCCTATTCCTACGGAAACTCTCATAACCACTAAAGTCTATAAATACCCTCTTTGAGGAGACTTTAGGGAGAATAAATTAAGAATAGATCAATCTATAGATGATCATCAATCTTTAAGAGATCTTTTGAAAGTTTTGGTGAAGTTCGAGTTACGCGTGAGAGCCTTGAACCAATCAAAACCAGAGATTAGAGGTCTTCTTCTTCCTTCTTTTCGGCTTAATTGATCCTTTTGGCAACTCAAGTACGCGTGAGAGCCTTGAAGCCTTTTGTGATCATCCTTCTCAGCATCTCAGAGAATTCAAGTTACGCACAGAGCCTTGGATTCGTGAAGAGCAAAGACCGAGAGAAGAGATCAAGTCTACAGTCGGCCGATATCTTTAAAAGAGAATATTTCGACGTATCGATCGTCCAAAGGAGCTACTTGACAGATCCCACCGCCACTGATCCCACGATACATTGTAAAAGAGAGAGATTGAAGTAAGAAATCCTCACGTTTGTTCTCTTTATATATATATATATATATATATATATATATATATATATATATATATATATATATATATATATATATATACATATATATATATCTTGTTCACTTCCGTTGTAATTCAAGTTTATTCGATGGAAGGAAACAAAGGAACTTTTGCGGCGAACAACCCACCGGTGTAAAGAAGGTGCCGGTTTCGGAATTATACATCTCTAGCAGGCTGAACAAGTGGTATGAACTTTGAGGCAAGCCAAACTTGACGTTTCTAATGGCTTTGTACAAGCCAATTTCCTTTAGGGTCTGCTCATGGGTGTCCAGTATGTGTTTGACAAGTCAGAACCACCACATGTTGCCCGAGGAGCGGACCCATCCGGGCATTCTAAAGTCTTTGGCGGGGTATTGTCCACCCTTGGCTAAGAATTCGCTAAGGAAAGTCTTAGCACGAATCGGGACTTCACCAACAGGGTGCTCTTTAGTGACTCTGCCTGGGAGGAGCCCCGTAATACATCTAGGGGGACCGTCTTGAAAAGCCCCATTTGCACCAAACTTGCCGGTCATAACACCATCATACTCACGAGTTAGTTCAAATTCTAACTCGCGGTGGGAAGATAGCCTCTGAAGATATACCAGAGGGTAGCTACGCTCCATGTCAGGCAGAAACATGAGCAGATCCCCGGCTTGGTACCGCCACTTGCCCTCCTCTTCAAAGAGGATCTCATCCGAGTGCTCTATAGCATCTCCAAAGAGGAACGCCGGCTTCTCCAATGCCTCCCGGTTTGTGGCTTCAGAGGGAGCATCTGTAATGATCTCCCGTGCAGTAGCAAGGCTGTATCTGATTAGCTTCTCCCTGCGCTCTCTCAAACCCGGCTTGTACGCAGCAAAAACAGTGGTGAAGCGAAACTGGGTGACTGAGTCTGCACCCCCCGCTATAGCCGAAGTGATGCCCTTGGGAGATTGGATCCACTGAGTAGCCAACTGTAAGAAGAGAATCAAATAATCAGGAAAAGATTCTTACAAAATCAGGAAAATTATCTAAGTATGAAAATGCGGAGCTAAGGATAACTCCACGCGAAGTTAAGAAGATAGCCTCGCGTTTTGACAAAATGCGAGGATGATAAAATAACTTCGCGTTTGAATAATAAATGCAAAGCTGAATTGATAAACTCCACGAGAGCAAACGCGAAGCAAAATTGTAACCTCGCATGAGAACGCGACAGCTAGCAAAAATAACTTCGCATTTAAAAACGTGGAGATAACACGATAGCTTCGCGTGGAGAAAGATCAGAGATCTTTTTCTTCTTCTCCAAGCCATTTGGCCGGAGTACGGCGATCTCGCCAGTAAAAGAAATGATTGGCCGGTTAAAACCGAGCCAAATCACTCTAAAAATGTTCTAAAAAGCCCCAAAAGAGAGGTTCTTACCTCCGATAGGTGAGGCGTGGACTGGCTCGCCGCTGCCACGACCGCTGCCGTCGCTGCTTGCGCCGGCCGCCGACGGCGAGGATGTGCGAGAGGAAGCGCGAGTCTTGGGTGCCATTAATTTTCGAGAGATCTTGGAGAAATCGACGGAAATTCGGTCGAAATTGAGCGGGTCGCCTGAAATCGCCTAAGTCGCCGGTCGCCTGAAGTTCTAGATTTCCTCAAATTCTTCAGATGAGTGAAGAAGAAAGAGTTAAAACTCCATTTAAATGAAAAAAACTGTCTCTTGGTATTTGGCGCGAGAATCGGAGCAACTAACTGATCAGTTACTCTCTAAAACGCGAAGCTATTAGCTTCGCGTGGTCATCTGAAACGCGTTAAAATGCGACTGCTAGTCAAAATAGTCTCACGTTAAAACGCGACTACTAGTCAAAATAGCCTCGCATTGAAACGCGACTGCTAGTCAAAATAGCCTCGCGTTGAAACGCGACTGCTTGTCAAAATAGCCCTGTGTTTCAAACGCGAGGATGACGCGATGACTTCGCGTAAAAAGAAGACCAGACTTCTTCTCCGTCTTCTCCTTCCTCTCCAAAGCCTTACGGCCGGAGAACGGTGATCTCGCCAGTTCAAAAATGGTTGGTCGGTTAAAACCGAGCCAAAACACTTAAAAATTGTTCTAAGAAGTCCAAAAGTTGAGGTTTTTACCTCCAATGGGCGCGGTATGAACTGGTTCACCGCTGTGTCCACTCCCTCGGCCGCTGCCGCTGCTGCTAATGACGGCCGCCGATGGTGAGGAGGCCGCGACACCGTACTCTTCTTAGATGACATCCTAATGATGAAAATCTATGGAAAATCAAATGACTGCTCATTCGCATGAGTCGCCCGGTCGCCGGAGCTCCAGATTTCTGGATTCTTTGAATGAAGTGAGGAAAAAGAGTTAAAGCCTCTATTTAAAAGAGAGAACCCGCCTTTTGGTATTCGGCGCAAGGTTCGGAGTAATTACTGAGAAATTACTAAGTAATTACTGAGTAGTTAATAAGCAATTACTCACTGAAAAGCGAAGCTACTTAACTTCGCGTGGTAACAAAACGCGAGATAAACTTGGTATTTTAACTCTGCGTTTTCTGTTTGAAGATCCAAAGTATTTCAAAATTTGCTAAATTCTAAACCATTTTGAAAACTTTGGAGGGGGTTCTGTTGGCAGTGAAAATTTCTTAGTAAATAGAGTTTTCCACAACAGAACGCGGAGCTAACTCAGTAGCTCCGCGTTTGGCTATTTTAGCCTCGCGTTTGAGAAAAACGCGGAGCTAATCAATAACTCCGCGTTCTGGTTCTTTAGCTCTGCGTTTTGATGAGATTATCTTCGCGTGAGCAGATAACCAGAATCTCAAATTGATTGAGATTATGATTTGGGCTCATCCAAATATCCAAATTAAGTCCGATCAGAACTCTAAATCAAAAGATTTAATCAAAACTAAGATATTTGATTGGAATCCTTGATTAGTACAAATTCTATTTAGATAGAAACTCTCATATGATCCTAAGGCTATAAATACCCTCTTGGGGAAGCCCTAGGGGTCTTTTGTTTTCGGCAATTAAAGGTTTTGGTGAAGTTCGAGTTACGCATAGAGCCTTGAACGAATCAAGACCAGAGGAGATCAGTTTTACAGTCGGCCGCCATCTTCAAGAGAGAAGAGTTCAACGTCAGATCGTCCAAAAGAGCTGCTTGACAGATCTCATCGCTACATAGATCCCACATCACATTGTAAAAGAGAGCGATTGACATATAAAATCCTCTCGTTTGTTCTTTCTTTTTTCTTGTTCTCTTTCGTTGTAATTTAAGCTAATTCAATGGAAGGAAAGCGAAGAAATTCTGCTGCGAATATTGAGGAGTGTTAATTCAACCGGTCCTCCACTAATTGGTTGCACTATATTCCTTCTTCTGAGTCTAGTTCATCAATGTTTGTTATTTTATAAGATTCTGCAGCAACAACAGACTTTGTTAATATCGATACCTTAACCCCTTCACTAACAATCCAGACACAAGCCTTCTAATTAGATGGTACATAAAATTTTACTTTCTTCCTCCTTAACGAGGCAGTTGGTCGTACGCGAGATAATTTTGCCGGATCAATATATGGAATACAAAGATATTTCATTCATAAATGATAGTTATCATAGCAATGACTTCTCTATGTATAAGTAAGTAGTTACAGAGTTAAATTTGATACAAATATTAAATTTTCTCTAATTTTGATGTTGCAGCAGAATGTAAAATATAGGTATAAACGTACTCAAATCTTCTTTTGATAATTAATCAACTATTACGACAATACTAGAAACTTCAAGACATTAAAATTTACCATTACCGTCCACAATTGGAAAATTAATGAAATTTTGCATATTTTACAACTTTCATTACAATATTTTAATTTTTTATTAATTATAATCAAAGTATAAATTATGAGGTACACTTATAAAAAGAATGAATTGTGAGATAAACTTATAAAGAAAATTTTATCTTTAATCAAAAAACCTCAATCTCCAAAATCCCAATGCTCCATTCTCAATCTTATTATCAAAATCTTTCCACCACCACCTCCTCCTCCTCCTCCTCCTCCTCCCTTCTTCCTCCTCTCCAACCCAACAAGACCACCAAATCCAAAAATTTATCATTATTTGCTCAAAAAAAAAGACCAAAATAAAAAAAATTGCTAAATGAAGAGAAGATCTCACCCACCTCGATCCAAGAAGCGACGGCGGGACGACAGGTGTGGGCTGGATCACCAGCGACGACAGCGGGATCGACGGCGGCGGCGGGCAAATCGAAGAGAGAGAAAAAAATTGGAAGAAGAAGGAGGTAGGGAAGGGGAAGAAAAAGATACAGGATTAAGGGAGGTGGGAGAGAGAAGGGAGAGAGAAGGAAGAGAGGAGTTGGGATTTTTGGGTTCCGTTGAAGAGGTGAGGGAGAGAAGAATGGAGGTGGGGGGTAGAAGAAAGGGAAAAGTGGGAGAGAAACAAAGTGAGGGTAATATGCGAATATTGGGTATGCTCACTAGGAAAACCCTATCTTTTAAAAAGAGACGGTGGGCTCACTTTAAAAACTGGGCTCAGTAGGAAAAATGGTGTGCTCCTTTGGAAACTCCCAATTCATGGACTTTGACCCGTGCCCGGGTCCGAACCGACCAGGTCGGGTCGGGTAAGTAGCACATCCGAGTGAGATTCTTCTTGCTCTTCCATTTTTGGCATTTTGATCGAGCACCAGCAGGCAAAACTTTCGGTGAGCATATGAGGAGGACAACAACATGCTGCGAATCAGAGATCTACACTGATGCCACTTGTTGCAGAAGCAAAAGTAATCTGAATAGATATAAAAATTATCGGGATTAAAGATTACTCAATAAAAACATAAACGTTAAAGGAGAAATCAAATTAAAAGATCAAATCAAAAGAGTGCAAAACATCTAGGTGGGTCGGAATAAGTATTACATCTATAGGTCGAATAAAATTCTAATATTAACCATGTTTGCAAATTAAAAATTTTGAAATCTCTCAAAGTTACAAATAAATAACTTTCAGATTTAGAAAACAATAAAAAAACTCTCAAAAACTATAAAAGAGTTTTCTTCTCACAAAAAATCTCTTTAGATTCCCTAAAAATATCCTCCTTATATAGATTTGGAATTTTTGTGCAAACCCTTAATCAAGTAGGGATAGTCTTGACTAGTTTCGAGCTTAAATCACAAATAAAACACACCCTTGCGCATTGCACCATCGATTGAGTAACCACAGGTAGCAAGGGTAATGGACGCGTCCACGAGCCAAATTTCAATTCATCGTATACAAAATTTTCAATTAAAAATATAAAAATTTTATTTTTAATTCAAACTTTTGAATAGAACGGTCCAAAATTTTACTCATAAACGCGTCAATTACCATCCCTACCTCGGATCTTTCTGTGCAGTCCAGCCGTTGCTGGCAGGTGCTCCTGCCGCCGATGGTGCATAGGACCATGGACGCTAAGTGGGAAATTGACCATAAAGTCAACATAGCGTTTGCCTAACTCACTGCACTTGGTCCAAGCGGTTAAATGTCGAGATTGTGCTACACCTAGAATGAGTTCCAAGCAACTCTCTGGTACTATTGTTTATTATTTTCTTTGTTTCCTCTTTTTTTTCTGTTTTGAGCATAAACTGTAGGTATAAGCCTCCTGCTTTCTATTAATCGGAGATTAATGAAACAAAGATGTCAAATACTGTCATACATAACTATGTCCCTCACGAAAAAGTGAGTCATATAAATATGCAACAAAAGAAAATAGAGATAACCACGAGGTGCAAATGAAGATGTTGTCCTGCCCTTTTCATGATCCACATGGAACCCTAGTCCCCGTCCCTCGGCTCAGTCCAACACTTTTGACCTGTTGCAATGATATGCTTATTGTGTTCTTCTATCATCGTTGTTGCAAGCTCGATTAAAGGTTGAAGATGCAGATGTCTCCTAGAGTCTTTTGGAAGAAGTTGGGATCTCATTATAGATCCACTTTCAAAATTACTGTTACAATCAAATGAATAAATTTTATGTCTGAAATTACTGTAACATTTAGATGAAGAAATATCATGTTTGAAACTGAAAAGATTTTATTTGTATAAAAAATTGATTATACAAAAAAATAGCACACTACTCTAAAAATGTGAACATAAAAGAATCAAAATAATAAAAGAGTAAAGTAGTGTCTTGGCTAAATAAAATATAAATAAATACGTACAAAATATTTATAGAAGGTATTTCAGCACTTACTGTCGCTCGGCCTGCACAACAAAGTATGGGTCGTCGACTGGGACTAGTTTTCCTTTCTCGCTTTTTAGACTTGAGTTCAGAATATAGGGGAACTAAACCTAACAAATAACAGAAAAAAAGAAGATAAATTATACTATTATAATACTCAGAATAGTTGATTGTAAACATGCTATATCAATGATAGTCGTAATAACAAAAATCAAGAAAAATATAAATAAATTTAGAACCACAATTAAATCAGATATTCAGAGATGTACAGATCAGAGACAAGTAACTGATCATGTTCAGGTCTTATGTCAGATATTCAGAAACTAGACTAATTATTAATTAGTGAGATATTTGAAGCAATCACTAAGGGATAAGAGGTATGCTATTACTAGTGTCATAAAGTGCCTGTACATGTCCAAGATCTGGTTAGAACCCATGGCATTGAAGCATGACATACCACTAGGCACTGCTAGATTGTGAAATATTAACGGACATAACCCATTATGGGAACCTAAATATTAGGTTGTGGCTCAATACACACGATGTTGTCATAGTAAAGTTCTTAGTACCTAACTAGAAACGGTCAACTAGATCATCACACGATACGGTTCATATGCATCATGTAGTTTCTTTCAATTCATGTATCAATGATACACGATACATGAACCAAGAGAAATATTAGGGCTTGTCAAGTCAAATAGTGTACATGTCTATTATAACTAAACACTAGAATCCACAAATGAATTCAATTCAGGATCATGTATATGCGTATCTCGAGAATATTCTACTTTCATTAATCAAGATATTTCATATTGAACATTACCATCACATTCGCTGGAATGATTATGTTTGCTATGTATGTAGTATTCAAGAATTCATTTAATCATGTCATGTATTGAGTACAAGTATCATATATCATGCTACATTCATCATGTTTATATAAATCATGATTTATTAATAATGTAAGGTATTATATTATGCCATGCCATGTATTATATCTCGTGTTCAAGTAAAATGTGTCATGATTGTGTCAAGATTTGTGTACCTAGTATTGACCAGTGACAAGTGTCTCACACTAGACTGTAATTCTATTATTGAAAAACAATTATTAAAAGCAAAAGGCACATTAGTTTTCCTTAATAAAACTATCCAAGGAAGAGCATGTATCTGATGCTCAAGGAAAAAGTGATTGTCTGATAATGAGTGAGGAAACTGTTGTGAGCTAGTTTAGGAACATCTTTCTATCATAGGATCGATGGAGGGTCTACAATAGTGATATTACCTTAGGTAATTCGACGATAAACATCACGACATAGTATACTGAGAAAGAGAAAAACTATCGTGACGCTATTCATTCACTATGAGAAGATAAGAGCCTGCAAAGAAAGCCTAGGAACAGCTGAAAAACATATGCTAAATCCCACACGAATGGAGTTTTCTTGCTTGCTCTAGCTCTGATTTCGAATCTGTCGAGTTGATTACTTGATCAGTTCCTGTCAGCCCTTTAGGCTTCGACAGTGCTCATGTGTGCTTAGACATATTATAGTCTCTCCTCCCTTTTCACTGCGAGTGGCTTATCAAAACAACCTCCATAGTGCCTCATCAAGCACACGGAATGACGACTTCAAATAAAGACCCGTATTTACCTAACGAACAAGAGATATTCAAGTCAACCACGATAATGGACAGGCTAAAATAAGACGATATTCTAAACTATTGATCTAACTCCAAATAGAAATAAGTTACAGTCCAATTCATATAGGAAGACCATCTGTCATACTATTTCTTCTACTTGACGGTCAGGAATAGCGATTTGATAGAGCTCATATCCAACCGTCTAAAGTCAAGGAATTGAAGTATTCTAACTATTATCATAGATGAGCTTGACTTTGGCACCAAAATTCTTTCGAAATCAAATCAAAAGGTAATAATGATGCATCCTGGTATCCCACGACAGAAGCCCGTTATTTCCCGTCCTAATAGATATCTTTCTTCCCTACTATAAGAGAAGGCTTGCATCCTAGACTAGAAGAAGTTCCCCGCTCACCTTTTTCGATGTGGTTGTGCCCACTTTGTTTCATTACTTATTCTATGTGTTTGCCTTTTTGAGTGAGATTGGCGTAGTGCGAAAGTCTAGCAGTGCTCGCTCGTGCTTCTTCGGAATGAGGAGCACGTCTCCTGTCCGACGGTACTTTCTAGAAAAACCTAAATAATTCAAAAACAATAGAAGGTGACATCAATGCACAGGGGGACCTATTACAAATGACGGTAAGGGAGACAAAGGATTTATAGACTGTCGGAACTAAACGAGAAAACATGGAAAAGACTTTCCAAAGTAAACATAACCTTTGGAACTCGACATCTCTCTTGGATTGAGAGCAATAATCAGAACAGATAAAAGGGATAAGGAAGAAAACAAAAGATTCAGTAGTGGGAAAAAGGCCCTGCCTAGAGCTTGTCCATCTACGAATTAGTGATCCAACCGGACATTGTCACTTATGAATTCGTTCTCCGACGTGAACAGAGTGATTTACATTTAGAACAAAGAGCAAACCTTCTTAAAGAGTATAATATCCACAAGGAATTTACTTTACAGAATAAAGGACTTGCATACTTGAACAAATTAATTTTTAATACAACTTAAATAGTACTTGCCACCAAAACCAATCATCTATTTAGTAACAAAATTTTGTTTCAGCATGTATTATGTGTTAGCAAAAGATAGCGGAATACTACTAATACAACAACCAGCGGAATCAAATAGTTAACCGAAGAGAAAAATAGCAGAGACAGAGAATACGCAGATTTAACGTGGTTCGGCAACATGCCTACGTCTACGGGGACACGATCGAAAAACTTTCACTATATCAAAAAAGGATTACAAGTCTCTTTCTCAACCACAAGAGAGAAATCAATAAAATCACAGAAGATACAAGATCAAATTTTACCTCACAAAAAAAAAATACGATGATCTTACTTGTGTTTTTATGCTTCAGCCTCAATCCTTTAATTACTTCAGCTTCAGCCGTCAAAGAAATTCCGAAGGGAAGCCACCCGCCCCCTTTTCTTCCTTCGGCCGAACCTCTTCACCCGTAACCAAAGAGAGCAGCACACCTTTATGATTCCTTTGAAGCCTCAAGGTAATTAGCAACACCCCTAATAATTTTCCTTCAGTCCTTGATTTCTTTTTGGCCAAAAGTTTCAGCCGCCACCCTTTTTTTTTATTTCTACTTAACCAAAACCCTAACACCACATCCTATATATATATTATATCATAACGGATTTGGGCCGGTTTTGGACCCGTTTCGATGTACCGAAACCCGCTGTGGAAATGGGCTCCATTAACAACAATCTCCCACTTGGAGACCAATTGCAAAGATTGTAATCTCTATACATGATAATTCTAGTGTCCAAACCTTTTACCTCGTTCGTTTAAAGTCCCAATTTCAACATTCAAAACAAATGCACCAAAATTGTGCAATAGCTCAACTTTTTCCCATCAACTGGTTTTGTCAATATATCTGCAGGATTCTTACTGCCCTTAATCTTCTCCAACTTTAATTGGTCATCCTTCAACAAGAATCTAATGAAGTGATATCTCAAGTGAATATATTTTGTCCGTGAATGATACGCTAAGTTCTTAGCAAGATGAATTGCACTCTGACTGTCACTGAATAACCTACAATCCACTCTATCAAAACCCAACTCACTCATCAATCGCTGCAACCAAATAAACTCCTTACATGCTTCTGCAGCTGCAACATACTCAGTTTCTGTCGAAAATAAAACAGCAATTGATTGTAATCTTGAAACCCAGCTTAGTGGTATCCCTCCTACATTAAAAACATAACCTATGGTACTCCTACCATTGTCTCTATCACCCGCATGGTCTGAATCCACAAAACCTTACACATCAATGTTATCACTCCCAAAACACAAACAATACTTTGAACTTCCTTTCAAATACTTGAAAATCCACTTCACCGCTTGCCAATGTTCCTTTCCAGGGTTTTTCATGAATCTACTCACTACTCCCACTGCATGTGCAATATCTGGTCTTGTACTCACCATTGCATACATGAGACTCCCAACGGCGGATGAATAAGGCACATTCTTCATATATCTCGTCTCCTCATCTGTCTTAACACCTTGCTTTTTTGACAGTTTGAACTGACCATTAAGAGCTGTAGTTACCGGTTTTCTTTTCTCCATATTGAATCTCTCCAACACCTTCTTGATGTACCCCTCCTGAGATAACTACAATTTCTTATTTTTCTTATCTCGGGTAATTTGCATCCCAATAAGTTGTTTAGTCTCACCCATATCCTTCATAGAGAATCTCCCTGCCAACTTTCTCTTCAGATCATTGATTTTCTTCATGCATGTACCTACCACAAGCATATCATCTACATACAAAGTAAGTATAATAAAATTACCATCCTTAAACTTTTGTAGATATACACAATGATCTGAATTGCTTCTGGCAAAACCCGAATCCAACATAAACTTATCGAACTTCAAGTACCATTACCTCGGCACTTGTTTCAACCCATACAACCTCCTTTTCAGTCGACATACCCAATTCTCTTTTCTTTTAACTTCATATCTCTCTAACTGTTCCATGTATATTTCCTCCTCCAAATCACCATGAAGGAAAGCAGTCTTCACATCGAGCTGCTCTAAATATAATCCGTTCACAGCCACAATACTCAGTATTACTCTGATAGAAATCATCTTGACAATATGTACAAATATTTTATGGAAGTCAATACCTTTTCTCTAACCGTATCCCTTCACCAAAAGTCTACCCTTGAACATTTGTGTCCCTCCTGCCTCATGTTCTATTTTGTATACCCACTTATTATGCAATACTTTCATCTTTTCCGGTCGCTTCACCAATTTTCATGTGTGATTCTCCTCTAAAAAAGACATCTCATCACGCATGGCTTGCTCCCACTTAAGACAAAATTTATCCTGTATAGCCTCTTGGTAACTCTCTGGTTCACCTACATCAGTATACAAAATATGATATAATGGAAGACAAAGTTTTTGGATTGGCTTCCTTATTCTCGTGCTCCTCCTCAAAGTGGGAATACTCTCTGATGAAGTACTGGAACCATCTACTTCAGTCAATGGCTCTCTTTCCTGTTTGGTCTCATCTGAATCTTATGTATTCTCAGGTGTAGCCATTTCTTCTCTTTTAGATGTAGGTATTTCTTCTTTTCTTTTATCCATAGGATCCATCCCATCACGTGGATCATCCAGCTCCAAGTGCTCTTTCTCCACTACATTATCACTCTTACTTTCCATTCGGTCTTTATACATGCAACTCTCATTAAATACTACATCTCTACTACGAATTACCTTGTTATTCTCATAATCCCATAAGCGATAACCATATTCGTCGCTACCGTATCTAACGAATGCACACTTCTGAGATTTAGAATCAAGCTTCTTTCTCATCTCATAATCCACATGTGTATATGCTATACAACCGAATACTTTTAAGAATGAATAATTTACAATCTTACCAGACTACACCTCCTCTGGAAAAAACACTAGCTGGACTCCTGTTGATTAGATAGACTACCGTATCTATAGCGGCTCCCCAAAGTTGCAAAGGCAAATCTGCATGTAGTCTCATACTCCGAGCTCACTCCAAAATGATTATATTCATCCTCTCAGCCACACCATTTTGCTGCGGTGTTCTCGGTACAGTTTTTACTCTCCTGATCCCGTGGGTAGAGCAATAGTCATCGAACTCTCTATTGCAAAATTCCCCACCATTGTCTGACAACAGACATTTCACCTTCAAATCTGTTTCATTCTCAACAAGAGCTCTCCATACCTTGAAAATCTTGAAGATATCAGATTTCTGCTTAAGTGCAAACACCCATGTTTTCGTACTTGCATCATCTATGAAAGTGACAAAATAAGAATTACCTTTAAGAGACTTCGCCGAAGAAGGCCCCCATACATCTGTATATATCAACTCCAATCTCTTGGTTTTCTTCTCCTTGCCATCCTTTATAAAACTGACTCTTTTCTGCTTTCCAAACACACAGTTTTCACAGAAATCAAAGTTAGCATCTTTCATATCTGTCAACGTACCTCTGGATTGCAACACCCTTATGCCGCTCTCGCTCAAGTAACCGAGTCTCTGATACCATAAGGTAGCCTTCTCATTCTTCACGGTGGCCAAAAAAACAACGTGATCACCCGAGCTTGAGAGTAAATATAGAGTTCCCACTCTCTCACCCTTGACCACTACCAGTATTCCTTTGCTACTGCTCCACTGTTTCTTCTCAAATGAGATTTGATAACCTTCGCTATCCAGCTTGCTAATAGATATCAAATTCTTCTTCAAATCTGGTATGTGCTTGACCTCTTGTAAGAGAAACTTTCCACCATTATGCAACTTTAACTGAATTTTGTCCCTTACCGA